>JAULUF010000025.1:31527500-31952500 GCA_031834385.1 Semotilus atromaculatus
GGGATGGCAGCTCAACTAATTGGTTCCAAAATAAATGAATGCATACATTTAAAGAGAGCGAGAGGCATCTTCAGTGTGTTTAGTGAAGTTTCATAGTAAATGTGCGCTTCATTTCATTGTGACAATGGTGGTTTACATATGCTATTAACATCCGTCTCGGGTGGTCAGTCACAATCTGGAATTTACATGCGTTTTAGATTCATCTCTTGGGACCACTTGTGATAAGATATCCTCAAGAGGAGTTTTTTTGTGACTCCATACATTACATCAAAATATAAATGCTGTTGCTCTTAAATATACGTGTATATATGCAAATTAAAAATACTTAAGTCTTTTTTTAATAAAAAATGTTCTTAGATTGGTTTGTTGTTTTCTTATAAATCAGCATGTAACTGGCAAAGTTCAAAGCCACGTTTTTTTCACAGTGGATGATTGACAGGTGAATAAGCAGTACTTCACTGTTGTCCAGGACGCATCCGGACAGATTAGCGTCGACACTACAAATGCTACGTGGTCACATGTGTATACCTCTGTGTGATTTCAGTGATCGGATCATAAAACAGTTAATACACTTTTGAAACTTACATTTAGAACCATCCACTTGTGAGCTACCTAAAACAGATGGTAATACCAGGTGTACATGGGATAAATGTGTCTGGATGTCGGAGTTATTTAGTCCATAAAAGCCTTGAATTCGATCTCATCTGATCTGTGTACACAGTGAGACAAAATCTATTTGTTGCTTCAATTTACCTCTTTTATATCACAGTAGTGGAAACTTTTCCTATGTGAATACATTTCTCTCTGGCAAGCAGCAGTAGCATAGAGTGTGACAACTGGACGTGTTACATATGGAAGAAGAGTATCTTTGAGTATCTTTACCTTTCCTGCTATTGGTCTTCTCTGTTTCAACTGCTTTCTCTGTCTGGAAGTGATCACTAGTGTGTGTGTGTGTGTGAGAGAGAGAGACACAGAGGTGGGGTGAGGTGGTGGGGGGGGATGTGTCACTTTGCCTCTTAAGTTTCTGATTGTCTAAATAACACAGTATCCCATCATACAGCTGTCTTGCATTTTGACAGTACAATAACCCATAATTCCTTCTGTCACTCAATATTTCAAGGGCAGTATTTTATGGCTTGAACTGAGCGAGAATGCATTTACATTTTGGAGGATGTGAGAGAGGAAGGGGCTGAGGGGGAAATAGATTTCTTGTCTTGTGTCACTTCAGATTTTACCCTTCTCCCCCTTTCTCTGCAGAATCCATTTTAGGAGGAATCGTAAAAGCGGCTTGGGAAAGATCTGTGCTTTTTCTATTTAATCAAAGCTGTAAAGTAGATAAGCAGAGTCGAGTATTGAGCAAGCGCAGTGAGGGACAACTTTGGCAGTACATGGAAATGTACTGTATATACATTTACTGGCTAATATGATTTACTAAATGCAACTGCAAATTAATTCATTCAGGTTTTCTTCCCTCACAAATATAAACATGTTGACTACAATTGAAGTTGTAGATACAGAGTTGTTTCAGCTAAATTGCACTAAATCTGTTAACTAATAAATCAAGTAATTTTTCCATATATGATTTTTTTTTATTGACATTCCTGGTTATTTATTTACTCACAGTTTCCACACAAAAATAAATAAATAAAAATAATAATAATAAGAAAGGTTACTTTAGCACCAAATCAGATTAGAATGATTTCTGAAATAAATAAATAAATGAATAATGAAAATAATTGATATTATAATAATATTTCACAATATTACTGTTTTTGACTGTGTTTTGATCAAATAAGTGCAATCTTGGAGAAGACTCTTATCTGACCCTAAACTGAATGTGTGTGTAGTGTGAATGCTTTCATATATTTGATAACAGCTTTCCTTTTCGGCTGACTACACAAAGCTTTGTTATACTTCAACCCTTTCCCTCAATCATAGTATGTGATGCCCATTTTTCACAATCCCATTAATACCTGATGCTTTAAGTCCTGCCATACTTCAGTTTTTTTGTCACCGAAAACCCCTTTTCATACAATTATCATATTCATTATGGAATAACATGCATTTCACAAACGTTTCATGTCGTCTTTATCATTTTGTTGATGAATTTGCTTATGATAATTCATGTAAATAACCAATACATTTCTGTATTGTACGTTTAATGTGTTTATCAAGACCTCCTGAACTTAAAGTACCCCTAATGCATCCTTTCACCTTAGCGCTGCATAAAATTGAACTTCAAAGCTGCACATTTTCAAAAAACAGACAGCGCTGACATGGAAATTGACCTGTAGGCTCGTGTCTCCTCCACAAAACTCTCAGTTGTACTGCATGTCAACGAGATGAAAATGATTCCCATCTCCTCCCTTGACTGGATTTCCATTTGCAAAGAAGATAGGGCTCTATTATAGACCTATTTGAGCTGTGCTGATAGCTGCAGCGATTTAAAGAGCTCTATTGTTTGAAAAAGGAGCCAGTCAGATTAGAGAGGTGTGTAGAGCTCTTAGCAAGGTCAAATATTTCATGACTGCTCTGCTTCCATCTTATTTAATAGCAAAGAGTTTTTTTTTTTTTCTTAAATGACACCTTCCGCTATGACTAACGTCTGATTTACAGAATACAGCAGGATCTGAGACTCCTGTCAATGTCTGTGAACATGAATCACCAAGATCCCTATTTTGTGCTTTTTGAAATAACAGCTAATAATGTGCGGTGTAAATGCATCAAGTGCACAATGAAATTCAGTGACATCAAGTACACACTAAAACATAAAATCACTTTAATTATCAGTTGACTTTTTGGATCTTATTTTAGCTTATATTGTGCATTATATATTATTACAGCTTTGATTAACAGGCATATTTAGTATGACATAGTAAATATGCCTGATTTGCCTGATAATCAGATGGCAGAAATGGATTGCTTTCCCTGGTTGTGGTGTCTATTGTGTAGGTTGTTGTTATTGTTCACTCCATTGTATTAAACAGTCCCCCGGGCAATGTTCCTAAACGTCCCTTTACACCCTTGTGTGTGTGTTGTTACTATAGAGACTGTCTGAGGTTGGTCAATAAAACACAGATCAGATTGTGCACATATAGCACTAGAGCATGCACATGGAGCATTGTGTTGTGCACCACGTTTTAGTGTTTTTTTCCCCTCTTTGCTATTTTTGTGTTTGGTTAAACCTTTGAAAATAGTAACCATGAATATGTGCATATGATCATGTATTATAACTGCAGTTGTGATTATTATTTTGAAATACTGAAACTAAAAAGCTGAATTGTCAGCATCATTAGGCTACTCCAGTCTTCATTGTCACATGATCCCTCAGAAATCATTATAATATGCTGATTTGAAAATTTTCTGTTATTAATCATGTTTAATCTCACCTAACATGAAAGTTTTTAATGTATTTTTATATTGACATATTTTTACTAAGTATTTTGAATGCATGCCAGACCAATACCTAGAGCTACAGATGTCTCTTTTAAATGGATTTATTTTTCAAAATTTCTAGGGATGAAATTAATAATTATAGCAATTTAACATTACAGTATAGTTTAAAGACATAATTTTTCATTTAATAGGTATTAAAATATATAACATATTTTAATTTAAAAACACTTAAAATGATCTTCACATAAACCCATTATAAGAAATGTCACATGGCCTGGTCGGGGAAAAGAAAATGTTATTTTTATAAATATTAAAAAAAAAATGACACCAACATATTTTACATACCAGTAAATACTCACAATTATAAATTGTATACTGTACCACAACAAAAACTACTAACCTAACTAATATAAAAAAAAAAAAATGTTTTAAAGACAAACAGTCCATAATAAATACAGAACAAATAAACAAATTACAAACGATAGCACTAATAAATATTATACAGAACTGAGACAAATTAACAATGTTTTTAGATATTCAGGTAGGTCTAACAGTATTCAGTTAATAAATACAGAAATTGAATAATCAAATGTAAAATAACACTGCATGATCTTCACTGTATGAAACATTAATCCTTATTAAACTCATAACAGTTATTTAATCAAGAGCAGTCTTTAGATCATCAGTGATCATAAATGACAGACAACAGCAGGTAAATTAGGCTTCTGTCACTTTAAGATCTGATGCATGTGACGCAAAGCTGACACACATCAAACTCTTTGATCATTTAACACTTTTTTTTTTTTAAACTCATTTAAGACTGTGCTTACGTGGATACTTACCAAAAGTTTTTGTCTGTTCAAGCACCATAAAGGCCTGTTCACACCGGGACGAATTTCGGCTCGCGTTATTCGTCAGCGTTTTTCAACGCGTTTTTTGTGTTCACACCCAAGCGATTTTCGCTGACGATGAGCCGAGTGAACATGCAAATTCATTCCCTGACATTAGATGGCGCTTAATGTACAGAAATACCCCGGTCCACAAAGTGCACTCGCTTGTCATTCAGAAGAAGAGAGCAAGTTTGTCGCGTGTGTCATATAGTTATTTATTCTCGTTGGTGTCTCTTTATAAAGACACCAACAAGACCAGCATCTCTACATTCATCTTGCCTTGCATCTTCCTCGTCTATTTCTTCCCGGCAGTGTAGACGCTACTTGGCGTATATCTTCTTCGCCGCCGGTCGGCAAGACCGTTTTGTGTTTGAGCGCCCCCAAGTTGTGTTTTAATGTAACTTCAGAAGCTCCAGACACGTGAGCAAAAGCGGCAATCTCATTGGTCGGATAGTTTTTGACGCGGCGCGTCAAACAAAAAAAACGAACCCGAGGCGTTTTTTTAAAAATGACGCTTTTACGCGTGGCGTTTTACGCGTCGGTGTGAACACTCACATTGGCGCCCTTTGTTTAGTCACGAGGCGTTAAACGTCGGCGAATAACGCGCGCGAAATTCGTCCCGGTGTGAACAGGCCTTTAGACACAAAAGAACTCAAATCAGTGACTGTGTTTACATGCAGCCAATAACCCGTTCAAAACCGGGATATTAGCAATAACCCGGTCGCGAACGGCCATGTAAACACCGGCAAAAACCCGAATATGCTCATATCCTGGATTTTAAAAACCGGGATATTATACCTGGGTTACCCCTTTTCTAACCCGAATTTTTGGTCATGTAAACGCGTATCGGGATATCCCCATAGTGATTGTCCCCACTGCGCATGTTCTATTCGCAAGGAATCTTGGTCTTTTGAGTAGAGGAACTTCTCAGTGCATACAAAAACCCGCGTGCAGTATACCGGAAGTAAACATGGCGAGACGCAGCACAGCATACGTTTGGAGCGAGGTCAGTAACGTTACCAGCATCAAAGCGCAAACAAAGGCGATCGCTATCAGCCCCGAACTATTCATTATCCGCATGCTGCTGTTGTTGTCGTCTTTGGATACAGGAAGAAGAATCGGAAATGACGCATATTGCGTCTTAAGGTTGTCCGTACGTCCAGAGGCTAACCGTGCGTCGCTGTTTACATCGGGATATTGCAATTCCATGTATACAGGGGAAACTCTCTCTGCTCACGCATGTAAACGGGTTATTCCTAATGTTTCAGAAACCCGAATAGTGACCTTAACCCGACCATAACCCGAAAATTGGCTGCATGTAAACGTAGTCAGTCTGACGAGAAACTTTCTGTGCGCAAGTTCGCCAGTACCCTGGAGGATGCCAGGAAAAAAACTCAAAATATTAATTGCAGATATTAAGGTGTTATTTTTGACAGTCCTAATTGTATTATAATTATATTATATTGTGGAAAGCGTAGGGTTCAGGAAACCTGTTTGGAAATGGTTATTTTTGCTAGTGGTGCTGCAATTTCTGTCCATATAAATTGGTTTCTTTGTTTATAATTAATATTGGTAAAACTTTATTTCGATAGTCCAGTTTAGACTAACTTTAAGTAACTTTGCAACTACATGTCAACTACCAATCATTAGAGTAGACTGTTTGCTTAATATCGGCTAACACTTTATTTTGATGCTCCCCAACAGATGTTCTTCTAACTTTGCATGCACGTTAACTTATTCTACTAACCCTGAACCGAACCTAGAAGTCTACTAATACTCTAAGAGTTAGTTGACCTGTAGTTGCAAATTAATGAGTTAACATGCAGTTGCAAAGTTACTTATGTTTAGTTTAATGTCTAAAGTGGACTATCGACATCCTCTGATGCATTTGATAACAGTATAAAAAATCCTAAATCCTGTGGCCAGTAGAATGCAAGTCAAATTTCTGATTAGGAGTGTGTACTGTGCTACTCAGTTTGCTCACATAAACATTTATACATATTCCCTGTCGCAAACACTCCACCAATGTATGGGATTTCTAGAAAAACATAATACCTTTGGTAATTCATTATGTTAGCTTATAAGCTCCATGCATGCTTTCCTATGCATTTACCCTGTTCTCGTCCCCATGGAAATGCCCAATGGTACGATACAAAGCGCAGTGTGTTGAACAAATATGAGCGCTGTATTTATTTAACTACTGGTCGAGCACAAAGCGACTGAGGGGAAAGAAGGTCTTTTTCGTAGGGCAAGCCGAGACTGAAGCGGCCATTCGAGGGGCCCAATCGCACTTGAGTTCACTGGTAAGCCTGTTGGACATTCAGCTTTGTTCCCCTTATAGTCTACTTATCAGAGGGTTGATTCGCTTGTCCCCTCGCATGTTCCTGTCCTATCTCAGCGTCGCCAATTTTCCACAGGCTAAGTGCTCAAATTGAGCCATTTTGTTTCACTTTAAACTAAAGCGGGGACCTATTATGCGTGATTTTTCATTCATAGCTCCCACTGCTGGCACTCTCTCTCTCGTTCTGTCCGCACTCAGAGGAAAGGCCTTGTGAGGCCGTACTGTTCTCACTCCAGGCATGTCAGCTTCAATCTGCCACCCCTGGGTGTGAGGGGCCAGCCGTGGTGTGGGGGCTCACAGGTCAACCCTGGTAGTAATTGATGTTGCTTATTCATCTGTTTTTCCTTGTCTTTTTTCCTGCCGCAGTGGCCTTTTGTTTGTCTAAATTGTTTGAAGATTTACTGTAGGTCCTCAGGCCCCTGAGAAGCATCACCCCTGCGGCACTGCCTCAACGCCCCTGCTGAGCAGGAGGCTACACACACAAACACACACACACACAAAGCGAGTCAAAATACAGGGAGTATTTTTTTTATTGTGACCATCTCCCAGGCTAATTTGTCATGGCTTCATGTGTAGCATGCATTTAAGGAATCATTCAATCATTACTCAAACAGAGATACTCAAAACTAGTGGTTATTGACTCTGTTCTGATAGGGACATGGATGTGTAATTGTGCATAATTCAGTCCTTCCAGAAAAACGCGGAGTTTTTTTGTGATTGTTGCGGGCAAAAATCCTTGATTACGCGGCACGTTTTCTTAAAAAATGCGATGGAATATGCGGGATATTTATGCAATTTTATGCGATGAAATTGCGGAAACTTACAGAAATTGCGGGAACTTGCAAAAATTGCGGTTTGATGAAAAAGAGAGAAAAAAAGTGATTCCCCCTACACCCTGTTTTCACTAGGCCACTATACCTTAAATGGAAAGAGTAATTTCTTATTACTTCCTATGATAAGTAAGCATAGGCTACTACATCACAGAAAGTGCTGGGAATATTTAAGGTCTCATCTTGTTTTATTTCAGACCTTGATAAACATGGCAAACTTTCAAAACATTGAGTCAAACAAGTTCTGTAGCTTTACAAAAGGAATATCAATATGCTATAACTTCTGTAAAAATTAATTAATAAAAAAAAAAATTAAAACATGTGTGCTTCCTGTTTTACAGAGGTAGCTATACAAAACAGACATCTTCTGTTAAAATAAGTGTTTCCAATGCACAAAGTGCACTCTCTTACTGTAACAAATTTACATACTAAGGCTGGCAAAGTGGTTGTCCAGCGTCGACTTCCGCCTGTGGTCCAACACGCAGTTGCACGTAGTGCAAAATAATTTGCCCCCACTGTCATGTAACACACCGGGAAACAGCTTTTGTGTTTATTTTTGTTTGGCACATGAGATTTATTTGCAGGCTTCATGGCTTATTCGCGGGGGTTTGCAGCCTTTCGATAATGTTCATGTCGTGTAATTACGTCACTTCATAACGTTCCCATGGCAACAGGGGTGACGGCTGCTCTTGTGTGAAGTAAACGCAACATTTTTCAACTTTCTGCTAAGGTATATGTGACTGTTTCGCGACGAAAATGCGGGTATTATGAAATCATGCAAGCCCCGCATATTTTGCGCGGAAATCAGTAATTTATGCGGCGAGATTGCGGAGTATTTGAAAAAATGCGGCCCCCGCATAAATATGCGGACTTTGGCTGATTATGCATTGAATTCAGCGATCGCATAATCGCGTTTTTCTGGAGGGACTGATAATTAGGACAGCAAAATAAATAGGCTTATCATTATTCAAAAGGCAGAAGCAATTATGGCTTCCCATATATTTTGTTGTGAATGTCAAATGCTGTCCATACAATCCAAGAGAATTTCCGCTCAAACTAACAGAAAACTGAAAATTGTTTGTTGCGTCACTGAATCTGTGTACAACACTTTTATTGTTAATGTTTAATTACATTTTTTAATGTGTGTGGGAGGGTGGGGCGGGTGATCTTTGAACGTATTACACATTATATTATATTATATTATATAGATTTGTTATATTCATTTCTATCCATCCAATTTCATGTCTTTTATTCAAGCATTTTTTTTTTCGTGTTTATTTTTGTTGTTGTTTTTTTAGCCTAAACTATCCCCTGATGCAAGTTCAAATTCACTTTTGTATGGTAAACAATTTTATTAACAGTGTTTTGTCATCAAACGATGTCCAGTGTAAAATGTAAATCCTGTAGCCCAAGCACTACTTTAAAGTATTACAGTTTGTCCATGAGCTGTTTTGGTGATCCTCTAAACCTTCACGTGGCCAGTTTACATTACGTTCTTCAAGCTCAGCTGTCTGAGATCATTACCCAGTAATTCTTTTGAACTACAAAAGACATCAAAGACATTTTACCTTATTCCTCTGCTCGTTAACACACACTCATTGTTTACGCTCGCTTTACAGCTCTGCGACTTTCACCTGAAACTGCAAGTAAACAGGTGACTGTAAGATAAAGAAAAGTACCTAATTACTGAGCTTCATTTGATCTTTGCCTCTGACGTGTCGGCAGGCTGCATGGGTGGTACGTCCCAGGGGCCTTTGAAGAGGGTGATTTTGTAAGAGATTTGGATCATTACACAATAAAGAACACTTCATAAGTCATGAAGCGAGTTGGAGAAATGATGGTTAATGATGTTGACAGCTGTTCAACTCTATAGAATTATGCCGAGATTTGACTGGACTTGCCTCTTTTAATGATTCCTGCCTTTTCTAAGGTAATGAAGCAATGGCAGAGAGAACGAGAATAATCTTACATCAAACTGAACTTCAGTTAAAATTGCATATATCATCCATCACGTGCCTCTTTTAAAGTGGCATGCCTGTGTATTAGAGAGGGCATCTGAAAATGAAAAAGAGGCCTTCCTATTTCCTCTTAAATCTGAGTGATGTTGGAACAAATCAATGTCTAGGATGGTTACACGTAAAAAAAAAAAAGTGCTGTAACAATAAGAATATAATGTTCAATAATCATCAATGTCCCCTTTGACCTACAAGACAACCACAGTAGACTGACATGCTAATGGCCTGACACTCACACCTGCTGGTTTAGTGTAGAATATAAAAAAAGAAAAGAAAAAGATTATGGGACGGTTCACTCAGAAATAAAAAAGTGTCTTAACAAACCATTATGACTTTTTTTATCTGGCGTGGAACAGAAAAGAAGATATTAAACAGAATGTCCGAGCTGCTCTTTTCCATACAATGAAAGTAAATATTGATCGCAGCTGTCCCTGGTCCCCATTCAGTATTACTGAAAAGCGCAGCTTAGACATAACAGCTAAATTACTCCTTTTGCCTTTCCCGTATGAAAGTATTATAGGTTTGGAATGACTTGAAGGTAAATGATCACAGACATTTTTTTTTTTTTTTTTTTTGAATGAACTATCACTTTAAGTAGAGTTATCTATTGATTAATAGGGATTATGTAATGTTCATAATTAGCTCAAATTTATATTCACAACATAAAATGGTGATGATCCCTGTTTACCTCCCTTTTTTCGTCCTTACATGCACAGGTTATTCTGAGTCCCAGAAACATTTTATGTGATATATTCTTGACAGGGCGTTGGAGAAGTCAAACTGTATGTTTGATAGGAGAAAAACTGGCTGCATCAGGAGTTTAATTGGTTTGAATATGCGTCTAATTATCACATAGGGTTGGTACTGATGCAGAAGTAATGTAATTATCATTTTGTAGCATTGTATAATGATATTGCCTTTTGCTCGTCAGGAGGAGACATCTTCATACCTGACACTTTACTGAGCTACATAATGATATGGCAGAGCGACAGCTAATTACAACATAATAAGTGAGTGATGATGGAGTCAGGGTGGATATGCCTCATATATTTAAGTGGTTTCAAACCACTGCCAATGTAGAGAGACTTGCAATTAAATCAAACCAGTCTTCATTTAATTACAAGCAGATTTATTTGCGTATACTTTTACTTAACAGAAATAAAAGACTAGCCTATATTTAACTGGAATATCTGTACTGGTTATTTGTATGTGGAAAAGCTGAATTTCAAAATTGGCTGAAGTACAATTCTTAACTTTAATTCTGTTTAAACCTTTTTTTTTCAATGTATACATAAATTGTAGACAGGCAGCATTTACATGTGACAGTTATATAAACAAATCCTTTTATAGCTTCAAAGTATTTAAAACATACATTAAGCTGTCTAGCATCATTTCTGCATTTTGCTTATGAATTAGAGATTGGCGAATTTACTTGAAACCCATAAGTTATGTGTGGCGTGGCTCTATTTTTGTTTATTTTAGTATTAAGGATCTTGCTTCTATATCTTGCAAATGCTCTGTCAAAAGATACAACTCTGGCAAGTTGCCTACATTTAGTTTATAATTTGTTGTTTGCATAGACGCTGCGATAAAACTGTGCGTGATGAGGAATTGTGCATGACATGCAGATCCGTAGATAGGGGAAGTTGATGGCAATTTGGATGGGAGAAGAGCGGCGCTCACTGACTGCTTGAAACCTTTTAATTAGCATTAATTACCCAGCAGAAAATGTTGGGGCTTGAAAGGATTTGTGTCAGCAAGTGAGAGATCAAAGATTGCGGCGCTCGCATTTTAATCTGCCAAGTAAAAACTAATAAGGGCCTTGTAATGGGGCCCCAGAGAGTGACAGCACAGGTGGGGGACCGTAATCCTCCCAATTAGATCATCAGATGATTTAATTTCCCTCTAATATCGAAAAATTACGATTTCTTTTCTCAGTGGCTATCGGCTGGATAAAGACGGGTTTTCCTCCTTCTCTCTCTCTCTCTCTCTCTCTCTCTCTCTCTCTCTCTCTCTCTCTCTCTCTCTCTCTCTCTCCCCGGATCCCCTCATTTATGGCTTTGAGAAAGTGAAATGAAAGCTTTTTTGGAGGAATGTGTGGTTGGCCATAAGGCACGGAATCATGGCTGTCTCATGTGGTTGTGAGAGGGGATGGGAGTGATGCAGACCACGGGCAGGCCCCTGACAGGGTCATCCATCAAGTGTCATTGATCATTTGCCATGAAGTGACAGCAAGGTAGTGATTATTTGCTATTAGATAGGCTAGATGCTCAAGCATACAGGGCTGCAGCTTGACAGTACAACGGCCTCAACCCCAGATATCTGTGCTTTGTGCCTTCCAGTCAAATGCTTGATCTTTAGGACATGCACATAAAAAAATTGAATTAATAGTGCAATTTTTGTTTGTCCAATTATGAATGTGCCATGTAAATGTGTTAACCCTGATTAAGTCAGTATTATGATTTTTAGACAGCTGGCATATGACTGTTAGCAGAATACCCACTTTTTATGTCTGTGTATGTCCGAACAAAAGTAATAATGGTTACCATTAGTAATTATGAATATTGTTTTTATAGCATTAAAAGAAATGAGCATAGCAGATAACATGTTACAGTTCACTGTGTTTGTGTGCTGTTGACAAGGGCATAAATGACAATTAATGTTGATTAAATTACTACGTAGGCAGAATTAATTAAATAAAATCAAAATTAAATTGAAATAAATGTCTCAATCAAGCATATGCAGTATTTCCACAAGAGAGGATGTGTATGGATTATAATGTTTATTGGAATATTGCAATAACTGAAATTTGTTTATTGAATAAAGACTCAACTTTTACTTTTACTCATAGTAATCCCGCTGCTGCAAATGCCCAATGGTTACATGTAGGTTGCCATTTTATATATTTTAGCCATTGATAATATTTACCCCCAGTTTTTCATCATTTTCAAAGTCATTGATTTAACTTTTTGGTATTTATCTAAATGCAAAGTGCCTTAAGATTCATTTCCCTCGCAGCTAAACAGTGATGGCAGATGACTATGGTGCCATCTGTAAAGAATAGAATTGATTTTCAGGGCAGCGGTACGAAAGGGAGAATGCATTTGTTTTGCGAGGAGAGGTATAATCAGTCAGTGGTGTCGTTTAAAGAAACTGGGTTGCACCAGAGACAGGGAGGCCATGAGGCATGAAGAGAAATGGTGTCGACCATTTCTCTACCAGGAGACCCATATAAAGTTACGCTGCAGTGCTTCCAAAATAAAGTGGCTGGCTCTGTTTTTACTTTAATCTTAAGAATAGCAGTTAGATTTTACATAATGTTAATGATTTTGGTGTAGTAACAATGCTGTTGTTGTTTGGTCTTCAGATTGAAATATTTAGGCCTCAAAGTGGGATGCCTTTAACCCCCTAATTTTACATATACATTTTTTTATATTAATGAGTTGAGGAGAGTATGTGATGAGTGACGTGTCATTTTATGTAATAGCAATATAAAATTTTGTCGGAAATTCAATGCATAAATGTTTATTATCCAATGTTTATACGGTAATGTAAGGTACTTCATCTCATTTATTTATTTATTTAGATATTATATATTATATATATTATAACGGTGTGTAAACAGCTGTTTCACATTACACCTTGAGATACATTTTAAACAGTAATACATTATAAATGCGTTTGAAACTACTTTAAAATAGCCAATGTAAACACACTTGCAACAGTAAACAACCTTTATTCACACACTATTTACACTGGACACAAGCGGTATGCGTCAACACTAAACCAATCCCATTGTAATCCAAGAAGCCGTCTATTGGAAGCACCCATCTACAACAGTCAATACTTTCTCTTACAATTTATACTGTTATTTCTGTGGTTGTATAGTCTCGGCAGTGTCTCTGCAATTGACAGTCTCACTGTCAGTCTGCTCTTTATTATTATAAGAAAACGTATTCATTTATTTTATTGTTTTCATTTCCACGATGACTATGACAAAAGAAATGGGTACTGCACTGCCTTAGATTTTTGTATTGTCAGTTAAAATGATTTACTGGTCAATTTAGACAACTTCAATTTGTGTACATTTGACCCAAAGAACACACACGCTTGTTCCAGAAGCTGTCCTTTGAAGTACAGGTTGTGCCTTTTGCATGACTGAAGCGAGGGTAAGTGATTAGACAGCGTTTGGACAGACACCCTCAGTACTCTGTAACACAAGGTGATTTGTGCACGTTGCAGCTCAGCTCATGAAGTCCAGGTTGCCCCTGACAGGGCCCATCAGGTCAGTCAGACTTGGCACTGGAAACAAAGTTTGCCAGGGCCGGGGGTCAAACCCAGCTTAAAGAGTCAGCTCTGTCAAAAGCCTCAGACACATTCTTACCTTACGGCCAACCTCGACTGATCCGGGGCTATTAATCACAGCGGAGCGGCTCTGACCTCAGCCCCTTCTCCCTTTGAAGTGTGCTGTCCTTTGCCGCATGAGGAAATCATTTGCTGCCTGATTCAATGAGCCGTCAGCCGAGCCAGCGGACCTAATGACATGTGAGAATATTAACCTCCTACCACTGAGAGCTGTGAATCTTGAGAGGCAGTCTATAATTCACCAGGCGTTTCATCCCTAGCCTCACTCCTTCTTCTGGTCGAAAACCCCCGCCCGACCCGACTCAACCCCACCCTAGTCTCAGCCTCAGACGTCACGCCCACGGGCCGTTGGCTGAACGTCTGATGTATATGGCACACAAAATGGGAAACACTTCAGGAGTTTTGAAGTCCTCATCTGAATTCTACAGGATTTCCTGGAGACGTGTGTGTCACGTTCTTTTAACGGTCCACCTGGAAACAAGCTGTTGTGATGCCAACCCCCCTTATGGAAGAGGAAAGCTGTCGTGTTTACAACTGTGAAAATGAGACAATGAGCGCTTACCAGGATCTACTGAAAATGCTGGATTTTTAAAAGTATGTGAAGTTAATGGTGCCACTGGTGCAGTAAACTTGCACAATGTTCTTTAATGAATAATTTGTTAGATGCACGCTGGTTTGTTAATGTAGCGACTTTACATTTTCATGCCCCTGAACATGACAGAGAACAAAACAAACTGTGAGTGGTTGCTTTACATGTCAGTCAAACGACCTCTTGGGCGGTCCTTGGCCAATGAAAGCTACGATGAAGTCTGGCTAACCCCACCCTAACTCAGCACACTACTGCCTGGTCCAGAGGCTGCCCCAAAGGGATAGTTCACCCAAAATTGAATATCATCTGTTATCATTTACTCACCCTTCTTTCGTTCCAAATCTGTATGACTTTTTCTTCTGTTGATATTTTGAGAAATGTCTTTTTCCCCCACCGAGTTAAAGTTAATGATCAAATGAGGGTGAGTAATCAGAGATTAGAGATCAGATCTCTATTCTCTGATGGAGATCAGAGGTTTTTTTTTCTTCAAAGATGTATTTGACCCAAACATTTTGTCATTTACTTTCTTACAACCGCATGCTATTTTCTATTTTCTGTGAAATACAAAATAAGATGTTGCTCAGAACATACAAGTAAGTGGATTGTGATTTACAAAGGATCAAAAGCTCCAAAAAGTACAAAGGACAAACAAAGCCATAAAGTTATCTTAAAAGTAGTCTATTCAAGACTTCTTAAGCCATTTTATGATATGCTTTTTTGAAACTTGACTGGACCATCTACTTTCCTTGTTTGTAAAGCAGAAGCTTGAACAAACTGATTAAGAAAAAATAAAGATCTTAAACAACATGAGGATGTGTAAATTCCGATATTTCTTTGGTCGCACCAATCCTTTAAGTGACCTTTTGTTATCTTCTGTTATAACCCACTAATTTAGACTAACTGAATACTTTTTATTCATGTCGATTTAATCATGGAAACCCCATGTGTTCTTTTTCTTCATCTCCAAAACACTAGCATTTAGCTCTTTATATAACTATTTGTTATTTATATGTGTAATACGCAGTACTGTAATGATAGTGTTGTTAAATGGAGCCAAATTATGCACTGCAGGATTGTGAATATCCACGTAAATAACAAGCCAAAATGTACATTATATATTGGAAGAAAATCACCCAACCAGTGGGCGTCCCCATTAAAACTGCAGGATGACTGGTCCATAAGCCTATAACACATGTAAATTGCAACATAGCTCAAGCCCATTTCCTTACACATGTGATCTGTAAATTGCTGCCACCCTAGGGCTGGTGACATGTTTGATGTCAGGCGGACTGGAGGGGCTGAGATTAAGCCAGATAATGGTTGCCTAATACTGCCAAATCGAAGATTTATTGTGCCGCTGCATCCGAAGCATCATGTTTTTGAAGATTGAAAACAGAATTTCATGCAGGTTGAAGGTAGGTGTGCATCTAAGTTCCTTTGGCACATATATTCTGCATGAAGCTGGTGTCAAGATCATATTCAAGGTTGTACGGTTGATTAAAAAATCTCTGAGAATGACACAATAGGCAGATGTGGCGTTCTACCTCACATTTATCACAACCGCAGACCATCCTCTGAGAAATAGTTGATTCACTCATTTTTCTCTGTGCGATGAGGAGTTTGTCATGACCTCTGATGGACAGCTTTGCGGTGTCATGTGCATTTTTTCTTTCTTCGTGTTTTTTTACATTTATTCAAACCAGTCCAATCCCTGTTTTTACAGCCCCGCTTCCCTCTTTCATTCATTATAGTTTCTTATCTTGGCAGGCAATCAGAACTGCCAGGCAGCCAGTCCATTATGCACATATGAAGCCCATCACTCCAACCGGATTGGCCAATTCATCAAACATTTATCTTTTGCCCTGTGAACAGCGTGTCAATTTGCCTGTCACTCCCAAGACTTCGCTGCCTCTTCGGAATAAAAACATTACTTTTCTCGCACCGGAGACCGCTTTGATGTTAAATCTCCCCTCTTTAACTTTAAAACAAGGCCTGAAGTCAGATTTCAATCCACACACAGGAAAAGATCCCAAACAGCCAAGATCCGGGCAGCCATACACTGCTGACCATACTTTGAGACCGTTCTGTGGTGCTGGTTGCAGATCAGCTGGTAAATATGTATGGTCTAGAATAGATCACCCTTGGCTGTTCTGGGACCCAGTTTTTAACTCCACGCACATGGATGACACTGTGGAGTCGAGGATATGAGAGAGACTAATATCAAAGAATGATCAGAGCTGCTATGTCAAGAACAGAAACACTGGGGACTCAAAAAACGAGAGCAGAGAAGAGAAAGGCCTTTTAAAACCGGCGAGCAAACAAGGGAATTATTGGCCATAGCAAAGGGAAATATCAAAGCTGGGAGTATCATACAGAAGGAGGCTTTTGCTCAATGGGATCACTGCTGAAACGCAGACTCGGAATACAAAGGCAGTGTGAGTGTGCTTGAACGAGTGCTGTCTAAGAATATGTTATTTGCGGTTAGCGCTGTTTGCTAACTTGGTTGTATCAACCTCAGCAGGTGTATCTGAATTCTCTTTACTCGTACTCTCTCTGTCTCTCCCTCCCTGGACATGTGACCTGTGAAAGCTGGCTGACTAATGGCTGCAGTGACTGACATTTCAACCAATAATCACAGAGTGTTTTTTCCCCTGTTGTCAGCAGCAGTTTATCAATCAGCATGTCCGCATTAGTATTTGTCTATCGATCCATCCATCTCTGTCAAGCCATCTCTGTGTCATTGTCTGAGCTCTTGTCCTCTTGTTTGGCTTCTTTTGAGGATAGTCTGCATAGTAATTTGTTTTACAGGCCCTGGCTTTGAAAGGTTGACTAACAGCATTTACATGCCGGCCGTTTGAAAAGGCGTGGAAGCAGACGTTCTCAGCGAGAGCTTGTTTCACATGTCAGCAAACTGTCACCATCTACACAGGATTTTTTTAACACAACCTTTGGTAATAATCGAATCGTTTGACCTTCTTTTAATGCTATCGACTTTCTCTGTCAGTATTTTTCCCCTCCTCGTTCAATGCATTATGTTTAATAATGGGATTACAAGAGATCCCCATTTGACGAGCAAGAATTACCGTCAAGATGTTATTTGTCTGAATAATTAGCCACATCATATACAAGCTAGTCTCTGTATCTCAGTAAAACTAAACATGTCACAAAAATGTAAAAACACACCATGACGTTGTTCCTCTTTTTCATTTTGGTTGGCTTAATGAGGGGAAGTTTTCCAGAAATGTGTCACCACGTGGAGTTCTGAAAAAAAAAAATCTAGATAAAGTTTGGTTGTACAATTTTCATGTTTGTTTGGAGAAATTATCGTTAGTCGTGTTTTTGATTTGATTGTTTGTAATACATCAGCAAAGGCTTGATCATCATTCTTACAGTTTGTCTCAAATGCTTTGGTTCCTTATAAAGTTTCTCACTAATTCATTTAATATACTCACTTGCACACTTGGTGCTTGTCGAGTTTAAATTTTGGACCCTGGCTGTCATTCAATTGTCCAAATAATGCGATTAATGTGTCCAAAGATCAGATTTATCCAAGCTATTTTAATGTAAATATGTATTTTTATTACAAACTCCTCTGAAAAAAAATATTATTGTAAATCACTCAATGGCAGATTTAAAAGGGCTCACTGACACATTGTAATGTCTGCATTATCCCCCAAGCCATCTCTGACCTGTCCTAAATTTGTATCATGATCATTTGGTCACCTTATTTATGATGTGTAATCATGTGTTTTTCAAGCAGCAGTTGTTTAGCAGCTGGGTCTGCAAGCCATTTGCTAACCCAGGCAAGATAGAGCCAGACATGCTGCACTGGCAAACACGTTGAGATATTCACTGTGACAATGAGCTTGATCATAATTATCTTAACAAGGAGTGGGTTCATTGGTGTGGCTCGTTAAATCTATCTCCCTTTCCCACTCTCGTGTCTTCCCATCCATCTCTCTCCTTCTCGCCTTAGATCAGACGGCGCTCTCTGCATTGTGCTATTCTTTCATTGTGGTGTGACTTTGAAGATGGTGGTGAAAATGTGCAGTCAGTTTTGGATTCCCCATGGGGACGAGGTGTGAGTCAGAGAAGTTCCTACCTGAGAGTGTTTGTGTGTGATTGAGTTTTAGATTGCTTGTGTATTGACATTATTTTAGTTTTCACAAGATTTACTCACCTTCAAGTTGTTGTTGTTTTATTCTGTGGAGGACAGATCAAAGTGACTAAGGATTTTTTTTTTTTTCTGACTGGCATAAAGTATCAGTCTATACGTTTCATAGAGTATTCAAATATTTTTAAGTGTGATGTAGCCAAATGTTGCATGTTCATTTGAATATGAAGAATGCAAGATTATCTATGAATAAGGTAACAGGTAGTTAGGTAATAAGTTAACTTTATTTTGTCCTCGTTTCATATGTTACATGTACTTACTTTTGTAATAACAGTATATAATGCAAAATTACATGCAACTAACCTAAAACCAAACCCTATTTCCAAACCTAACCCTATAACATGTTGTTAATAAACATTACTTAGTACTTACATTTATAATTACATTGTAACAAAGACACCAGTACTTAAAGGGTCATGAAACCCCCCTCTTTCAGCTCAAGTCTAGCTCACAATCTTTTTGAAAAATGCAACTTAAATGGGCGTGGACGGCTGTGAGAAGAAGGGAGGGAGTGGGTGTGTCTGGCCACCACTGTCATTGCCAGTGGCCGATGCATCGACTGTCACTAAAAAGCAGTGATAAAAACGTGAGGAAATGCTAGATTTTTTTTAATGTCATTATAAAATATATAGTTGTTTATATAGATACTATAAATGCATATATTTGAAAATAATTAATTTTCCTCTTAAAAAAACGTTCCGTGCATAACCTAGATCTACGCGCCCCCTGAACCCCCATAATAAAGATCGCTCTTTGGAGGTGGAAGACTTCTCATTTTAGACACAGACAGACACACATACCTCTGAATTGATAGAAAAGTCCTCGGGACTTGGTACCGCATCACTCGCAAGACGCAAACTGCATTGGTTGTCAACAAGGCGAAATCCACCATTCTCCAGTTCTCGAAGCTAATGTTTGCGGCACACATAGTTTAGATGTGTCCGAGGTTGATGGCAAACCAACCGCCCAGAGCCAGAGTCTAGCCCTGGCAGCATCGCGGGGAAACATATTCAACCCACTTGGACTTTTGCACATGGAAAACAAACACTTGTAGTAGCGTCCCATGTTTGTCTCTCTCATCTACTTCGCGATATCACAGTTTGACATGTCATGCAACTTGGAAAGATCCACGTGGTGTCATGAATAATTATGAGACAGTGTCTTCTCATAGGATATGAAAACTCAGTCTCATTAATAATTATGAGACACCGATGAGTCATCAACGCACTCTACAGTGCACTGCCACGTCACAGCCTGTGATGAAGATTTTAAACCCGGAAGACGAAAAAAGCGGAAGAAAACTAAAATTTAACCATTTTAATCATACTATTAAATTTAACAGATGCTAACATTGTCTTCAATGGTGTTCAACACACATACCTCTGTTAAAATCTCAGAAAATTTGGTTTGGGGTTTCATGACCCTTTAAATGCTCAAGCTCATTCATCAGATGGATAAAATAGTTCTGAAAGTGATTCCAATGATATAATTTCTCTGTGCCATTATCATCATAACTGTGGTGTGAACTTTGCTATTCTTTAATATTGAGAATGATTTTTAGAACTATATCTTTATCATTATCTTTATATATATATATATATATATATATATATATATATTATGGTAACACTATTTTAAGGTGACATGGATTATTACTACATTTACTTACTATAGTAATAACAGTAAATTATACATACTTACAAGTAACTAACCGTAAACCCTAACCATAACTCTATAGTAAGTAGATTTAGTTAGTTATTATTACTTAGTACTCATATGAGTACAATGTAACTATATCACCTTAAAATAAAGTGTTACCCAAATTATAGTATATTTAAAAAAAAAAAAAAAGCTTTTTATTATTACCTTTTATTTATAAGGCAGAATTAGGCTTCCATAAGAAAGAAATAAGAAGTGAGTAAATAACAGAATGTTCATATTTGGTGAGCTGTTCTTTTAAGAGCGTGTGGCAATTAATCATTCAGTTAACAACATATTTTGAAAGTTTTCCCCTTCTGCACTGTACAGATGTTGTATAAAACGACAGCACAAACGTTTAGGCACAATGTGTTATGGTTAAATTAGGGTTGAATCCCTGTTTGTTGTTGTGAATGTGATTTGGCCGCTCCCTTGGCTGTGAATTTAACTGATTAAATCACCTTTTGCACACAGCGGTAGTGACACGAAAACAACAATTAATAAGCAACCCCCCTGTGATACGCGGATGCCTCTTAACTAAGCGGCTAATAACATTACAACCGCCCAGATACAGCTGAGGCAAACAGGTGGAGGGGGCTCGCAGAACAGCTTTCATTTATTCGAGCAGGGACATTTCTCTGTATGTGTGGAGTTTTGTGCGATTTGACTACACAAATAGGACGTATTTCTCTTATGGTTGGAGTTCTTGGCTCTCTGCTTATATGTTTGCTTTCTTTCTCTTCTAAAGCCCATAACATTTCATCAGCCATGTTCTACAGGATAAGAGTGAGGTATTTGCATAACACAACAGAGTTTTATGAGACTAATTGGCAGGACCGATTTACAATATTTGGGTGTCATCCAAAGACGAGAGAGACACCTGGCTAGATATCAACATTTACTCCTGTGAGCTCTTCCCAGACTGCCATGGGATTTTCCACGCAACTGAACCACGAAGTCTCGCGACAACAAATTCATAAGATTATGATATACAGGTGTTCTTTTTTCGTTTCGCCCCAAGAGCACCAAAAACTAGCATCATGTTGCCATCTAATTGTTCTTTGCTCAAGGACGCTGACAGACGTAAATGTCAATTAACTAAGGGTGGACACATTAACAGTGTAGGTTGTCAGCCTCTGCCATTTGAGGGATTAGAAACACACACCCCGGCTTTTATGCACCATCCACGTCATGAACTTTGCAAGGCCCCGACATTACCCTGAGCACCACCCTCCATCATGTTTATGCCAGCACAGGGCGGGGAAAAGACCCAGACAGAGAGAAAGTCCTTGGGGACGGTGTGCGTGCACGTCTGTGGGGATTAGGTGTCACAATGGGGAATAAAGGGAGAAACGTCCAACTTTTCCCCCCTAAAAGCAGTTGTTTTTAACTGTAAGTGTCTCATCTGAGAAGTTGCAGAAGTTGTACTCATTCCGTTTGTGGCTAGGCATTATAGTTGAGCTGGGAAAATGATGGATGACGAGTTAAATTTGTGTTGGGGGAGTGAAGGTGAACTGTGACAGAGTTATTTATCTTGGGAATGGAGGGTTAGGGTCAGGCAAAGCTGGGTGCCTGAAGGCACAAGACATTGACAAATTCATCCCGCACACTGCATTTCTGAAGCCCTTTTGTTTTGAATCCCGGCTACTCACGAGTGACCCTCATCACTCACGCTGCCAGCGTGTGAAGGATGCCGCACCATGCCAGGGGATCTTAGCGCCACTAATTCTTATCATTCACTCTCCTGACAGTCCCAAGCCCAAACTATTCCGGCCTGTGAAAGGGCCCGCCTGAAATATTTATTTCTGCACATAATGGCTGCCCAGATTTAGGGCCATATCATTTTTCCTCTCTTGCCTTATCATTGCAGGTCACTGACAGGCCTGAAAGCGTTCAGCCAACTGGAAGAGCTGATTGTGGACAACAATCTTCTCGGAAATGACCTCCGGTTGCCCAGGTTACCACGGCTCCATACCCTGACGCTCAACAAGAACCAAATATCCTTTCTCAAGCTTTGCTTTTTAGTTCATGCTTGAACAAAATGACAGGAAATGCTGTGAGTTTCAGTGTAATGCAGTGTATCTCCTTGTGCTACACATTATCTCTTTAAATTATGTTATTGTGTTAAATTGAGCTCCTGTCTAATGGGGTTGCTTGATAAACTCACTTGAGTTTGTGCCATGGTGACCTCTAGTGGAGAAGAGGCAAAACAAAATATCCAGTACAGACCCATGACTGAAAGATAAAGCCCCATTAGACCATTTTCTAAGAAACAGATCATATCACGATGACCCATATCATAGTTACAGTATATTAGCGTAGAGTCACATGACCAGAAAGCAGAGCAAACAGAGTTAAATGACCAACATTTGAACTCATAAATGTTCCAGTATAGCATTAGCTGTTTAATAAGCTAACAGAGTAATATACCAGCAACCACACGCCAAAAGTAAATCTCTGAAGCCAAACTGGAAATTTCACATTTCCGGCTGTTGACAGTCAGCAATTACATCACTACTACACATTACATTTAGTTTGTGTGATGAGATGCAAAGAGAAATAAATGGCAAAAGTAAATGTGCTAGCCTGACGAAAATTTATGCTCTGCTGTTTGTCGCTGGATGCTATCCATCTACATAATAATGACGCAGCCTCACCCTCTGTTCTCCAAACAGCTCTCCTCCGACAGAGTGTCAGCAGCTCAGACCCAAATTCTGCTGTGAAGTGGTCTGCACATGCTAATGGGCCAATTATTTACATCCTGTAGTGGCCTGCTGCCATTGAAATTCAAGTGCTGCATTAGTGTGGTTGTATTTTGACACGTTTCGGGCACCATTTTCCAATGAAGTGAATGTATTAGTGATGAATTTGCTGTGAAGTGGCTGTTTGTTTCCCTGTGCTGGGTGAAGGGGAGGGGGTGTCCATGGCTTAGGGAGTCACTAACTGTTTTTACCGCAAGGCATCCATCATTTTGTCAATGTTTTTAATGTTCTGCACCCAGCCACCCAGGAAATGGGAAGAGGAACGGGGGAAGAGAACGGCCAAACTCACAGCAAATGCCAAAATCTCGCCCTTAAATCTACCCGCTCTTTGTATTCTCAAGCATAAATGCCTATTGAGGTCCTTCAAAGAGTTTCGGTAAATTTGATAGAGTTGTGCTGGCTGGCTAGGCCAGGGTAGAGTGCAGAGTAAATGCTAATGTAATTAACAGCCTGGATTCCTTGACCTCTGCCCTGTGACACTTCACCGACATCGAGGCCCTGCTGGAGCATTTGGTGGAAGTGACGCCAGCCCTGGAATACCTGAGCCTTCTGGGAAATGAAGCCTGTCCCAACCAGCTGGTCAGCATGGATAAAGATGAAGACGACTATCAGAGATACAGGTCAGAACACTGCCATACTGATGAACATGCACAGTAGTCTTTTTTATAAATAACTGTACTATACAGAAGTATGCAAAAGTATGACACCACATTGAAAATTTGGGATTATAAACATGGAAAATTGAAAAACAAAGAAAAGTCATGTGGCAAATAAATTAGGAATATTTCAGATTCTACACTACACACACCTAACTGTTCAAATGTTTTTATTTATTTATAGAAATGAACACTTTTATTCAGCAAGGAACCATAAAATTAATCAAAAGTGACAGCAAAGACGTTTATAATGTTATAACTATTATTTTGAACTTTCTATTGTTTTCAACATTTATAATAATAAGAAATATTTCTTGAGCACCAAATCAGCATATTAGAATGAGTTCTGAAGGATCATGTGACACTGAAGACTGGATTTATTACTGGATATATTACACTGAATAAATTACATTTTAAAATATGTTGATTTTTATACTGTACAAACTGTATATTTTATCACCTAACCATACCCCTGAACACAACCCTCACAGAAAACTTTTTTGTATTTTTATATTTAGTAAAAAACATAGTTTAGTATGATTTATAAGCTGTTTTCCTTGTGGGGACCAGAGTCTCTCACACACACACACACACACACACACACGTTAAAAGTTTTGGGGTTGGGTAAGAATTTTTTGTAAAGGTAATTTTTCTCCCCTTTTTAAGATTTTCACTAGTGGTCTTGACCTTTGGGCCTAACTGTATATGAAATACATGGTATCCTGAAGCTTTTCTTAGGTACTCATGAATTTATTTTGTTTTGCTGGTATGTTTTTATTTCTTCTGGAAAAAAGAGAAATACCCCAGGAGTATGTAGTTTGGCAACTTCATGTAATCTTTTATTTGGATGAACGGCTGTTGCACTACACCATAAATCACATTGCACAAGCAAAGACTGATACTTTAGGCTATAACCACACTCTTCTTAAAGCCCCCCCCCCCCTTTTTGTAGACTTGCAAAATCGATTTCAAGTGTGAATTGTGATAACCACAAATGAGTGTTTGCTATCCTTTCCTACAAGATGAAACGGTGCATTCATTATCAAGCCCAGGCCTATGGGAGTGCAATGCCACGCTATGTTACCACCATTTGTCAGGTTTTCAACATGAAACCTAGCGGTGGGGAGAAACACATTCTTTTGTCTACCTTAGACCTAAGTGCCTTTTTCTCGACACTGTTCAGTATGAATCATTTACTATACAGATGAACCCAATAGGCGCCACTCTCGTGCAATGTCTCCCATGCTTCACTTGGTGCAGAGACCGACTATTCTTTCCCTGACTGACAGCAGCTGTGTGTTTGTGATGTAATATTCATAATGTGTCACATAGTAATACATCAATTTGAGCATAATGCAGATTTTATGTCTGACAGGGTTAGCGTAGCACTCAGGTCATGGCAGGACTGGCCTTGGGCTATGCACTTCTCAGACTGCGTCCTGAGAACAAAAAATACAAAAAATAAAATACCTCTTCATAACACGGTGAAATATCGCATGCCTCTTTGCGCTCTTTCAATTAGTCAAATGAAATGAACAGGCAGAAGTACACTCGGCTGTATTTTACAGCAGTCGCTCGGCTCATTCATCATTGTTTACTTCTGGGGCTCGAGGAGTTTTTTTCCTCCCTTTAGCTAAAGTAGTTCAGTACTCGACACAGCGACAACCATCTGCGGTAAAGGATGTATGTCCTGTCTCTCTGGAATGCACTCCAGCCCATGCTGTCTGTGATTGCATGTTTGTCTCTTGACATCATGACGTGTGTGTGGGCTTAAATATCTGTGTTTGCTGAAGATCAGAAAGTTTAGGGCCAGTTTTGCCTGGGGTGCTTTAAACAACACTTGCTGCAGAGCTGCTCCAACCATCTGTTAGATCAGCACAAACAATTTCACAATCATCAGGAAAACACCTGCATATTTCCCACTAACAGTCGCTGTTATTATGCGTGTTTGTAATTGAATCACAACGGTAAACAAAGCATACCAACACCACACTGCTCCTAGTCACTCTAGAGGAATCTGTTACTTTAAGTTATTAGTTGTTTTGCTAAGGCAAGTATAACCGTTCTGTTGCACATATTTAGAGTGATGGATTTAAACAAACAAAATAACTCTTAAGCATTCAACTTCAGTGTGTTGCCTGCATTGTTTGTTCTACTGACTGTGATACATTTTTGAGGAGAGTGCGAATTTACTTTTTTAAGAAATAGGACTTTTTGTCAGGCAAATAAAACAGGGCATAGAATCCCATATATACAGTATTCCCATATAGGCTTAATTATCATCTTCATTGTAAATCTATATATACATTTATACACACTCTATATACATTTAGGCTGGGCAGATTACTTACAAATTGTAGTCCTTTACTGATTCCAAATGACATGTTAACATTTGTAGGTAGTAATGTAATACATTACATTATACATTTTAGGTAATATAATCTGACACATACATCTAAAAATGTTGTCAACAACCAGAAATAAAAAAATCATGATTTTTTTTTTTAAATAAAATGTATAAAATTTGGCCAATTATATAAAAACCTTCAGAAAATGGATAGGAATAAAACTGTAAAGTTTGGTGTATGTAAGTGCTGCTGAAGTGGAGATTTCTGACTTTCTTTTTATGAAACTTGCCCACATTCAAGTGTTCTTAAAAAAAAGAATGCCTGAAGCTAGTATGAAACTTTTTTCCAAAAAAAATTGTTTTAAAGCAGAAGTTCTGTTCTTTCCATTTGCATATATTGCATGTTCAGATATGCATACAACAGAATATTCTGGGGGCCATGAAAGTTAACCCTAACCCTTGTTTTAAAATACGCTGGTGTAACTGCTCTTTCCTGGCTGGGAAAGAGTTCATTTTTGGAATCTGATTAGGTAATCCAGATTACATATAATAGGTTACTACCCAGCTCATGTGTTTATTTATGTATATATAGATTTACAATGATCAGATCACTTATGAAATTGTAGGAATAAAGTATTTAGTAAAGTAATATACATTTGAATAAATGTATTAAAATTAAGCCATCATATGACCTAACTAAAACATAAATTTCATTTTTTTGTTTTTTGCCCTGGTCAGTTATGGGTCAGTTAAATCCCTGACCCTACACCTTAATTCAATTAAAACTTCACCACATTTGAGACACTGTACAATAGCAATGTAAAAAAATAAAATAATAATAATAATCTTCCAAAAAAACAACAACAAAAAAACTCTAGATCGCTATATTGTAAATTTGAATTTGCGAAAATGCTGTACACATGCAAACGATAATAAATGGGGTGTTTATGCAATTAGAGTTTAACTCTGAATAGATGTGGTGGAAAACATCCCCACACGTTTTTGATTCAGGCTTATCTTAATAGAATCAATCTGCAATCGTGCTCTGTATGATCCATCAGGAATAAACACGTAGCATGGGTTCGCCTTCGTCCTTCATCATTGTCATCATCATGGGTTTGTTGCTGGCTTTTGCTTGAGAGCTCGGTTGGGAATCTGTCACTGCCCATATACACATCTGTTCACACCCTCCACTCAGTGTCTCTCTCTCTGTCTGTCTGTCTCACTCTCTCTCTGTCTGTCTCTCTCTCTCTCTCTCTCTCTCTCTCTCTCTCTCTCTCTCTCTCTCTCTCTCTCTTCTCTTTCTATCTCACTCTCTGTTTGAAGTCTTGACATGCCTCTTCCTCCATTCCAGTCAGCCTGTGAAAGAATCTGTTGTCATCTATGTATTCCCGCTATTATCTCACGTCATTTTCTCTCCCTGAATGAAAGACAGAGAGTGTGTGAAAGCGCAAAGAGATATCTGTGAAGCTACCGAAATGACAGCTTGGCAGATTCTGTCAATGTGGGCTTTTTATCTGTTTATATGTTGTCCTTATTTTTTACATATTTTGAAGTTAATTACCTATTTACAAATATTGCTACAGTTAATTTAATGCATTTTGAAGGAAATGTTCGTTTAAGTTTAATTTTGTGTGGTTGCCTTGCAGATTAGAATCAGAGTTCCCTTCTTCATTTAAATCTGCTGTACACTTACAGTATTGACACTGCACTGGATATGGATATTCAAACTTAAGAAGAAAAAGAAAACAGTTCAAACTTTTTAATGCAAAATACCCCATTCCTAAAATATAAAAGCAGCTATATTTTCATATGTACAGACCCATTTTCTTACTGAGCACAATAATAATAATAATAATAAGCATGATATTTTAAAATGTAATTACTAGCTTTTTTTTTTCAGTATGCTAAAGGCAAAACAAATGACTGAAATATTATCTTTAATATTTACAAAGAAACATTTGCTTCCTTCAAAAAAAACGAAACAAAAACAAAGCTAGCACATTTAAATATGATTATAAACTTTACATTGGACACAATATGACTGTTTATGTAGCTTGGTTTATTGCAAAGGACATTCTTATGATTTAAAATGTGTTTTAAAATGTTTAAGTTATAAAACAACATAAAATGCTACTTTTGTGACCTGAAATCTGGCATGCTGTCTGGTTAGTTAAATCTGCTTTTTTTTTCTTTTTCTTTTTTTTTCTTCATTTGATCTGTAGATACTTTGTACTACATAAGCTGACAGATCTGAAGTTCCTGGACACCAGGAGAGTGACCCAGTGGGAGCGGTCAGAGGCCGAAGCACGTGGAGCTTTCATGAAGGTGGTCAAGCCGAAAAATGACCAAGTAAGTACAGTACTTTGCTATAAAGAAAAAGACAGAGACATATGACACATACACATACAGACAGCTGACAATCCAAGATTAACTGACTGTATCCCAGATAATGGCCTGTGGTTTGGTGCGTAACTCAGTAGCCTGTTATGTGTCTTTACCTTATGAAATGTAGGCGAATAACTAAACACCCTGACCCTGTAAATAATTTGTGTAACCCTCCCCTTTCTGTGCAGATGACTATAAGAACTTAAAAGGCTAAGGCACCGTGAGCTAATCCATCCCACTCCTTCTTAGCTCCCATTGTTTGTTCGTAGCAAATTGTCAGAATCTCTTAAGAGGTTACTTGTACGCAGCTCTTTGAAGACGTGGCCTTTCAATCTCGCCTGGCTGTTTAGAGGAGGGTCTTTTTAATGACCACGACATGACCTCTTTCCGCATGCATGAGCCCAGATCAAAGTGGACGGCGCCTGTCCGATCGGCCTCGACTCGCACGGCGTGACAGCGCTCTCCATCGGAGTGACAGCTCACGTTCAGAACAGTCACCATCGCTTAATTATCCATTGCACACACAATTATTTCTCTCTCTGGCTTGCGTTTGAAGGAGGCAGGCAGAGTCGTAATCTTCAAACACATCTCCATTCTCTTCTCCTCTAGATTTTATGAAAGAATGGCTCTAGTAAGATTTGATTTCATGTAATTGTACAGTCCTAAAATATTTAGCTTGTGGTTGAACCAGGTCTTTATCTTTTCTTCCTCCCAAGAGCCGTGAGTTAGTGAAGAAAATATGGACGTGGATGCTGTAATTCGATGCAGTGTTTTAGACGACAGTGATGCTAATGCCATTTTTTTGTTTCAGCATTAAAGTGACAGGGAAAGTGAAAACCGTGCAATGAGTTAACCTCATTCAGGCATGGTTTTAGTTTGGATGATATTTTGTTGGTTGGAAAATGAGAAGAGATGACTGTAAAGTGGAAAATAATGTGTTTTGCAACCTGTCTACTCAAATAAGACCAGACATTTCAGGACATGCCGTTTTGAGAGTGATTGAGATGAAGAGATGACCACATGTGAGATAAATAAAACAATTTCAAATAAAACAGTAACATAATGCCACAGAAGACCCATTTTAAGTCCAACCAGTTCCGAGCAGTTCCAGCATTTAATACTTAGTGGACATGCTGTGGAAATAGAGAACTGTTTTAAATATCTGGGAACTGAACTAAATAGTGTTTATAGAAGTTATGCATCTAATCCAAAAGTTTTCCTGAAGTAATCTGGAACCTTTTAGAAACGGTGTAAAAATATTTTACAAAGCATTCTGTCTTTTAAAATGGCGTCGTGTAATGCAAACTTGTTAACATTATACGTCTATAAAACCTTAGCATCATATTTTTGTTTTTATGTATCTGGATATTATATGTAATATTGCAGCCCGTTCTCATCCTTTGGCGTCATACATGTGACGCTTGTGACATTTCGTTGAAATCTTACGCGCATGGCATCCTTTAGCGTCAATATGAGACGCAGAACCCAAGGCGTCATACATGTGACGCTCGTCTAAATACGACGCACATAGCATCCTTTAGCGTCACTATGAGACGCAGATCTCAAGGCGTCATAACCGTAACCCTACCCCAGACCTAAACCTACCCATAACAGTGCGTGTTATATTGACGCTAAAGGCTACCATGTGCGTAGTATTTCGACGTTTTGTCTAGAGATCGACCGATGTATCGGTTTACCGATATTTTTCCCGATATTTAAGCATTTTCCCATAATCGGGTATCGGTTTTGTAATATCGGATTCGCCGATACACGGCGCCATCTTGTGGCCGTTTTGAGAATTCCGCCATTGCAGCCCGCGTCTGAGGAGATTAGTCAACAACAACTCTGTGCACAAGTAAAGTATATGTTCTACTTGCTTTGCTTTAATTATTTAACATAACAGACATGCAGAAATAAGTTTTGAGACATAAATGCCTGATATACTGGTAGTTTATTTATGCAGCTTGGTTCTAAAATTGAGACGAACTCATGGAGTCACGTAGCGTAATCCGTCATGTAATGCCCCAATAAAGACGTAACTTTACATGAATTAAATGAAACAGACATGAATGAGTGCATGTTGAAAATAAAAGCGCTGAATTTAACTATCTATCTGTTGTATTTGCTCACCATTAGTCTCGGAAAAAAAAGGTTCGTTTATGTTGCTGAGCACTCACTGGGTTGATGATCAGATGCTCAAGCCGGCCACTGAATGAAACTTTTGACAAGATTATCTTGTTTAAACACCCTAGATTATATTATAATTTACTACACAGTGATTATTTCGCTAATACACATCTAAATATACCGCTTTGTGGAAATTAATTATCTGCACGCGCGATCGCGGAAATTAATTATTTATTATCTGCACGCGCGATCGCAGGTTGAGTAGCCTATCTATAAGCTATAGTTCTGTGTAAATGCATAGATAAACAGCACTTTGTCAGAAAGCATTTCATGATCTAGACCGACAAAAATATTATTAATTAATAACATATTAGTTTAAAAAAAGTTATGATGATGATGCTTGCTATGCTGTTTTGTTTGTTACTTTCCTGACAATGTTATATTCCAGCTATTATTATTCAGTGAATTAATATTACCCAGTGAATTATTCCTCACTCTTTAAACCTATTAAACGGCACATAAACCTTCTAAAACTGTTTAAAATGAATTACATTTCTGCAAAGGTGATATGACTCCCCTGTCAATTACTTTCTCCATTTGAAAACATTTGACTTTTAACATTTATTTAGCCTATTGTTAACATTGTTGCTGCTGATGCTTATAAATTATATGTATAATTTAGATATAAATTATATAATGTAATAATATAAATGTTTTTATTGTAATTTGAAGATTTAATTTAACATGAAGGACTAATTTAATTTTCCCCCCAATATGTTAGAATAATTTTTTTGCTTTATTTTCTACCTAATCAAAGCTTTTATTTTTAATCAAAGACAGTAGTGCACTTTATTTTTTGGACCCAGACCCCTCTATTTATTTGTGTATAAATATAAATTATTATTATTTTTTTTTCTATGCAAGGAGGGAGTGATTGTTATAAATAAAATGGTTTGTTCAGTTCATTTGTGTTGTAATAATGGTGTTAAAAACAGAAGTATAACAGTAAATAAATATCGGTTCTGCATATCGGTTATCGGGCACATAAACATGCAAATAATCGGTATCGGTATCGGTTAAAAAAATCAATATCGGTCGATCACTAGTTTTGTCATATGGCGTCACCTATATGACGCAAAAGGATGAGAATGCGTTGAATATTGATTAATGAAATTACACGCATAGCTAACTTGTCATAGTTATGTATTTTGTTGTATTTTTTTTATGTTGTAGTATTATGCTGTTTTGTTTTTGCATACTACTGTATATAGTGAAGCAAGACATTAGGTACATTAGAACATTAGGTATCATGAACTAACAATAAACAATACTTATGCAGCATTTATCATTCTAGGTTTATGCAACTTGGATATGCAACTTGTTAAAATGTATTAGCATATGTACAATATGTTAAGTTAACTTAGCGAATCATGTAGAAGTGTCATTCAGATCATTGTACCTAATGCATAAACTAATGTTAACAAGTTGAACCTTAAAGTGTTAAAGTTTCTAAAGTCTGAAAGTCTACAGCAAAAAGAAAAGAATATCTCTGGCCTGTCCACTGTCAGAAACTTAAGCAGATTAAATAGACTCTGCTGTAAGACCTCTGTCCTCTCCACAATAACTGCTATTGTAGGGGCCTAGTGAGAGGGAGAAAGTTGGCCATGCTCTAATGTCCCATGTCTGTGCTTGACGGAGCTGTCACGCCAACGTTTCCCTAGCATTTGTTTTGATTTAGATGAGACATGATGTGGCAGCCATAACAAGCTCTGTGGGGCATGTGTACTCTCTGTCTCTAATTGGCTTCATCATCATGCCGATTGTCTACTGACCAATAGTGCAGGTCACCAATTAATGAGCGCCAGCAACACGCTAGAAGATGATGGCATAATTAGTTATTTGTGTTTGCTTTTATTCTCCATCCAGTGGGGTGTCTTACGTTTAAAGACATGCTGGCGTTAACATTGTTACAGCAGACTGTAATTAGCTCTTCCTGCTTTTCCAAATTTCCCATCAAACCAAAGTCCTGTACATGACAGCTTACTGTTGTACCACTGTGGTAGTCTTTGAACGTCTCATCTGTGCCTGTCTGTTAGGTCTTACCTACTGTTTTCTGTGTCTGTTAAGTTTTGCACGTTTAAAGAAAGAAAAAAAGAAAGGACATATTAATAGTACTGTGTGCGTGTACTATGTTAAATTGTGTAAAACAACATGCACAGGAATGATTATGTTCAACACAGATTTATGATGTTTGTGTTTCTTTTAAATGAATTTTTTACAAACTAAAACTAATATGATGATTAATGTGCTTTCTGTTTCCTTGCATGTTTAATGGGATCATGTAATGTTTTCCTTTTCAAATTATAAAACGTATATAAAACCTTGCTGTACTATGAAAACACTGATCCCAGTCTAAAAAGAGCAGTTATTAAAATCAAGCTGCAAAAACAACAGAATACTGTTTATTTACATTTACTCTCTACTTTCGAATGCCATGGTAAGGCATGCTGGGAAATAGTCTCCCGTGTCAGTTAAATTTAAGTTTTGTGAACTCAAAGGAAAGTTCTAAAAACTCATAAAACTTCATTTGATTCAACAAATTGGTTTAAATTTAAGTTTAAAGGGGTGGTATAATACCCTTTTCAAAATATGTCAAATAAATGTATATAAAACCTTGCTGTGCTATGAAAACACTGATCCCAATCCAAAACGAGCATTTATTAAAATCAAACTGCAAAAACAGCAGAATACTGTTTATTTACATTTACTCTCCCTTTCGAATGCCATGGTAAAGCATGCTGGGAAATAGTGAAAAATTTATAGTGTAAAATAAATCTCTGATGTCCCCAGAGTGTGTATGTGAAGTTTTAGCTCAAAAGACCCCACAGATATTTTTATATAGCATGTTAAGGTTGTCACTCTTTGAGGGTGAGCAAAAACGCACAGGTTTTGTGTCTGTCCCTTTAAATGCAAATGAGCTGCTTCTCCCGGCACAGAGGGCGGAGCTACAACAGCAGCTTTGATTACCTCACACAGACATGCACTGAAAATTTCAAAAACGTTTAGGCTTTTATGTTCAAACTGGACTCATACAAATATGGACTCAATAAGAAGTGACAACATGTAGACAACTTCTCAGAATAGTTAGTTGATGTATTTATGTAGCTTTTGTGTAGATATCTTCTAGTCATTGATTAGCATATTCTGTTTTGATAATCTATAAATCATGTTCCGGGGGTGGCGTTTATGTAGCGGTTAGTGATGTCACTATTTCTTTACAAGAAAATATCTTCCTTTGCTTTGAACTTTGAGTGTTGTAACTTTGCAGATGTTGTAAGCTCAAACAGCTACATTACACACTAAATAAAGCCATAATCAATAAACGCATAATCAATCACCCCTTTAATTATTTTGCCCTATTCAAACCAATTAAATATTTTGAGCGTTAGGGTTTACAGTTTACAAAACACATTATTTTGGTAACACACTAAATTAACATAATGTAATTCACATTCAAGTAACAACATAGGCTATAGCATAAAACTGTAATACATAACTGATAACTGATAACAAAAAAGAAACAATACAATCATCAAACAGGGAATTCTGGGAATGTCAATTTACAGCTTTTCACTTGAAATTATAAAATGATTTGTTGATTTACTTTTTAAAAGAAAATGTACATTTAACAGTATTTTAACACAAATCATTTAACACAAAATATAAGGTAAGATCTATTAGAGTTGTCCTCCGTATATATAGTGTGGGAATTTACCGTTAACCAGTTAACAGGTTTTTACTGTCGCATTTTTACGTTATTTTGCAGTTAAAATTACATTTTTTTTTTTTTTTCATTATACACAATCATACAATAAAATTTTTTTAGAGAGTGTGTGGCTCATTTCAGGACAGGTTGTCTCATCTCTTGAATTACAATTTAAGGCACAGAAAAAAAAAAATTTAATAAAAAAAAAAAAAAAATATATATATATATATATATATATATATATATATATATATATATATACACTCACCGGCCACTTTATTAGGTACCCCATGCTAGTAACGGGTTGGACCCCCTTTTGCCTTCAGAACTGCCTCAATTCTTCGTGGCATAGATTCAACAAGGTGCTGGAAGCATTCCTCAGGGAGTTTGGTCCATATTGACATGATGGCATCACACAGTTGCCGCAGATTTGTCGGCTGCACATCCATGATGTGAATCTCCCGTTCCACCACATCCCAAAGATGCTTTATTGGATTGAGATCTGGTGACTGTGGAGGCCATTTGAGTACAGCGAACTCATTGTCATGTTCAAGAAACCAGTCTGAGATGATTCCAGCTTTATGACATGGCGCATTATCCTGCTGAAAGTAGCCATCAGAAGTTGGGTACATTGTGGTCATAAAGGGATGGACATGGTCAGCAACAATACTCAGGTAGGCTGTGGCGTTGCAACGATGCTCAATTAGTACCAAGGGGCCCAAAGAGTGCCAAGAAAATATTCCCCACACCATGACACCACCACCACCAGCCTGAACCGTTGATACAAGGCAGGATGGATCCATGCTTTCATGTTGTAGACGCCAAATTCTGACCCTACCATCCGAATGTCGCAGCAGAAATCGAGACTCATCAGACCAGGCAACGTTTTTCCAATCTTCTATTGTCCAATTTCGATGAGCTTGTGCAAATTGTAGCCTCAGTTTCCTGTTCTTAGCTGAAAGGAGTGGCACCCGGTGTGGTCTTCTGCTGCTGTAGCCCATCTGCCTCAAAGTTCGACGTACTGTGCGTTCAGAGATGCTCTTCTGCCCACCTTGGTTGTAACGGGTGGTTATTTGAGTCACTGTTGCCCTTCTATCAGCTCGAACCAGTCTGGCCATTCTCCTCTGACCTCTGGCATCAACAAGGCATTTCCGCCCACAGAACTGCCGCTCACTGGATGTTTTTTCTTTTTCGGACCATTCTCTGTAAACCCTAGAGATGGTTGTGCGTGAAAATCCCAGTAGATTAGCAGTTTCTGAAATACTCAGACCAGCCCTTCTGGCACCAACAATCATGCCACGTTCAAAGTCACTCAAATCACCTTTCTTCCCCATACTGATGCTCGGTTTGAACTGCAGGAGATTGTCTTGACCATGTCTACATGCCTAAATGCACTGAGTTGCCGCCATGTGATTGGCTGCTTAGAAATTAAGTGTTAAGGAGCAGTTGGACAGGTGTACCTAATAAAGTGGCCGGTGAGTGTATATATATATATATATAATATATATATATTAAATTAATGAATATTGAAATTGCGATGTTTGAAGGTTGCATTTAGGCTGATAGCATGATATTAGGCTATATGGTACACTAATACGCCACAAGTTTTTTTTAATGTTTTAACATTAATACCGTAACGGTAAAACTTTTTCACCTTTTCCAGGAGTTTCAAATTATACCCAAAGCATAAGGCAAATAGCTGGACAGAAATTGCTCATATCACGTTCAGAGTTTTCACTTTATTGTCTCCCAAAGTGACGTTGCATTTACTGAATGTGTTGAAATGTTTAACGTCTTTTGCAATTTAGTCCAAGGTGACATTTATTACAGCCTGTTGCAAACCTCTTTCTCTTCTGCATTGATTTTTTTTCCCTCCAACCATGCACTGGTGGTCCTACAACTATATATTAATGTAAGTGGTTGAAAATGAGCTGTCTCGCTGTTGTTGTCTGGTGTCTCTGCATGGCTGATATGTGCTGGAAGGGAGGGAGGTCGTTTTGCGAGCTATAGTTATGAGGACAGCGTAATTGGGCCTGTGTTTTATTGGATTTCTAGAGTGGTGAAATGGAGTGATCTTCCAGCTTAGAGAGAGAGAGATAAACAAGGGATAAACAACTACCTACAGTAAACAAGGAAAAGCAGAAAGGGTATTTAGGATTTTTTTTCCCTCATATCCTTTCCCAAAGACAGGGTTAAGAAAAGGAAGTGAAAAGCCTTAAGCTGTACTTTTGGGAAATTGGCCGTGTAGGAATGCCATAATGTGATAATTTTTTTAAGGACTCAGAGGTCATGGAATGCGATGCTGTGAAACCACACTGAGGCAAAAAAAAAAAAAAAGTTGTGGTTAAATTTAGTCTCCTTGAAGTGCAGCAAACCCTTCATAGCATTGTTAATCTTTCACTTTTAACTAACCCTGGTCTACCAAACCTTACTGAGAACTTTGGTAACTTATTTTAGAAGCTCTTTTTGAACAGTGCTCAGCAATATATATTTCTATAGATATAATATTTCTCAATCAATGGAATATTAGCAACTGAATGTTGTGAAGCTGTTTCACAACATAACTTTTGGTAGCTACGTAAGGATATAATGGCTTTGAAATGTCAACTAGATTATGCGTGGATGAAGTATTTGACTTTTCTCACCACGATACACAATTTCTCCCACATCCTCCTCCTGGGTAATGAAAAACAGACGGCCCAACTGGAGGAGTTCGAGTCGGGGCTCAGTCCCATCAGTTCTAGTCACACAAACTCGGCTCTCCGTAATCCATGTTGGCAGAGCCAGGAAAGTTATAAGGTCGGTCTCCTTTCTGCATTTTTCATATTAATCTGCCTCTCATCAGAGAAGTTCATATCAAGACAGCGAAATAAAAGAGCCAAACTAAGACAGACCACCTCAGTGAAGCTGCCTGAAAGCGTGCGATTATTGTATTTTTCAGTTTTATAAGCTCTGTAGAAAGCTAGATGGACAGAATGCTTCTCTTTCTCTCTCTGTGTCATCCCTCTTTCGGAATGGTGCCTTATTCATCTCTCTATGAGAGAATTATGACTTCCCTGAAGCATTTAAACATAATAAACAGCAGGCTGTAACTGAGCGCCAATGTACCTTCAGTGTTTGCTGAATCATTTTATGGATAAATCTTTCCTTGAAGACACCTATAAAAAATATTGTTGCAATGGGAAGTGCAATTGGCCAAACAGATTGTTCGGAAACAGTCGTTACTGCCATTTTCTACAGATATCTTAAGTTGTGTGATTCAGTTTTGCTGCTTCACAAAGATACCAGTCAGTTGTATTGCTTATTGTCATCAACAGTTTGCTAAATAAAACCAAACACAACTGTGCAAACTTGCAGCTAATATTTTGTGCATGCATGCAGGTGTACAGCCGGAGTGTGCATGCTTGTTTTGTTGTTGATATGCATACTTTTTTTCTGATCACAGGACACATATACATACTGTAAATATCTGTCTGTATGTATCAATCAAGACTGGAAGATTATTTTTATTTTTTATTATAATTTTTAAAAATATTATAAATATGTTATATTATCAAAAGTAAAAATGATTCTTCCTTTAATTAATTATTATTAATAACCCAAATGCGTTATTATTATATTTATTTAAGTACTTTATATCATAATATTATTAACATTTAAATTATCAAAAGTAAAAAATATCCTTCTGGTGATTAATAATACATATTATTAATAATACATAATGAAACATAATAATACGTAATAATAATAATATTACAGTAATCCAAATTCTTCCATTAGTACATCTGAAATAAAAGAAGAATATTAATATAAACATGGCATCAAGTCCCTGCAGTACTGATCAAAATCACAGTCTCTGTCGATCATCATCTTGATGATCCCTGTACTTCCTGTGTGGAAGAGCGTAGCTATGAGAACACTGTCTCCCCCATGTGTCAGAAAACACGGTTTGGATTTCCCCTCATTTCTCCTGAGGGACACGGGCTGGGACAGATTTTTCCTTCTGGCCTGAGGTGTCCAGCAGCGAAGTGTTTGGACCTCAGCGGGATCAGGCCGCTGAAAGTGCTCTGGCAGCTGGAGTTTTTGGGAGGTCGTTGTGAGGGCACAATCCGCAAAAACAGCCGCAATTAGAGTGAGTGACTCATAGTATCCACATAAATCATATGACATTGCACATCATAAACAGATTGTAAAACTTTAAAGCACAGTTAATTGTTAGTAATAGCTGCACGATTGATTTATGACCCTGTACAAAGCCAAGAGATAGGGGCGGATGACCTCAATGTCACGTCACTCTTATTACACGAGTGATGTATTGCATATTTCGGCCTGAAAACAAGCAGATGTTTTTGAGGAGTTTTGTTTGAACAGCCACAATGATGTTTCCCATTTGCATTGCTTAATGGAAATTGAGGGAGAACGGCCCATCTGTCCCTTGCATTTGCTCAACTGCTTTGAGATATGACTAAATGTAGTTGTAAAAATGACAGTATTGAACTTAGATGTTGTCAGGGCTTTGTTCCTCGCTTTACACAATCAAAACAGAGGAGAAATGTCTTGTTTCTGACGTCAATATGTTAAACCCTTACAAATACAGAGGTTTTTTTCATAATTTAGATACTGCTTAGTCATAATTAGTCTCATCTAATGTATATAGCACACAAAACTTGTCAGTGCTTATTGGTCTGTTTAGCATTTTTTTTTTCATGCCAGTCTATTATTGTGGTATAATCTATTGTGGCATAAATTGCACTTTAAAACAGAACAAACTGGTTGGTGATGTCTATATGTCAGTCAGACTGTCTCTTTCTGTCGAAGTGGGCAGTTCCTGGCCTGAATGTAGGAATGTTGGTCACAACTTTTTTTCTTCTTCTTGCATTTAGTCAAGGCCTGTCCGAGAGAGAGAGTAATAATGAACGAAGCTGGAATTTCTGCCCTCCGTGCTTCCGCTGTTACCGTACAAGTGGACAGCGCAGTTCTGCTATCGCTACTAAGTGAGCTGTATTTTATTTATTTTTTTTTAAAGTTCCAACACTTATTCAATGATGTTTTTGCAATTACAGAGACACAGACAAGCATGTCCCACAGCGCCAGCACTCATAGTTTAATTACAGTTTAACTTTTCAGTTTTCCTCTGATGATTGTAAGATGTTGCCAGGCTAATTAAACACAGATGGCTTATTCTGAAAGACCTCAGCATGCGTGCGTGTTGCCGTTCAGGTCCGTGCCAGTGTTAGCGTTTGGAGATAGAGCCAGATCATTAGGCATATATAAAATAATCCTGCGGCTGATTGTATCATATAATGCTAATTGTGTCATTGTGATTTATAAACATATGCAAATAAACCAGTGCTGCTAATGTTGCAATTGTAACACTCAATTTGTGTTTCATTAGAGTGAGGAGATACTGATAGCACTTTATCACGCAGTTGATCCGCACTAAAGGATCCCAGATATGTTAAACCTCTGGAGAATGTTTCAGTGAGTAACTTTGATTAAAGGGAAACACTGCTGCAAAAACCACCAAATTCCTAACTATGGATTATAGGAATTACTGTGATTAAAATCTTTCATGTACAGTGGATTTTTTAATGAATTGATTTATTTCAACAAAATATTTTAATTGTAATAGGCTATATATATATATATATATAAATCCAAAATAAAAGTGTATTTAATTATTTATTTATTTAACACAGTTTAGTGTGTTAACAAAAGTTATTACAAAATTATCATTTTTTTTTAACCAAACTGCAAAAAGTGCTGCTATCATGAAAGCAAAATACTACACATTCTGAATTTTAAATGTTCATTCCATTTTCAAATTGTTATATTGGTAATTTAATTTGTAATGTCTTTTTCTTTACTTTTACACTATATGTTATTTTTTATTTTATTTTTAAGTAAAAAATAAGTTTTATAAGTTTTTATAAGTAAGTTTTTATTTTTTCCTACAAACTTATACCTAAACATCTTCATATTCACACGCAGCAGTGTGTCGCAAGAGCAGTACTAATTGTATGCAGTGCTTGGCGGCAGTGAAAGTGGCCGTGACAGAGATTGAGTGTTTTTCTGTCCCAGGGGGCTCTGAGCTTTTCTCACCCCATGTCAGTGGCTCCCTGTTGGGGCCCTGAATCTCAGACCTGCAGGAGAGCTGGAGCCAAAGTGGCAGCAGGAACTCTTATTACAAGGGCCGGTCGAACCCAAACAAGCATTCAGACCCAATTCCCACTCTTTTCTGAAGTCCCTGCTACTGAAAACAACTAGCAAAATATCACATTACACCTCTCCTTCTCTTATTTTATATGGAGACATATACTGTACATATAGCAGATTTCCAAGCATGAACAAAACCTAGGTGCATAAATTTCCATGTTGTGTAGGAGCGAGTAATTGAAAAGCTCTTTGTAGCAGCACTTTGACTGGCCCGACAAAAGGGGCTGAAGTTATGGGAACTCTTCGCTTAGAGCAATACTTGTTGACTTGCAGAATTCAAGGAGGATGCCAAAAGGAAAGTTGCCCTATTCAAGTTTTTGCTTACACAAGGCCTCTTTGTGGTTTTTAAAGCTTGTCAGACACGTCAGGCCCAGTAAGAAACAGTATATTGTTTCCAGCACTTTGGATTCCTTTCCTTCTGACATCTGCCAGTCTGTAAAGATGATAAATTCTTGCCTCATTAGCCAGCGGTGTGGGATTACAGCCTGACAACACATTAATCACTTGCCTCTGTGGCAGGCCCCACTTGCAATAGGCATTGTTAACAAAACTTTTCTAATATGTCACTCTCCTCTCTGACAGGCCGTAATCAATCATCCTGATTGACAGAGCTGATAGATTACACTATTTATGCTCTGTGTAATGAAAGATAGCGTTTCCACCTACTGTCATTCCTGAGATAATGATAGCCCACCTCTGTTAAGCAACATACACACACAGTGCACAGAAGAAAGGAGGAAGAAGAAAAGGCAAAGCAGACAAACGCTGGCATGCATTGTGAACTTTAAGCAGACAATGTTCTACTCCTTGGTGGGTGTCTCTTTTTGTCGAGCGGCATTGTTTGGTAATACGGGCTCGCTTTAAGGAAGGCTTCGACAGCGACACCGCCATTGTGCGTTCACCGGAGCTCGTGTTCTGGCAGGGAAAAAGTCGACTTTGTCTACCTGAGGATTCGGTTTCCACTGCCTCATTGTGGAGGCGAAGCTTTTGTAGGTTTTTTGTTTTTCCCGTCGGCAGGGAACGCGAACGACAGCGACGAATCTGTGGGCCGAAACGTAATGATCGCGTGATTTATAGCGCGCCTCTTATGTAAATTTTTCAAATATTGGCAAAATTACCAGTAATTTGCGCTTTCTCATTTTCCGTTCGGCATCATTCGCCTGTGTCTATTAGCGTCTAATAGCAGCTAATACGCGTTCTGGGCTTTGTTTATAATCTGGTTTACTTCATTGCTTGTGCATTTGCACTGAATCTCCACATATTCTTGCTGAAGGGGCTGCTGCGAGGAGTGCCATTTCAAAAAGAGGAAGCGAATGAAAAAGAGGAATAGTCCATCATGCACCTGACAGCTAGCGAATTTGGTGCTTTTCTTGTGAGACAGTGAGCTGTCAGGAAATTAGTTAACTGGAGCATATTGTGGAGAGGCAGGTAATTTAGCCTCATTGATGGCATCACATAATGGCTCACAGGAGTCAGCTCCCTGACCTGCCAGTTCTTTGTGTATAATGCAGAATTTAGTGGCATGCTCAATGCATTCTGTCAGCTGCACGATTGGATTCTCAGCCCACTGTATCTCAGCCTGCAACATATTGGTCAATTATTTCTGAGGCTGTCAATGCTAGGAGGCACTGTTATTTAGTGTGTGTTAACTTTGCATCATTAAGACGCCGCGCGACAGCGAGAGACACTCCCGAGCGTAATTTATTTTGATACGGGCACCGATAACCTTCATATTGTTTGACCTCCTGTTATGTTATGGAGGAAAATTCAACAGCTGTTGACGGTGTTACGTTCAGATTCTTTTTAATCTAGAGCTTAAGTTCAATACTCTTAGCGTCAGTGCCTATTTGTTGTTTTGTTTTGTTTTTGTCGTTAGCCATCAGACAGTTTGCATTTCCCCATCTCCGGTTAGCCTGCTTGTCATCCCGCCATTGTTATATCCAGATATAGCAGTGCTTTTTGAGATCCCAACAAGAATATAGCTGCTCAGTATGCCATAAAATAATCAATCACCCTCAGCACTGTGTATGCATACCGCGGCCCTGCCTATATGACGTAATTGCATTAGTCAATTAATATTCTCTATTTACGAGACAAGCCATCGAATAAACCGTATTACTGCTTTGACAATGTTGACTTTTATTTTAGATGAGTTTAATGGCTACTAACAAGCCTAGCAGTAAATAAACAGCCTGTGTGGGTGGTGAAGAACCAGAGTACAAGAAGCCTCGGGCTGCTGAAACCGAATGAGTGTGTGAACGTTAAACGTGTCCATAAAAGCAGTAATTTAGGCATTTGGATGGAGAAGATTAATGAGAAAGCTGAGTGAATGAAGCAGCATTGAGAGCCATGGCCATAGACCCAGCCTACAGTCCTTTTTCTCCTCAGCAGGCAGATGGGTATATAATTCATGTCATGAGGGGTCAAGCAGGGTAAACCTGTGCTAATAGGTAGATGTGCACACATGAGCAGAGGGGTGGAGTTAGGTTGCAGATCTGCTCTGTTTGAGAACAAACAGCCGAAGCCTGCGTGAGATTAAAGTGCGCTGCATTAAAGTTCTCGGTTCTCAATGGCACTGCTAGGTCAGAGCTGACAAACCTTTAACATATTGATGCAGGACTGCAGTTCTTATTGGATGTCGGACATTCATGTTGTAGATATATTTTATATGTAACTGTTCTAAATATTAGTATACTGCCTTGTGTACTGTCTACATAGGCAGCTGTGTTCTAATTGAAAGCAAACTTAATAAAAGATGGTTTTGAAACTGTACGTGCAACGACTTCATCTGTGGCTTTTAGTTCATCACTAAATTATTTAAAGCCATTTTAATGCTGGTTTACTCCTAAACCAGCTTTTAAAAAATAACAAAAACAGGGGGTACACAGGGGGTGTAAAAAGTTTTGGAACCACTGCTCGAAAAGAACACACACACACTCACACAAAAGTGTGAACACAATCTCAGGTATGCATGTTTGGGACTGTGAGGGTTAATCGTGTTCATTATTCACTGTGCATTCTTAATGCAGCAGCCCTCCACATTGTTGAATGGCCTGTGAGAGGGAGGCCCTTTCTCCTCATTCACACTATGAAAGGAGAGAGTCTCTGATCCATCAGAGCACAGGCCTCCTGCAAACCCTGTGTATCTCTGGGGTCGCCCGCAGGTCAGAAGGGTCAAGTGATACTCACACCACATTCATCCTTTACTTAGAAGAGACAGAGAACACGATTGAGGGAAAGAGAAAGACCCCTTTCAAAACCTCAAACCCCAAACTATTCAAATTAGCTGCATATCTCACCCTCCATCATTAGTGCCATGTACATAAATGCTGGGGAGTCAAATTAGTAATTTTGTCTTGTTTTCCATCTAAACATCTGATATCTGAATCACCTGATATGTTGTGTTTTGAAGGATCATGTGACACTGAAGACTGAAATAATGTCTGCTAAAACATTACATATTAAATACATTATTCATACAAAATACATTTTAAATACAAAAACGACAAACTGTTGACTTTGTTCTGAGAACAAAATTAAATTTTTTCTTACCCCTTTTTAATGTTTTTTTAATCAAACGGCACTATTTACTAGATTTATGCTTTATGCCAATGGGATAAGATAAATAAAAATAAATTCTCTGAAATAATCATTAAAATGCGTTCTTAAATTTATCTAATTTTAATGGGTGTTTAGACAATTGTGCTGGGGAAAAAAGGTATTAAAGGGATACTTCAGGATTTAGCATTAAGTAACCTGCAAAATCTGTAGTATTTTCCAATTACCGTGCTTTCCACACTCATATCCCCCTGAGACGAGAGATTTATGTATTTTTTGTTAATCGTCATTTTGCGTCATCGGATGATTTTTTGGCCAGAGGCTAAAGACTACAGCCAGTCCCGCATGTTCTCAACCCGCCCATAGAGGGTGGGATCTCACTCACAGAATGTACACATAGTGTCAGCCATCTTTTTATGGAAGCTAAGCTAGCAGGCTCTTGTTCTGTGGAGAAAGCTGAGTAGGAGGGGTTCCCATCCTCTTTTTCCTGGACATGTCCGGCCGTCGAGATCGTCCAAAATATCCGGGATTCAGCTTTTGCTTTCTGCAGTCGCCATTCATTGTTTACATGCACACCTTTTGTTTCAATCTAACTGAATTCATTCCGACTGGTGAATCTGAATCTCGTCCTGCTCGCCACAGTAAACATGATGAATGGCGACTGTAGAACGCAAAAGCCAGGTTCTAGACATTTTGGGCGATCTAGAAATCCCAGGCAGACTCATCACGGAGACTCACTAGTAGCCTAGACTTGTTGTTTAACTACTGTGCTCTGTTACCGGTAGGCATGGCCTCCTAGGGCAGCAAAGCAAGTGCATTCTGGGAGTTGATGTCTTTCATCCATATAAGCCAAAAATACATTTTATGGTCTTTCTTTTTCTCAGTCTAGAAAGCTCCAAATTCTTCTACATAAATGACCAATTTTAAATACACATTCATCTTTCCAGAGGTGAAGTATCCCTTTAACTATTAATACATTTTGTTTTTCATTCATTCATTTCAGTGTTACCTTTCGGCTGATAAGTAACAACGGAGAACACCCTAGCAACCACATAGCAACATCCAAACAACCATCCAAAGCATCCTAGCAACCATACAAAAATCCATAGCAACTTCCTGGGCAACCACCCAGAACACCCTAGCAGGCACATAGCAACACAAAAACAACTACACAGAACCCCTTACAACTGTCTAGCAGTGCCCTAGCAACCACCCAGAACACCATAGCATTGGGCAGTGAGTTAAAAAAAAAAAGTGGTGAATGGGCACTAGGCATTAATGAATGGCAAATAATACATCTTATTTTTAAGCTTGACTGGCATTGTGAACGTTTAAGTCATTTCTTGGATTTCCTCATGCTGGTGAAGTAATAAATGAGCATGTTGACGTTTGTAACCAGAGAGGACGCTTTACCCAGTTAAATGTTGGAGTAGGCTTCATCTTGTTTTTTAATTAACAGTATATTGCACAGGTGTTGAGGACAGTTGTGACTTCTGACATTAGTGTCTGGCTATTAATACCCAGCATGTGACCTTCGGGAAGCTGGCATTCACTGTGGAGCTGACAGATTCATGGCTCTGTTGCCCTGAATAAGGTTGTCACATATTTTTAAGTGCTTGAAACAGGTCCAGGGTGCCATAAACCTCAGACATTTTAATTCAGGCTGAACTGTAAGTCAGAATTTGCCGTATAAACGTTGGCCCTTGAATAATACAGACAAGGCTAATAGCTAGGATTAAAGCATTACTTGGACTTATTCAAGCATGATAACATCCCCGAGCAGCCATCAAGTTTCACCCTGTGTAAACCATAAATTCCAAATGATGTGAAGTCATGAGGTGAAATCGCAGTAGAAACTCCATTGCGAGCAAAACTTTTAGCTTCCCGTGCGTGTCAGTCGTGTCCAGCAACTCCATCCGTGAGAAGGATGTGTCTGGTTATTGTGTTTAATCTGCACGCTCTAGACTGCAGGTTGCATTGAGGGACTGCAAAGGGAGAGTTGGGTTACGGCACCGCCAATGCTCTGTTGACTGAGAGAAGGGTGGATGAGAGCCAGTCTGCCCTCTCTGCAGGTGTTACAAAGGTGTGGATTCCTTTCCAGCTGCTGCCAGCCGAGTGCTGAGATACAAACTGACAACAATAAGCTATTATTGAGGCTTTCTTCCTCTCCTAGTTTATAAAAGTCACAGTTGTAACCCTGCGCTCTGACATGGGATAAAATAATATCTCTGAACCACCTGATATTGGCAGTGGGAACAGTAGCCTGCCAGTGGCACAATAGCCGCTGCCTTGCCATGTTTGCTCGCCAGCTGGAAGCAACAGTCGACGGGCTTGTTTCAGGTAATGTGATAAGTGGGCTGTTCCTACTTTCATCACACCTCTTCCAAAAGCACAAGGGACCTGGCCCTTTTCTCAGCTGTAAAGCAAGACTCAGCCATTAAATCAGATAGGTTTACCGTATCCTGTCATAACTCATCTGACTTCCAGACAGCTCTCCTCCATTCCGCAGACATCGAAACGGTAACATGTCCCTACAAAACGCTTCATGTTTTTCTAATTTAAAAAGTCACTCAAATAAACCTTACTTGATACACGTCTCGGAGCTGCTTCTAAAAGGTTGCATGTGCTATCAGAGGAAAAAACGAGAAAGAAAATAATGCCACGGACTAGACGTAGACGTTTTCTCTGATCAGAGGGAAAAAAAGAAGCTTCTGACTGCTTTCATCAGTTTGCAGTGCTGTTTTTGGGGCAATCCTGGATGTCATTCATGTCAGGACTGGCTGACACCTGTCTGGTGTGTGGGGCTGGTCTGAGCTCTCTGTGTGTCTGTCAGGCGCTTGAGAGACTGTTTGTTTCCAGGCCGCTTTTGAGCCAGACGCCTTGCTGGCGCTCCAGGCCATGACCAGACTTTGAGCTCATCATGCCAGACATGACAGGCCTCCTTCTCTTTGGTGTTAAGAGTGAGTACGCTCTGTAGCCCAGTGGGGGAACCGTTTCAAAATGGCGGCTGACTTTTTTTTCATCCAGCTTCTCTTGAACTGCACATCACAGGGAAGATCAATATTGTCTGTGCTAATATGATTCTCTTGTAAGTTTAGCGAGAACTTGTAAACATCCACCTTCACTGTATACTACACTACTTCCAGATTTGTGTACTATGGGAAATTGTTCACTTTATTTTCAGAACACAAAGTAAGGACTTGAATTAGTCTAACTGTCCTTTAATCATTAACATGAAATATAGATCGCCATTCTTTTTAATTGTTACCTGAAAATATACACAATAATATATATTTAGCACAGGACTTGATTTTTATCCATCTGGAATTGATTGGATCATGAAAAGTGGCTTTTACCAGAATCAGTCCCGGTGTTAAAGTAATTTGACTTGACTTTAAAGGTCATTTTAAAGGTAACATAAAAAATAATTGATGTATTTTACACACACACACACACACACACAATGCATTAGCAGGTCATTTTTGCACAGTTTAGTCAGAAAGCTTCTTGACCTTTCCAGTCTGTCTTTGTTTATTCCATTCATCCATTCAGTTTTTATTTACTAACCCGTGCTATCTTTGATTAGTCATATAATCTCTTTAACACTGAGGGATATCTATGTCATGACTTAGGCTGGCAAGCTTGCCATCAGTATCACATTTTGAAGGCATCTGCTTGCCTGTCTTGTGAAATGAGATATAGTGATGGTTTCGTATTCTAACTCAAGATTAATGTGGTTTTTTACAGCCTGCTGGGAGCTGCAATTGTACATGTCACTATAACATAATATCTGGCTTTAAAGACATGACTATTCATTTTAATGGCCTTTTCGACTCACAATTGAACATTACAATGCATGCTCGTCTCCGGGCTCACTCATCACTCATTATGTCGTCAAATCATCATAGTGCACAATTCCATGGAAGTTCATGCCCGGTAGAGCTTGCTGTTAATCAACTTCCTTGTTTAGCTCCCACTTGCTCTAAAGAAATTTGATAAGGCATTGGCACTACCGGTATGATACTCAGTTCAGAAGTTCATTTTACTTCTTTAATGTCAAATATTTCTAAGTGAAGCTGGTTATTCAGTGATTTGATTGACTGATCTCAGTCAACACTTAGAATAATCAGGTTTAACAAAGATGTTTGCAACAGGGAACACTGCAGAAAGACTTGTTTCACAACCCATCCATTTTCCATCTAGATTTCCATAAAGCCAAGTTTGACTGGTCACTGACCCGACATGTCTTGCCTCTTTGAACACTCTTGTTTATCTTCAAATAAACAAATCTTTAACTGAATAATAGGCTTAGACCTGCTTACACGAAATCTCTCGCTCAGATCAAATGCTCTGTGTTATTTTTCTTGCGTTATTGTTGGATGAATGGGGGCCATTGCTGGCTGGTACAAATATTTTGGGTTAGATAATCCAGTAATGTTTCGTTTTGCACTTTGTCCAAACACACAGTTCTTTTTGAGTCCAGCTGCACATGACCAGAACGCTTTGTGGGAGCAAAGTTTGATTAAACAGAGCTGGTAATAGCCATGAGCTTGACTTGTGGTGTATATCATTTATTTAGACATTCCTTCATAGTGGCTTTTTGCTCTTTCACAGTTGTCAGTTGTTTTAACATTTAACAGATTAATTAACATTGACTGATTTATTTAGCATTAAGGTGCAGTGACTTGATGACTATGTCTACATTTTTGTACGATTTCTGATTCTGTTATTTTCTAGCAAAAAAGCAATTTACAAAAAAATACATATTTTTGTAAATATTTACATGTTTACTGTTACATTTATCAAAAGTGACAGTAAAGACATAATATTACAATAAAATACAAAATAAATGTTGTCAATTGTACTTTCTATTCATAAAGTCATTCTTATTCTTAAAGTCTTTTTGACACATATGTGGCTTTTTGAGCCACAAATCAGCATATTAGAATGATTTCTGAAGGGTCATGTGACACTGAAGACTGGAGTAATGATGCTGAAAATTCAGTCATTACAGTAATAAATTACACTTTAAAATACATTAAAACATTTTTTTAAATTGTAATACATTTCAAAAAGTTATTTTTGTATACTGTATTCTGATCAAATTAATTTTCAAAATATAAAAAATGTACTCATCCCAAACTTGTGAACAAAAGTGTATAAGTGTAGCAAGAGATCAAACTTGTTTACATTTTTAGCTGTCAACAACAAAATACCAAATTAGCTTTTTGCTGCAAAGAATTGTATAACAGTTCAACAGACTTTATCAAAAATGGTTGTTGTGTGAATTTATTTACTAAATGCAAACAGTTTTTCAGTTTATTGCACTTCATTCTCATTCCTCAACATTCTTTTTGATATTTCCCTATAGGCTATAGGGAAATATCAAAAAGAATGTTGAGGAATGAGAAGGAATATATAGGCTATAGCGGATAAAGATAGATAGATTGATAGATAGATAAGACTTGTGTAGTGATATACACTATCTGTTAAACATGTATTTTAGCTTTATTGACCAATCAGCATCCAGAATATTTTCTTTTTTATAAATAATTTTAATGCATGTTATCCAACTAAAATGTTGTCCCCTCAGGGCTAGACCACGAGAGCTGTGTTTCGGGTATCTCAGCTGTGTGTTTTTGTTGTTATGTCACCCCCTCTCAGGCCCGAGCAGCACGGTTTGTGAATTTCCGCAGTGCGTGTGACATGGAGGCCAGGCCGCTGCAGGTATACATGTGCCGCCACGCTGCGTCTCTGATCTATACTCACCCACACAGCTGAAGAGGCCACAGACACTGCTATATCCACTCTCACAGATTATGCTCCTTGCCCGGGAGAGAAAGATAAGGATGAAATAACCAAGCGTATTCTCTAGCACGGTGCTGTGTAAACATCTGTGTTTTACCTGTCATTTCCCCCGAGAGCTGTCTCATTTCCTTTATCTCACAGCGCTCAGCGTTCTGCATGAAATTTGATCCTGCCCTTTCTCCTGCTCTACATGAATGCCATTTTGTCAAACAGGGAAGACATTCTTCATGGGATGAGTCGTTTAACATTTGTTAAATGTGGCATTCACCAGTGTGGTGGACCGCGGTTTAAATCAGTGCTTATTACTGTGATTTGGAGAGGCTTGTCTGCTCGGCTTTGCCGTAGGTGCGAACATGCGCCGTAGCTTTTGTTTTGCTCAGCGGTGTTGTTTACACATTCATTAGCGAGCTTTGGTTTCAGCCGAAACTCAAAGTGACTTATCATGGTGCTTCATCACATATATCCATGACAACATAAGTGCCTTCAGAAAACGTCTGGTGCTCCACCTTCACAGTGGCTGGGTGGTCCGCCGGTGGCCTTTCTGAGAGCAGACTTCTGGTTTTGACCATCATCTTTATCAGATCGCATCAGCACTACGCTCACCCCTAACGTGGAGCATCGAAACAGAACTCTTTAAGTCAAGGATTCTCAACATTTTTGGTTCCATGATTAGGACCCATTTTTCTGCAATTATTTAAAAAAATATTTATACATTTTACTTTTTTTTACTCTTTCCCTTTTAAATTTAATTGTTATTGTCTTGAGTGGTGTGTTTTTAAGATGCTAATCCTCAGTCAGTCAGTCAGTCAACCCTCTGCTACAATCAGTCAAAAAATAAATACAAAAATTGGTTGACAAAGTTGACAAAAACTCAATATCTGTTGATAACATTGCATAATGAAAGCTTTTTTTATATAAACAAAAAAAACTGTAGACTGCACCACAGTAGGGGAACTCTGCAAGTGTGACTTTGTGCCATTTTGTACAAAATAAAGGCATTTCAAAACAAACTTCCTTTGTTAAACCTTTGCTAATTAAAAGAAAACAAGATCGAATCCAATATTCTCTTATAATATAGAGAATGTTGAATGAATGAGAATGTTGTCCAATGTTGCTTTGGACCCCATTGACTTTCATTATAAAGACAAAATCAGTTCTTCGAAACATTTTCTTTTGTGTCCATAACAATCATAATTGCCTTCAGAAAGTGAAGTCATACAGATTTGTAACTTTAAATAATTCTTTAAAAAGTATGTGCTACAAAATTAATATATAGCCTAAATGAAATAATGCTCACATTTACCATAAATTAAGTTCAATCCTAAGGTTGAGAACCTGTGTTTAAAGTCAAGGCTGTTTTTGCTGTTGTTCTTCTTTTAAAGAGCCTGCTAAATACGAATCAGCTGCCAATGGAGCTGGGGCTCTGACAGGCTTCTCTCTCTCTCTCTCTCTCTCTCTCTCTCTCTCTCTCTCTCTCTCTCTCTCTCTCTCTCTCTCTCTCTCTCTCTCTCTCTCTCTTCTCTCTCTCTTTCTCTCTCTCTTTCTCTCTCTCTCTCTTTCTCTCTCTCTCTCTCTCTCTCCCTCTCTCCTCCTGTCTCTCACCCTCCAATTCTCTCCCCCCTCCGTCTAAGAATGGGCTGTGCCTCCGGGGGCCACATCACTTACCTGCTGACACACAGGACATGATTGATGAGCAGCCTCGGGCGCTGGAGTCGACTTTGTCAGCTGCTCATAATTTATACATCTTATCTCTGTCAAAAGAAAAGACGGAGCATGGCGTATGGAAATGAAAACACGGGCCTTGTTTAGGCTTCCAGTATGCACGGCACACGAATCGAAAGAACTTTGATTGCTATCTGCCGTCTCTCTCATCGGGCCCTAAGTGTCCTGGCCCCATATACTCCCTGTATGTCTCCGCTTTCTGTGCTGGACCAAACAGTGATTCTCAGCTGACAGCGGTTGCCACCGTTTTCATCCCTAAACAGCTTTAGACATGCTGGAGTAGACTACCGTAAAACTTCAAATAATAACCGAGTCCCAAATAGACGCCTGTCTCTTTTACACGCCTCGTGTGGCGAAAGGTTTGGATAAAAAAAGGCCGGTCTCAAATAGAGGCCTGGTCTGTTTTTTAGTTTCAGGTTGTATTTAATCTTCTAAAACCGTCAAATTGTCTGTTTAAGCCAGTTCTATGGTGCAGATTGCGCATGCAAGAGAGTCCTGCGCATCTGGGCGGGAGCTGTTAGCGCAAGATTTAACAGCTCAGGCTGAGTTAGCGGAAGCCGGAGAGGGAGAAGTGGAGGAGAGCGACGGGGAGGAGGAATTCACTATATGAACTTGTAGTTGTGGATCGCGGTGATGATGATAGTGATGAATAGGGTCATTTTAGCAATCACATGATTCCAGTTGTTTTACAGGGTAGCCTTCATTCTTTGTTGTTGATGTGTTTTGGGCAACAAGTTCATAGGCTCGATGGATATTACCGGTAACTTGTATTGTTCAGCCCATGGCTGTCACACACCGGACGAGAAGCGCAGCGCCGCACCGCGCCGCGTCTATGACAACTCGTGGTATAATGATATTCTCAATTCATTCAGTTAACGGACAGTCTGAGGTAAAGTGTTCAGACTGCAGACTTAGCAACGATTGTATTTAATTGTACAGTACAATCATAACATAGTACAGACATTGGGCCCTATCTTGCACTCAGCGCAATTGACTTTGTACACTGACGCATGTATCATTCCTATTTTGCACCCGCGCAAAGCGGACTTTTCCCTCCACAGACGCACGTCGGTAAACTAGGAAATTAACTTGCGCTCCCTGGGCGGGTCGGCGCAAAAAAAGAGGCGTGTTTCGGCGCAAACACTCCCTGGTGCTATTTTGCAGTTCCAGAAAACAATTGACCCTTCGCAAAGACCCGCCCACCTTAGTTACTGTCGCTATGTCCGACAAGCTACGCCGCTCTCATGTTCTCACGCAGTGAAAAATACATCGCGGAGCAGAGAGGAGACTGACAACACGCTGACAGACAGGACAGACCAGGTTACTTTTCGGTTACTTTTGATATTAAACATATTAAACAAAGACTCACCTTTCAAATTTGGTTATTTTTTAAAAGAAATTTAAACAATAAATACCGTTTTGTGGCTCTTTAATGTGTCGTGACAGATCGCTGTAAAGCATCAGTTAAAGCTGCTCGTGATCCGATCATCTCTTCCTTCTAGTTCATTTATAGCATCAAATAAACATGAATGAACATAAGAAGGAATGTTGTTTTAACCGCGGAAAGGCGTCAGTACACTCCGTCTTTCAAGTTCAAATCCTCCCATGTTAATCTAATATCTCTCCTGACTGCTTTGTCTGACAAAATGGCGGATGGCGAAGTATGATTGGTCAGATTACCTGTCAATCAAGCTCCACGCGAAGGGTCAATTGCGCCACTGACCAGAAAAAAACCTAGTCAAAAGTCAGTGGCGCGTTGCGCGTTGTTCATAATGCTATTTTAAGCGCGCATGCTTGGCCATAATGTAGCGGGTGCACAACGCTCATACACTTTGATTCTCTCATCAACACAGATGCAGCAGTTTTTATTTTTGCAAATCATACATTATAACAAGGAAAAATATTAACACATGAGGGAAATCATTGTGGTGTCCATGAAGATGTAAGAAATATGTAGTAAGCCTAAATCTAGCTTAGGCCTACATTTACCCAATTTTTTCAGGCTAATTGTAGTAATGACATGGCTGATGACACCATTTTTGATGCCAGCAACAATGAGTGAAATACGGTTTAATCGAAAACACACAAACACGCTGTGTAATTGAACGAACGTTCGGCATACTGAAACTGCATTTCAGGTGTTTGGATAGGCCAGGAGGCACTTTACAGTACAGTCGTCAAAAAAGTTGTAGCATTCTTTGTGGCATGTTGTGTTTTACACAACATTTCCATAAATCAAGGTTGTGTTGTTGACATAGATGAGGAAACATTAGAGGACTTAAGGAGACGTGATGGTGAACTGCATGTGCCGATGCCACTTAACCCAAATGCCCCAGCAGCAGCACGGGACAGGAGAGCATATTTGGCAGAAGAGCTGCTTCGTCATCTACATTACAGTATAGTGAGGTAAAGCAAATTAATATCGGTCTAATGTTCGACTACATTTCAAAAATATAACCATGCATATATTCATGATTCAGAGAGAACGAGTCCAAAACATCCGAAAGTGTTTATTTGTGACATTTCTTTATTTACATTTGTCAAAATGAAAAATCAATATCAAACAGTATATTGATTAAAAAAAATACAAACGGAAAATTCGGTTGAAAAGAACGTCGGTCTCCTCGGCTGTGAACCGCTCCTGGCGCGCGCCTGGTAAATCCGCCGTATTAATAACAATCCGCCATGCAACATGCGCACCTGCTCTTAAAGGGTATGTTGGATGATGCTCTGATTGGTTTATTTCACGTTACGCCCAAACCACGCCTATGAATAATGAAGCTACTTCAGACCAACCCCTTTTAGATTTGCGCCAGGCGCAAGAGGCATTTATCCTGCCGGGAAAATAGCAACAGCGCCGAGACCCGCCCACAAAGGTACTTGCGCTTTGCGCTTTGACACTTGCGTTTCAGATCGTGCGCTGGGTGCAAGATAGGGCCCATTATCTTAAATTCATAATGTCCTTAAACATAACAACATTGCTGACCATAAACTGAGAAAGTGCGCATCTCGAGCTGTCCTAGACGCGACGCTAATTCTTACATTAACTGATTTGTTAAACACATTCGAATTATAAATAAAACGTAATATAATGTGGTAACCTCCTACTGTCATGCTTTCTGTCTGTCAGCCTATGCTATTTGGATCGTTATCTCTAGGCTTACACTCCATGAACAACATCTCAGCACTAAATTAAAGGCCTGTCTCATATAGACGCCTGTCTCAAATACAAACCGGTGCAGATCTGCGAATAAAAGCCAGGGCTATTACGCTTTTACGCTTTTTAAGTTTTACGGTATACCACAGATGCCCTTTTAGCCTTTTCAAATGAAAAAGGCATGCAGTTGAGAACCTTTAAAAGGGTTCCTTTCTGACAAATGTTCATAATATAGAGGCATTTAATCTTTAAACACAAAAATGGAAATCAATGGTTGCAATACTGTATGTGTTCTTGCAGTTTATCATTTTTTCTCAACCTTGTTACTGAACACTATGTATAGAGAGTTGTTTTTTTAGAAAGTGCCATGTAGCACTGAAAAAATGAACACACGTCAAGCATTAAATGGGAGTAAAGATTGCTGTTGCAGAGTATGAAACGGTGAAACTCGCCAGCTGGCCGATAACTGTCTACTGTGTGTTTCATGGTGAAGCGCAGCACTGTTCTTTTATCCGCTGGTAGCTCATGATCTGTGTTTTCAGTGTTCCAGAGCGGTTCGGTTCACAGTAAATGCTGATCCACAAAAACGCCTCCGTTAGTGCTGTGAGTTTGCATCGCTTATAATGTACATTCTAAAATACATCATGCACCAGTCATCTTCACAGATTTGTTATGAAAGCATTTATAAATCTGTTGTCAACAAAAGGGAAGCTATAACTGTGATTTTATATATAAAAAATAAGCTCTATGGTTTGAAAGCAAAGATGGTCATAAATATTACAATTGCAAATGTGTTGTTCTCTAAAATAAAAGTATTATTATTATTATATATAGTTTTTAATTATTATTATTATTATTAAACATTTTTAGTTTATAGTGCTATATTATTATATTTCTTTGTTGATTTGATTTAATATTGTTTTGAATAACAATAAACTAAAAATAAATATTTTGCACATTCCGAGTTGGCCTTCAATAACAGACGCCTTATTTATCCTCCATTAACTCTAACAATAAATGTATTTCATTTTCTTCTATTCACAAACCTTTTAGAGTAAGCACACCTAGTCAAAATGAAACCTAAAAAGCAGAAGTGCAAATTGCGTCTCCGATCATGTCGCGTCCTCTTTTCAACACTTTTTTTCTTTAGTTTGTCAGTCTTATTGTCAGATCACTCATCCGTAACTTGTTATTTTAATTCTGATGACAGATGAGTGACGCTCCAGTAGATATCGCAGTCAGGCACCCTTCAAACCCATTGTGTGCTTGTTTGCAAGAGATACATAAAAATAGTCACAATGTAAATGAAGCCAAAAACATTTTCACATACAGTAGGTATGACACAGCTGACCTGTTCCAAGAAAATTAATTCCGCTTAACAGAACGTCTCTTTGCCAGTCTTTTAATTGTTTGAGGTTGAATGTCATGTCAGCTTTAAACCGACTTGACTTCTCTTGTCTTGTTTACTGGCTAACAGCGTAGCTGAACTGGAAAGTTTAAAACACTCAGCTGTAATCATTCTTCACTTCTTGTGCTTATTTATGTTTGCTCAAACCCTTTCTTCTTCAATATTGTGCTCCACCAAAGCTTTTTTGTTAGCATGACTAGCAAAACAGCTTTGATTTCATAATCCCTTCCTGCTATTGATCTTTTGTCATAGATAAAAGAACTTTCCTGAAATCATGCATTTTTCATGCCGTTACCAATGGGTTCAATTGATGTTTTTGTATTTGGCGCTAAGGTTTGCTTAAAGCTATACTTAGCCATGCTGTCTTTTTTGCTCTATTGATTCAGTAGTTTTGTATCTTGGATATTGGAGGCACCGGTCCCTTGACATCACTTTACTTTGCCTTTGATCAACATAATAGCTCTGAGCAACAGTGTAGAATCAAGCAAATTAGACTAATTATGAAGTTTTAAGAAGATAGTGTATTGTGTATTGCATTCAAATTAAAATTGAAAGAGATTCAAGCAGTCCTCAGAAACTGTGCGTCTGAGGAATATCGTTTGAGGCCTGCTCATAACACATGCTTGATGTTCTCACGAACTACACGCTCAACTGAGAAACTCATTTAACCCGCCTCAATATCAAATAGATGATATTATTAGATCATAGAGGTTTTGAGACACATTAATGCCAGTTGTGAAAGATCATTTTCAGTAATGGAGTTAATTTTTGCCATTTTGCAGGAAAAAAATAACAATCTGAAAGTGTTAATATTGATTGACAGAGTTACAGTTTCAACTGCCTCCTAATTTGCATGATTAGTTCTTTAGTGTAAATAATGCATAATGTTTCGCATTAATACATCTGTTTATATGGTGTTGAAATATTAGATTGACACAATAAAGTTTTATCTATTTAGTTGTTAATTAACACACTTTTTTTAAGTGATCTTATATTTTAAGGTAGCCTGATTCTTGGAACAGCAGACAATGTTCAAAGACAGCTCCTTTTTATTGTAGAGCAGTGAAGCTGTTAATAATTGTAACGTGACGAACACATTGACAATGTTCACACAGAAATAGGTGACAGACATTTCAAAAAGCGTATTGCTGGCACCTTCTGCTCAGTTGATTGAGTTTTTTATTCTTCAAAGAAATGTTACATCCAAGATACTGCTTCCAACTATGTGATTTTTGATTGATTCACTAAATTGTCTTTTGTATGTTATATGAAGAAAACCGGGGCTAGTAGTCATTTTGATTTGTGGTTTATTTAGCTGTAGATAGCTAGCCGCAAGATATATAACAACCCGATAAAGACTGTTATAAGCAGTGTTGGGGAAAGGTTACAGTACTACGTTACTTCTTTAAAAAAAAGTAATTAATTGTATTACTTTTTGTGGAAATGAATGCATTACATTACTTTTGTGTTGCTATTTCTCACCTGGGCTGGGCTTGCTTGTTTGTTTTGTAATAACAAAAAATCTATTTTTGTCAAATGTAAAGGCCCTTTCAAACCAAAAGTGAAATGAATAAGCCTCGGGCTGAAGATAATCCACGTCTGTAGAAGACACAGCTCAAACAAACCTTTCAGCAGCCATTTTGGATTGCAGACGAACAGGACGCAACATTCTTACTTCAATAAAAAAAAAAAAAAAATACAAAAGTGATGTTTAACTCAAGTCAGTTTTTGTTATTTGTGTGGTTGAATTGGATCATCAAAGGTCAGCAGCAAAAACATTGCAAAGTGAGATTATATACATGGTGTATTTGTATATTTAACATATTTAATTATTATTGCAGGTTTGCATTTCACTGTATTTATTCAAATGGAGGAATACTGAATCTGTGTGCAAATGAGATGAGTAAATGCATACTCACATTTAGTATCAAATTACAATAACCATCATGTTTACACAACACACACAACGCCTCTGCACTTACTCACAGAATTTACAGAAATTGTCCTAATTCATTAGAGTAGGTGTTTGAAGCCAACATATAAAATAACAAGCATTGTTGTAATTGGAGCTATATATAATGCTGCTGTTGTTAGTTAGTAACTGTCTTAAAGTGTTTCGGGCCACGTTTATGAGAAAGTCATTGTGCCATAGGCTTGTCTTCAAGACTACAGGACCAATTTAAGAGTAGCCCCCACAGGAAATAATTCTGAAATGATGTTGTTGCAGAGGCGGCGGCTCCTTTTGTTGTCAGGTGTTAAATAACACTTTGGACCAAGGACAGCCAAATGACAGAGTCCTCTCTGGGAGAATCTAAAAAGAGGAAAAATATAGTGCAGAGAGGCAGGAAGGACTCCTCAAAGAGGTGACCATCAGCACAGCACTGAGATGTTTGGCAGCACACTGCTGCCATGGTGTAATTGGAGAGAAAACATATATGGGTGCAAATTACCCCCTGTCAGTGACATTAAAAGGAGAACCGCTGATGTCTGAGCAAGAGGCAGCGGGAAAAGAGAACGAGCGGGCGGGCAGGGAGAAAAGTGGAGGCTAAGTAAAAAGCAGATCAAATGGAAACATGGCGGGAACGAGGAGCGAGAGAGCGCATGAAAATATTTCGGATAATTGTTAGCCAGTCGGTCAGACGGTGTGCTGTTTGCGAAACCAGACAAAAAGAGTTAGGAAAACAGATGTTTTGTTGTTTGGAGGTGCTGTGATTGGTTTGTCACATTTTCAATGCATGTACATTTAAAAGGGACAAAAAGGAAACATTAGAGAGGACGGAGGCAGCACAGCCACTCATCTGATGTGTGATGTGTGTACTTATGAGCCGAACATGCATGCTAGTGGCAGGGCGATCAAAGCATTCCCTATCATTAGAAGCAGATAGCCTGTGCCTTCAGCTTTCAGCTCAGCCCAGTGACCAAGAGCTGTCAGAGAACGAGCTGGAATGTGTGACCATATCAACTTCAATGGATGCTACAGCCATGATCTCGGGCTGGAAGTAGAACCAGACAGAATCGTGGGCTTTTTCTGCATTTTCGATGCCCATTTTAGAGGGAAAATCTGCTAAATGGATTTCAAAATGGTAAACTGAGAATATCGTGTTAGTGGCAGCAGGAAGTATTATCAAATTAGCCTAAATATTTATAACTGGAAATCTGTGGAATTCAGTGCACGTATTATGTGTAGGCATGTTTATAAGTTGTCGACTGAAAAAAAAAAAGAAGAAGAAAAGAAATGTGACTACCCCAGCAAAGTTTGTCTTTGGAATAGGAATAGTTCATCCAAACATTTTAAAACGCATTTCAACTCGAATCAATGATGTCTCTCTGTGATATAATTGCCGTTTTATCATGTCCTTGTCACATGACAACACAATGGCTTCCTGCATGTTAGTTATACCACTGAATTCAGCTATTAATATTGTACAACACAACTGCTTCTTTAAAATAAATAAATGTAAAAGATAGTGGCTTTAATAGTCGTTTTTCTCTGAAAAAGGCTCTTTTTGTAACGCTCGTGCGAGATTATAGCATTTAAAGTACTTTATTGCATTGAAAGTACTTTATTTTAATTGTATAATTTCTCTATTGGAAGAATGAAAGCCATACAGGTTTTGGAACCAAATGAGTGTACGTGAATGATGGCAGAATTGTAGTTTTTGTGTTATCTGTCCCTTTAAGAGATTTTTTTTTTAAACTAAACTTCTGTTTCCTGTTTTGTTTTGGGAGGAAGAATCCACACGGCTCAGTCTAGGCCCTTCCCATGATCTGAGTCTGGCATGTCCCAGCGAGGGCCCCCTGCTGGGGCATTTACTGCAGGCTCAGTGTTTCTTTGTTTACCCACAAAATCACTCAAAAAGCAAGTCGATGTTTGGCACTGCTCTCGGAGGAAGACTCCAAACTATTCGCTGCAGTGACGTGGGCTTCTCTTTGGCCCCCAGTTTTTTTTTTTTTTTTTACTCTCTCTTCTCACACCTCTCAGCAGAACGTCACTGAAGAATGTTTTCCTCTCTCAGCGCATCGGCGCGTCTGAAGGCGAGCCTGACCCCCGCTCTTAGCCGAGCGTGTCAAAATGTTAATGAGGAGCTTGCAAAGCTGTGAGGGGTTCAAATAAAGTCTTCATAAGCTGTCGGTTAACATTTATTTATTTATTTACGTGCAATGTTTTGCCACTTTCCTCAATTATATCCCCGGACAGAGCTTGTCTTGTTTTTTCGGCAGCTGTGCGGGCGGCCATTGTCTGGGCTCAGATTGCTGCTTTAGCTCGCCAGCCACACTCATTAATCATCCCTTCAGACTATTTATAAAGCAGGAGCCGCCGCGCCATTGGCTTTTGTCATGGTGGCACCCTGTTTGGTGCCGAGAGGAGGCCTAATTATTAACTGTTAAAATGACAGTCAGCGCCATTCTGTCAGCCACGCAGACTGACAGGTAGACGGAGGGGAAGGCCACAAAACAGCAGCGAGCAACCTGACCCATTTTTTCCCTCCAAACATCCCCGCAAACAGCTTCCTCTTTTTGTCTTTCTCAGCTGTCTGCTATCTAGCGAGCAAACAGATGCCGCCGCGCTCTGAGGTAGATGATAGATGGCATTATGTTTCATTTGAGCTTGATGATAGCAAGAATTGTTGGGCTTGTTTATTGTTTGACAGGTGAAAGTAAGAGCGAGTTAGTTTAGAAATGTAAATGGACTGCGTCTCAAAATAGACGCATCGCTGCAATTAGCGCTTGATTCGCCTGACAGTCGCAATTTCGTTCCATTGTATAGACAGTGTCGTATTTGAGCGAGAATGGTGTCATCCTCTCTTGAGCTGCCAATAATGTCACAATAAACTCACAACATCATTTAGACAGCACAATGACTGTCAATCAAACTACAATGACTTATCAAAAACTTGCGACGGTTGCAGAGCAGGTAAATACCGGAATCGCGGCAGCTGCGTCCTAACGGTTTTAAGAAACCGAGTGGACCAATGAGTGGAAGATTGCCTGGGAACATGAGCAGGATCTCTCCTCCGCTGGATGACAGTCTTTGTTATTTGTCTTTTGACACCATGGCAGACAGCTATCAGGAAGAAAGAGAACTCACTGCAAGCTGGTAAAAAAAAAAATAAGAAAAAAAATTGAGAGTCAGACTTTTTTCTCTCCTCCCCTCTCTCAAGCTTGAGATCCCCAAATAATGAAAGGGATCAAGTTGCTGTCACTGTCACAGAACAAACATAAACTTTTCTGGCACCTAATAAATAGGCAGCGTGGCATTGTTTTCAGAGCCAGACAGGTGTGTCTGGTACACTGCTGATGCCTTCTATTATTCTGCTGGGGAAGCGTGTTTGCTTTCTTGTCATATATTGTCACACATCTCTCTCCTGAGAGGAGGGCGGCTTGAAAGATGGCCAACAGTAATTATACAGATGCCTCCTGAAGCTGCCTCGTGTTTTGTTTTGTCTCTGTTAGCAGCCAAACTGTTAACTCACAGCCGTATTTCACACGCCGTAGAGTGGAATGGACATATGTTGATCTGTTTTTTTTTTTTTCTCTTCCCGCCTTTACTTTTCTTGTAGCTGTTTAATTGGATGTTGATGGCTAACTCATTAGCTTGTTTTTGCCACGGGGAGGAGGCCGAAGGCACGGGTTACTCATCGCTTCGGCGCAGTTAAAAGCCCTGATCCCAATGCGGGTGATGACATTATTTGCACCTGAATGGCAGGTACATCAACATCTCCTTGTCAGCATCTGAAAAGGATGACAGTTGAAGCCTTTGTTCTTCCCACAGCCCACTTGGGGCTTTGACAGCCTGTTGATGGATATTATCATTCTTAATGTCAGTAAATAGTGCCATGCCAGATAGGGGATCTGTTTCCCTTCAGTTCTCCAGCGTTCATTTATCTTGCAGCGGTTCTGGCACATTCCGGAATGAGAGCCGGATGTGGGCGAAGTCTTCACATTGAGGGAATATTTATTCTGCATTTGTGTTTCGTCTCTAGTAAAACATGGTGACAGACTAGCAGCATAGCAGCATTTTTTTTTTTTAATAGATTTGGGCCACATTTGATAGGCATTGTTGTTGTGGTTGTTATTCAAGCCGTGTATGAAGAAAAACACCAAGAGTGACACACATCTTAGAGAGCTAGATTTCTTCACATGATTATCCCTCACAAGAAAATTGCCATTCATGATATATATATATAGTTTTTGAAAGAAGTCTCTTATTCTCATTTAGGCTGCATTTATTTGATCAAACATACAGTGAAGACTTTTAAAAGAAGTTTAAAAGAACAGCATTTATTTGAAAATATTTTTTGTAACAATGTAACAGCACTTTTACACTGAGCGTGACACGATGAAGCGAAGCAAATCGTGGACAAATGGTGCTTTCACACTGAACGTGAAACGTTTTGATGGCTATCAGCTGATTTACACCTGCACAATAGGTTGCGCTGACTGAGAATGCATTTTTCCTCTTGTATGTATATTGTAGGTTTTTCCATTTGGCTTTAAACTCGGCCACTGCAAAACGTAAGAGTAAATTAAGATAATTTAAGTCTGGTACTACACCAGAAACTCAAAATATGTATAATGCCTCCAAGACCTTACAAGAATTCTTTTGACCAAATACATCATAAAATTGCTGCTGGATTAGCATCAAGCAACACATCACCATTTTTCATGTTATTACTGTTTTTGCTAAAAACCCACTTTAAACCATCATCGACTGCTTGTAATAACTTCTGATTTCGATCTAAAGTGGATTTTGATAATAAAATGGGCAGACATCAATTATTTGTAGTGTTTTATAATGGACTGAACACTACACCCGCTTAGCATTTCTCATGTAAACATCCTTTATTGTTATACAAATACCCTGAGCCGACTGAAATAACATACATTGTGGTCATGTAATATGATTGACTGATCTAGAGCGAATGAGCGCTCTCTGACTCATAACACGTGCGCACCCGGAAGAAAACAGACACAGTGCGCTGTTTCAAGCTCTTCACATAATTCAGTGAAAAATAAATAGAAATTATATTCTGTTTATAAAGGCATATTAAGTAAACATGTGAGAATAAATCTATTCTCAGACACAAATTATAACAAGAACTCAACATCCATTTTCTTCTCTCTTGCTGAATACTTTTCTTCTGTTTACACTGGTTTTCAAAACAGCGCCACCAATCTCGCCCTTTTGTGCAACGGCAGCAGCTCCGCAGGGGCGTGTCCAGAGCATTTTCAGTGGGGGGGGCCATGCTGGGGCACTGCCTCCAAACGGGGTGGCCGCCAGTGACCAAAAAAAAAAACTAAATTCTACAGTATATTACTTAAATCCTATTGATTTTATTATTTTATTAACTTGAATAAAGTTACTTGTAAACAAATTTAGTAATAAAGCACATTTTTGATTAATTAAATTTTTTGTCATCCCTGTATATATCCATTAAGTTAAATTTGAGAGCCAGTGTTTATTATTTTTAGTGTTTTCATAAAACTAACAAGTTTATAAAATAAAGGTTTTATTCACAAATAGTTGAATAAAAAAATAAATAGTTTTATTCACAATCGCTTTCAAATAATAATAATTTAAAATAAAAAATCCCCCCACTGTAATAATTCAAATGTTTGGCCAAAACATCATAGTGTTTCATTCAACATTTCTTTCAGATAAATTTACAAAAAAGCTGAGTAACACAGAGTTAAATGCTTCTGATTGGCCATTGTGTTTAAGAAATCAACACATGTGTCTGTGATTGGCTACATCGCTCAACGCTGCAAACATGATGTTATAAAAAGAAACTGGCCTGTAAATCGTTTCTGTTTTGGTTTAGTTGTTCTTTTTCTGCAACAGATGAATAACAGTTTGTTTTTATGTGTTTTATTCATTGATATTTATATTTTGCGGGAGTCCCGCGAATCGTTTTATTCTCCCGCAGTCCGCACAGAGTGAGTGCATTACCGCCCGCGCCCGCACTCGCACTCGGCCATCAAATCTAGTCCCGCGCCGCACGTCTATGCAAATCACCATGACAGTGTTTTTTGTTTGATAGCGCCCAGCGTATTTTACTTTTATTGTGTTTTATTAAACTTTTACTGTTCATTGGATTGAAATCAACCACGACCAACGCGAGCAGAGCCTGACAGGGTAAAAACATTGATCTGAGAAAACCATAACATATTAAACCATAGGCCTACATAAAGGTTACCAGCTCTTTGTTTGGTGTCTTGACATGACTTCCCACACTTGATAAAGTAAAAGTCCTAGTCCGCGACGACCGTTGTTTCTCTGGCGCTGCCCTTCTTTGAATCACGAACTTCAGTAGAGTCTATAACTGAACCAATCACAAGACATCTTATAGGGGGGGCACCTGGGGTGGACAATCGAATTTCAGGGGGGGCCGGTGCCCCCCCTGGCCACCACGTAGACACGCCCCTGCAGCTCCGGGCACATGATCTAAAGCTCAAATCTAATTGGACAGCCTGTTTCATCGCAGGGTGACGGAAAAAAATCGACACATTGGTCGAAAAAAAAATCTCTTTTTGTTGCACGGCGATTGATGTGTGAATAATTCAAGAGCGTCATCGCATCATACATTCATGTCACTTAATCACACTCTTAGAAAGGCCCTTAAAAGTCTTTACTGTCACTTATGATCAATTTAGTGCATCCTTGCTGAATAATGTATGAATGCTTTTTTAAATAAACATCAAAGAAATTGGCATTTAAACAAATATAAACATTATATGTAAATGCTTTTCAAGCATAATTGTTCACTAAAATCATTTTGTGAAGTATCAAACAGAGCTGTATTTCAGATAATGTACTGATGCTATAATACTAGTACTGTATGTGACCAATCAAAACCATGGTTTTGTGATATATGAAATTACCATAGTTTTTTGTTGCTACTTTCCCCCCGTTGTTTCCAGAGATTTTGATCAGTTGTACGTGAGCGTAGGTCAGAGAGTCTGTCTTCCTGCCATGCAAAACAAGTCTGCTCGGTCCGTCCCGCTGTCGTTCCCTCCCTCTCAATGTCTCTCTTCTTCCTCAACATTAAGTTGACAGAACAGCTCATATCCTGCACAGAGATGATAGATACGTCATGTCTGTGAGAAATGTGTTTGTCTTCCGCAGGTGCTCGGGCGTCCTTTTTCTCCGAGCAGACGGTGCACATGACACTTTTCGACACTCTTCTCAGATAGTGATTTGGCATGAAGGCATTATCAAAGAGGGATCTTTCACATGCAATTATGGCAGAAAATAAAGGTGATGAAGTGTGCAGTAGAGAGGGAAGCAGCGGATCAAAAGGCTCTTGTGAGCTCTGATTAGAGTAAGAGGCCACTGCTCATCCCTGGGAATTCCACAGGTCTAGCTTGAACACCGGCGGACAAGATAATGAAGGCGTCGAGTGACACAGTCTGCTGATGAATGCATCTCATCTGACTCAGTCAGGGAAACAGACGGCGTGTTTAGGGTGGAGACGGGAAGAGAAGGCTCCATTATACTGGGCCATTTGGTTTTTGAATTTGCAAACTTATAAACATGACTACACTGTAACAGTAGGCATATGTCCATTCTTGGTACAAAGGCGAGCACTTTCCTTTTATCAGTGACTATTTATGGATTTCATTTTGGGTCCTTTGTTTTTGATGGGAAAATATAGGTTAACTGAAAACAAGAGACAGAAGAGCCTGGAGGAAAAATTGTATAGCTCTTTCATAGTTCAATGGAATTTCATTTAGACACTTTGTATGACATTTTCTCCTCAAAAAATCATTTAGATAAGAAAGACTAGACACAAATGAGATTTTTGTTTCTTAAGAGTACAGAGCTTTGAAATGAATATGGATATGTAGTTCAGATAAATGGTTTTGGCCATTTTTAATGACAATTGTTTGAGTACTGCACATTATAAGTTTGATTGCAGACTTTTGTTATCTCTTCTGAAACTCTATGCATATCGCCACTATCATTGTTTTGCGGCTCTAATGTTATCATTGCTGATAAGCAGTACTGCTGTATAGTTGGATCTGGTTTGATGTTGGATGATCTCAGTTCCTCACAGGGATCTTGAAGGTGAGTGTCTTGCTGCGGTTCCTCCAGTGATCTCCCCTGCATGCCCTTTCCTTGTTGTGCCCTGAGGCTCTTCTAACTGACAGCTGTCACTCTCCACCTCACTCTCCTGTCCTCAATATAAAGCTGTGCTCACAGAGAAGACACGTGTGAATGATGGATGCTCACACAGCTCTTTTGTGCTCAGGATGAACTCAGCTGGCCGCATCTTTGAAGCAGGTCCATGAGGTTATCTTGCACTCAAGGACAACAGGAGACAACAAGAAGGAGCCTAGCCTCTTGTAGCCAGACTGCTGACTAAAGCCTGGTCCCCAATGCAGCTAATTCTGATCAATCAACCAATCAATCAATCAATCAATCAATCAAACAAACAAACAAACATTCTCTATCAGTCTATCTATCTGTATATCTATCTATTTATCTGTCTGTCTAACAATCTCTATATGTGTATCTATCATTCTATCTATTGTCCTTTCTGTTTCTCTATCCATGGTTATATCTATCTTTCTGACTGTCTGTGTTTCTATCATTCTACATATTGTTCTATCACTCCATCTATTTTTCTGTCTCTCTATTCATGGATCTGCCTGTCTGTCATTCTATCTTTCATTCTATCGTTCTATCTATCTATCTGTCTGTCTATATTTGTCTGTCCATTCATCTGTCAGTCTGTCATTTATTCTATCTGTCATTCTGTTTGTTTATACGGCCTATAAACTTCAAGATGTTTCAAACTTCGTTTTAAACGTTTTTTTTCAAACCTTTCAAACAAGGCTTTATACCAAAATTCAAAGTTTCTTTTAACAGACTTTGCTTTTCTAGTTAAAATTAGTTATAATTTATTTTATTACATGGCACGGTGGAATACTTGATTTTGATTGTTCAATCGTGCACTGTAAAAATGAATTTTGATGATTTGTTTTCACAACTTTTTATATTTTGTCAAATCAACTTAGATAATTAATGTAGTTCAGACAACATAATATTTTGAGTTTCTATTTATTAAACCAATCTCCTTTGTTGTATTAATTCAAATTTTTTATTTCAATGAACTCAAAATTTTAAGGCAACCAGGTAACTTACTTTTTTAAGTTAATCCAACTTTTTTTTTTACAGTGTGCCATCCAGTGGTACGTTATCCCCCGATAACATCCAGTAAAAACTGATAACACAGGCTCATCCGGGTAACTGATGTCAGCGCTTTATGCTTGCTAGGAAAGTTTGTTCCTCGTAGAAGTTTTGTGATTGGTGAGCTAATAAAATGCTTAAACTCAGATCAATCATTTGTGTACAGTTATTTAATTATGTCATCTTGTATCGTGGACTCTCTCTCTTTCTTCATACAAACGCAGCTGCTTCCATTTTGCGACGATTGTTTTGTTATGTAATGTATTGTTTTGTACTGTAATGATAATAAGATAACAAACAGGTAAGATTTTAAAACGGTTTCATCTCAAATCAATATCTCTTATTATGCGGGGATATACCATGTAATAAGTGATATGACAGTACCGCATCCCCTAAATGTTCATCTAGTTTGAATTTGTCGCTTGCTAGCAATTTCTTTTTATCCGCGGAAGCTTTGCATTTAAAGAGCTAATAAAATATTTTGAATATTTCATGTCTAATGAATTACTTATGTTGCAAGTGGTCATTTAATAATAAGCGGGATAATGTACATTCGGTTGTTATTGCAGAAAAAAACCCTTCAGGTTGATGCAAGACCTGATCACTCTGTCTGGGTTAATTCAGCGATAGCGACCTGCTGGATGTACATTATCCCTTACTTATTATTATTGTACTTTTTTTATTGTGATTTTCAATTATACCTAAATTGAAATCCAACTGAAATGGAATTGTCAGTCATTATCAGTTTAATTTAATTCTCAATGCTGTGGTTCAGAACTGACGATTCCAACGCTTGACATTTTTCTTGTGCATCAAATGGTCAGTATTTGAAGCCAATACTAATACTGTACCTATGGAAGGGGACCATCAGGATGTCTTTGTGTCTACTTTAATGCAAATATTGACAACAACATTCTCTAGTTTTTCTCTGGTAGCTCTAAAAGATAGTCGGCATGAAGAGAGACAGTAGAGTGTTTTCCTGCTGCAAAGTGTGAAGATGTTCAGAAGTGTCATCCTCTCGATGTGATTGTCACATGAGAACAGGCTGTCCAACACGATAGTTCTCAGTCAAGCCATGAAAGCTTCAATAAACACAATTTGCTCCCCGTCCCCTCTACATATTGAAGGTGAAATGTTAGGGAGCCATTTTATGGAGCTTGCTGGCAAGAAAGGAATGAGTGAAAGTAATTTGATACTAGCCATTCAGAATTGAGCACTGAAAGTCATCCATGTCAGGCTTCTTGAGAAAACGTACCATTTTTCATCATCGCAAGTTAGTTGTCAGAGCAATTCTCAGTCAACAAAAATTATTTGGCTTTTTAAAGAAGGAAGCACACACTGAACAATCAAAGGTAGGTGGCTATGAGTGTATGGGGAGGTGAGACAGAGGTTAGAAGTGTCAAAAAAATGTGCTTAATTGGAAATGATTCGGCCTTTTAGAAAGCCGATTTCCCCCTCTTTGTCAGCACAACAGAGAATGCGTAATTGTGTTGTATAATCCTTAATGGCATTGCTCTTTCATCTGGGTGAGGAGATCCGAAAAGAAGGATTTGCGGGCCAGACCTCCCAGAGCTGCCTCTGCGGCCTGATCTTCATGCGTGCTGGAGAGATTTCTGCCTAAACCTGACTCGGGTTAGAAATCCATCTGGGGTCAGTGGCCACAATTCTCTGTTTTTATTTGTCCGATAGAGTAAAATAAAAGATTCATAGAGACAAAAGAGATCACACTAGTGTTCATTTTGTCAGCTTTTCAAAGTCATTATCATATTTAGTCTACCTTGTCAGTTTCTTGTCAGCCAAATTGCAAAGTTTAAGTAAAACACTGGGTAGAAAATGTATCCTTTTAACAGAAAAGCTTTGGGGGATTTAAACTCTTGACATCTGGCAACCATAAACATGAATGCAACAAATGTTTGAGATTGCAAATTAAAGAGAGATTTTTAGTTTGAAACTACATTTATTCTTGTCTTTTTTCGTCGATATTGCATGTTGATATAGTCACAGTTATCGTTTAATGACCTTGGTGTCATCTCGTCTTAGGCCCTGTCCACACGGACACGGGTATTTTTATAACCGTGACTTTTTCTACGCGGTTCGGCCGTTCGTCCACACGGAAACGCACTGAAACCGAACATTTTTGAAAACCCCTGCTGAGGGTGAGGATTTTCAGAAACGCCGGTTACAGTGTTGTCGTGTAGACAGTGAAACCGGGGTTTTCGCCTTGCGACGTCAGAGTGTGTGCCGTTATCCACTGTATTTGACGTCAGATTTGCGTCTACCGGAACCGCTAATAACTTTTTGTTAGGCTTCTGATTGGCCAACGTGGCTTTACGGCTAGGGTTATATCGCCGCCTGCTGGTGTGGCATGCTCTTGACCGAGCTTGATAGCGTGTTTTTGCGAGCATGTGTGGACGGGATTTTTTTTAAAAACGCTGGAGGAAAAACTCCGGTTATAAAAATACCCGTGTCCGTGTGGACATGGCCTTAGTCACGGGGGGAAAAAAGCTTGTCTACGAACATTTCTCGTCATAGTTTTTGTTAAGAAAATTAACAATAGTTCACACTTTTCAAGACTCAGTGCCTAACCTCATTGAATGTGAAGGACTTCTAGTTAATTTGTTTACACGTATACTGTGAAAAAGTAATCTACACTTCACATTTGTCAACAAACCTTAATATAGTTGAGTTGAAGTTTAGAGGAAGCGGGGCTTCCAACATAGTTATTGAGCATTCCCTAACAGCTCCCAGTATTCACAATTGTGGTTGACAAATATAGGTTTTAGCATGACTTTTTTGTGGAAGTAAAGCTGTTAATTTTCTTAATACCATTCCAATATCATTATTAACTGCGTAGCCATGTGGCTCAGGACTGTTTGGGTGAATAAACATTGGAAGTGTCCTCCAGCTGTAAGGAGTATATACTTCCTGCCAAAGGCTGGCTTAGGGATAAACACTCAGCTGTCTCACAAACACACAAAACAGCAAATTTCTCTCACGTTTCCTCAGAACATACATCACTTGTTTGTCCCCAGAGAGAAAGAGGAGAGTGATAGAGAGATGCGGATGAGCAGTATGCCAGTGCTCGGGGGGAGTTTTTCTTGGCCTGCTGGCCTGTGTTTGAAGTGAACCCCAGGCCCTGTGAGCAGCCCTGATCCCTGCATGGGGAATCACACCAGTCTCTGCAGGCTCCAGGCCACTACCAGCAACTGCAGCTGCACAACAAAAAGACCTGAAAAAAGAGAGGCCGTAATCTTAGATGTTCTTTCCTGATGGCTAGCGCTTTGACATCTGACATCGTCAAAGACAATAGACACCCCGGTAACTGTGATACTACCTGATGGAACATGGAGAGGATTATCTGCTTTTATTATAAGTCTAGAGTTTTTGTTTCTTCTCCTCACATTTCAGGTACTTTTTCATTCAACACGGAATTATTACGATGCCTAATCGGCAAGTTGTTTTGCTTAAAAGGAAATGGGTGTTTCTTCGCCCTTTACACAATCTGAAGCTGTGAATAAAAAAAGGACAGCAAAGATTATATTTCCTTAGGATGATACTGTCATTCAACGTAAGCGTCTGTTTTTTAATTATTTTATTGAAAGTGTTTGGACCTTTTGCATCACCTGCTGGTTTGGAAATGCCACAGTGGAACAAAAGAGTTTGCTAAGGAAAGGTTTAAGTATTGTGAGTAAACTACTTGGTACTTGGTATAGGTCTTGAGCAAATTTACCAAACCAGATGCCTTAGCAAAGCCACTACAATTATATATGACCATAGGCATCAGGATTTAGGAGATTTAGGATGGCAGTGTTTTTAAAAACAAAAAAATCCTTTTTGCCACAGCCGGTAAAATGCTTAAATGAAAGATTGAGAAAATGCTTCTGAAGAGTTTACTGAGCGGGTCTCGTGAGGATGAGTGTGGGGGGATGGAGTGTGCGATAATGTATGAATTTCATATTTATGTACAATGTTTGTTTTTTTGTGTGAACGGATGTTGAAACTCATTGAAACAAAATTTTTCCCATGGGAATAGTAAAAAAGTATAAGCTCTCAAATCTATACTCTCACTAGTTTATTAAATGTGTCTGTGTCCAACAGTGGACATACATGCATCACAAGAAAACCATCAAACTCAACTGATGTATATATTTTTTATAAAGTTCTGTGGTTAATATTACATGTTTAAATAAAACAAAATATTAATATATCTATTAATCTGTATCTATCTATTAATAATATAGCAAATGCACACTTATCATATTTTTTCTTCTTGAAATGTTTTAGGCCTATATGCATTTTTACTGTAATTTAGATTGTAACTTGGAGTTTAAAAAATATTTAATAATAATATTTTTATGATACATTTTCATATTTTAAGATTCAAAGTCTTGGTCTTTACCCTGTCCCTGGTGAGGGTAAAACAATAAAATCTCAAATAAATTGTTATTTTATTAGTAAAAATATCAGTTCATACAAATGAATGATGAAGACAAGCGTAAAAAATTATTAATGAATTTCTATTAGTTTTAATGTAATCATATATACAGTATGTGTCATTTCACTTAAATAAAATTAATAGGTATTCTTCAATAAAATACTTTTCTAATAAAAAGGTAGAAAATTTAAATTCTTGTAATTGAAGAAACACAGAATAAGCTAATCAAATAAGCTAACCTTCTCTGTCCTATTGTCTTTGCTCCATGTAGAAAACAATATACACTTTCCAGCTTTGTTTCCATCTATTACGCTTCACTGATGAAGAGGGTGGAGACAAATGACAACCAGGTGCTGTCCATCATGGTTAAGTCATGTTGTTTTACTGAACTGTCCATGAAACTTGACAGCTGTAATCTGTTGCTTATCCCACAGAAAACCGTGACCCCACACTTGAGTGAAAAGAGAGAGTCCATCGTGTCAGTGTGAGGTCTGGTCCAGGGAAATGTTTGGGTCCAGATAAGCTTGTGTTTGACAAGAAACTCCAGATGCTTTTATATTACAAACTGTCATGTAGCAGGGGGACAGATAAAACCCAGTGATGGGACTGTGGACCTTCCTCCAGCACAGACAGTCAGTTCGGCAGATAAACGCTTCAGCGCAGATTTACTTTGTTATTGTAGGTGGGCTGTTGGTTGAGGCTATCATATCTTCATGTGCTTTTTCATGTGTTAGCGGAGTCTAAAGTACATGACAGACAGGTTACATAGTTTTGCCTAGCCAGACTTTTGAACGTCTGCAAGTCTGGTCCACATTACAGCTTATTTTGGCCAAGAACATTTTTAGCTCTATTTTTAGCTCTTTCAGCAGCATATTTCATTTCCGTTTTGTTGACACTTTTATTCAAAGATTACTTTCAAGCGATTCATCAGTTGAAGTACTAAAACCCCACCAAAAAACTATATTGGACATGAAAAAACTAATTTAATTGTCAAAAAAAAACACAATTATTAAAAACTAACCAAAACAAAAAAGATAAATATAAAAATACTACAATAGTATTATAAAAAGTGTTATAGTAAAAACTATAGCATTTCAAAGATACTAAAATTAACACTAGTTTCAAAGTCTAGTCTTATGCAGCAGGTTACACATATAAATTATTTTGAGCCAATGTACTGAACATTATATGACCTACTGGCTTACAGTAAATCTGAAAATCTGACGTGTCTTGCCTTCGTCTGCCCAGTTCATTTCAAGAAGCGAACACACACAGTAAAAGCCAGCTTGTAATGCTGTAATTCATTATCTAAATGCAGTCACCGTCTAGACTCTACACTGATAAAAATACAAGGTAATCCACCTTGACTGCCATGCTCGCATCCAATTTATTAGTCCTCAGTGGTGAGTGGGATCTGACTTCACTCCGGTCTGAATTGGGTTTTCAATCTAAGGACTCGGACCGTAACACGCTCTAACACACTCCCATCAGGGGACTGCATATGAGCTCAGCACTCAAGCTTCAGTCTTTTACACCTTTACGTGCCTTTAATTGTGACCTCTACAGAAGTGGCACCAAGAGTTGACATGCAGGTGCATGGGGTTTATTTGATGACGGTGGTCATGGTTTGGCTGCAAAACATGAGATCACTAATATAACTAATGCTTACCAAGGCTGCATTTATTTGGTCAAAAATACTAATATTGTGAAATATTATTATTTATTTTACAGTCCTGTTCCCCATGTACATAGTACTAAGCTACCCCTAAACCTAACCCTAACCCCTGTAGGTACCTTATGTTACCCAGTACTTTCTTAGATAAGTACACGTAAGTGCATGTACTGTAAAATACAGTGCAACCTAATATCCTATATTATTATAATTAGCATAATATTTATATTAAAATGATTATAAATATAATCATAATAAACATTTCTTGTTTCTTAATAAATCAATCTTAAAAACTGTTGTGCTGCTTAATTTTAATTTGCTTAATATTGATTACTATTAAATAAATTAGAAATGTTTACGTCGAGGAGGACTTCTGCTCTGCATCTCAAAAGGAGAGCGAGATATGATGCACCTCCATTTTTCCTGCATTCATTTTGAAAGCCTCGTCACATACGTGGGTACACCTACGACATATTGTGATGTTCTGTGCTGTAGTCACGGACGAAATTTTGGACACACCGTTTGAATACAACATGAATACTTCAACATATCTGTCACCACTTTTGACACTATCGTTGTGTTTTGCATTAAGAGTGACGAATAAACTATTAGAAATCTGATTTGAGCAGCCAGAGCGTCCAGACTGACGCAAAAAACCTGATTGGAATTGCTATTCAAACCACCTCCAAATGTGGTTTGAATCGGATTTGAAATAATCAGATTCCATGTGTCCATCCCTTTTTGCTGTTCAGACTTTCAAAAACCCATCTGGATAAAATCTGGATATGCAAAAAAAGTCTGAACATAACCTAAGTAACAATTTTAAAAGACATTAGCGGTCACATAATAGATCATAAAGCACATTTGTAGGATTTATATAGAGTACATTAAAACGTATTACTTCCAATGACTGTATCCTAGGCAGAATTGATTCAACGGATGGACTGAATAGTACATCACACAACAAAAGCTCTTTTTTTGGTTAACCTCTTTGACTTTGACTCTCTCATTTAACTCGTTCACCGTCAATCTTGTTAGCCTGTATTTGATGCTTTGTCAACTTTCTTTATATATGTTGTATACCGTGAATCTGATTGACGTTGTTATAAATTTCTCAATGTGAAAAGGATGAATGAATAATTGGATATATCCATTTGTCACTGACTGTAGCATTACCTATGGAAGATTAATTGTGGTGGTTTGGATGTTCTATGGTCTAGTAAGATCACAGTCCAGTGACTGCTTAGTGATGCATTTCTCCAGCAAATGTCATGGGCCTGTAGCTCCACTGTCACACTATTAGGGTAACGTCATTATGCACGCGGCCTGTCTCATCCTGAAAAGAACAGAATAATTCCTGCTGAAAATTGACACAAATTGTTTAGCATCATTTTTTTTTTTCCTTGCTACAACGGCGGCGAACCAATCATTTTGCCACGCTTCAGGTATCCCAGATAAATGAATAGTCTTTTGAGTGTTTTCAACAGCAAGCCTGGTGAATAACACATGAGCTCGGTGCATGTGAGTGCACTTGGCAAAGACAGAAGCGCTCGTCTGGTGGCCACACCTGCTCCGGAATGACATGACACAACGGACACTGTCCATTCCCAGCTGACCTTCACTGTGACCGTGACCTACAATGCTCCTGTATCTCCGCTTGGCGTTCCAGTGATTGAGTGGCAGTACACTTGGACGCTGGCTTCTTTTGCCCCCATATCGCGTGTCCGACTCTGCCGGTCTGGATACTTGCCTAGAGCTTCTGCGCAAATGAGACGTAGTGATGTACTGACAGCTCTGCAGATGAAGTCATGGGTGAATTTGTCCACTTTGATGGAAGTGTCCACACTTGTCTTATGGGCATAATAACTTCACCCTGTCTGATCTTGTACAGTGACAGCAAGACTGCCAACGATTTTATTTCTCAAGAATTGCAATAGGCTAATACTTTTTGTCTCTTTTCTGCAGTTATGGTGCATTTCCCGGTCTGTGTATCCAGATAGTCAACTGTACTTTTGATTTTAGGTTCCTTTGACATGATCTCTGATTTGTGGAGACCTGTCAGTTATTATAGATATACCCCAGAAGCCAATAGTGTCGACCTTAGTCTGATGCACACTGTGATTATAGAATGCTGAAGTATTGTAACATTTTGAGTTTACATACAATTACAGTATTTGAGTCACTTAGCAACAACTAAATATCCATGAACAGAATTGTATGTTCAGCTTTGTTTTGTTTTTAGCAGTGTTGATATTGTTAACTAAAACTATTAAATAAAGTTTTTGGTATTTAAAATAAAGCTGAAATAATATATAAATATTAGATGGAAATCTTAAACTTGAAAATTAGAAATTTTGAATTGGCAACTAACTGAAATAAATTTAAGTTGAAGTACTAAATTTAAAGTGAAAAAAATTTATAAAATAATGTTATTTAGAGTTATGTAGTGAAATTTGGTGGCTGAAATGGGAACTGCAGTCCAAATCCAAATTACTGGAGAGAGTTGTTTCTCCTCAGAGTCCATGCTCATGCGGGTTGCCAGATTGAGGCCAGACAAATTGACAATAGAAGGCCTTACACTGTAAGTCGATGAGTTGGTTTATCCATGTTTTAATATGCCTCTGCTCATTGAGGTTTTGGATGGATGCCACAGCTTTTTTAGATCGGGTAGAATTTGCGATCTCTGACCCAGTTCGTTTGTTGGCTTGCATGGTTTTACGCCAACTGGCAACCCGGGCGTCGAAATACTATTGGGTACATTTGCAGTGGATGGGATCACACTGACCAAAACAAAAACAGATATAATGAAACGGAACAATTTCAAAGTAGAATAACTGTATGTAGCGTTATATATTTCATTCTGATGAGCCAATTTATATTTTAATACTAGAAATTACAACAATGTAATCATTCTTCAGTCTTATCCTGAGCAGATTCAAGTCGAGTTGAACCTCTTTGTTTTAATTATTTGTCAGTTGCTGGTGAACTGCTCAAAGCTGGAGGGTCTTGATTAACAATGTTAAATCAAACCCTTATACCCTCACCTTACACACGAGTGAGTGAGTGAGTGTGTTGTAAAGTCACACAGGCATTTTAGATTGTCGGGATTGTTAGATTGTGTTATTTTCTCTGGCCTGTCTCATTGAAGCGATCTAATCAAACAGGGCCTCAGTACAGACTCTTCTCGCTCTTCTCATTAGTCTGAGACGGTTCTTCAGAGAGTCATCATTTGCTCAACGTAATGAATAGGTTAATAAAATAGAATAGTTTAATTATGTTTTACTCTCTCGCTTGTTAATGGTTCCAGAGTAGCTCAATTGAATAATACGATTTCTGTTATTAATTATCTGTAAGTCAACTTGTTTAAATGGTATTTTACAGTGCCTTGATAAAATTACAGCTAGAGGCAAAGTGGTGATAGACAGACAAAGGCCATGTACAAATTATCATACAACTATTAGCTTGTTTCCAAAGGGTTTTATGTTAATCTTTTAGTGCTTAAGTACCCCGCAATTAACATCAGGAGGAGCTGCCTTCCAGCAAGCCTTGCAAATTGAAGTGCTCAGATAAAGAAGTAGTTATTCAGATGTAAACCAGAGGAACGTCGGGCTATCGGACTGAAGTGTACAGGAATTTTTATGTGCGCGAGTGTGCGTGTGATCAAGGAGGTATAACGATATCATTATCTCTCATGGGCTATGACACAAGATGTCTCTTTCAGCCCGCTGCGCTTTTGTATAGCACTAAAGCAGGACGTTAACAGGCAGATGAATGGCTCTCATCGTCAGTGCCATCTGATGAAGAAACACGTTTACATATCAGCACTGGTGGCTTGATATGCAAATTTGGCCCTTTGAGAGGGCTATGGGGATATGGCTCATTGTTAGGGTTTCACAGCCCTGTGTTCCCTTTATGCTAAGCAGAGACATACACATGGTGAGAGAGCGGGCGCCCATCTTCTAAATCAGCCTCCATCTCTGCTAGCTTAAACCAACAAAGGAGGCCCAAACCCAGTGATTAATAGGCTAATTAGCAGTGTTACTATCTGGTCTATCTTGTTTTTCATTTCTGTTTGGGAAAAAAAAATCTGTTTCCTATCTTATTATGAATATACCAGAGTTGAGGACAAGTAGTAAGAATCATGGTAGTGGTAGTTTATCTGGTAATAGTTTTAAATTTATCCTATTGCAGATAATGCTGCATACTTAAGGCCCCGATATACAGTACAGACGCAGTTCTTTTTCGTTCTTTGCTTTGGGGTAAAAAGAAGTTCAAAATACTTTAGCAGCGGTATACTGTTAGCGAACATCCTGACGCCGCCTACACTGCTGAGAGCGGCATTTAGATGAATATGTTAATATGTGCTGCGCGCTTTCCTTTCAATAACAAAATAAACACACCAAAAAATTACAGCGGTGTGAAAACAGCAGTTGAGGCATCTGATCATAGCCATGTGGATGTTTGCACAAGCTCTGCACTCCAGACTCACTTTATACAATAGATTGTTTAAAAGCAAGCATGAAACATGAAAAAACAGTGTCGCTCTTTCAATCAGAATTGCAACTTCATTTTCTGCTATAAATTGGCTCTCAAGTGGGTTCATGTTTTTAGTCATGGACATCCGACCTCCAGGGACTGAACAGAAGAAACAAACCAAAGATTTCCAGATCAAATAAGGCGGAGCTTCAGAGCCACACCCACATATTACGTAATCGACATGGAACAATGGTAGTTTGAAGGTATTTACTGGATAGAGCCTTCACTGGACATTTTAGAGAGGCCTTTTATTGTGGCCAGCCTAAGGCACACCTGTGCAATAATCATGCTGTCTAATCAGCATCTTGATATGCCACACCTGTGAGATGGATGGATTATCTCGGCAAAGGAGAAGTGCTCACTAACACAGATTTAGGGTGCTTTCACATCTGTAGTTCGGTTCATTTGGTCCGGACCAAGGGAGAAAAATTATACTTTGTAGCATTTTTCAGGCGGTTTGGTTCCTTTTCACACCACACTGATTGCTCTGGTCCGAATCAGTTGATGAAACGAACCAAAATGCAGTCACGTGACAACATCTACATCACTCGTTGGCCAGATGGGTCTTGAACGTATTTTCATAACTGCACTTCGATTGTCAGAATGAACGTGCAGGAAAATTCCAACAGAACTCCCGGAAATAAACAAAGAGGAGGAAAATCCGGCAGACAATGCGGCGCTTTTTACTATGGAGAGATGACTGCGTGGGCTGACTGTATCCCTGGTCATAGTTTATTATATAGTTTCCACTTTAGGCAAACAATAACATTTGAGAATGAAGCGAGGATGCGGCTTGAAAATAATGTTTTATGCAATGCACGCGCCGAGTCACTTCAGGAGGAGGCGGCGCGTGCATTAATGTTGCTAAACAGTGACATAATGCACAGCGCGGCTGACTACGGCAGCTGGTTTAGTTAAAAAATGCGCAGTTCTTTGGCAGTTAGGTCTGTTCGGGGTCGGATCACGTTCTCACCACAAACAAACCGCTCCAGAGTTCGTTTGAAAGCGAACTGGTCATAGTTTGGTCCGTTTTTGGTGCGCACCCGAGTGCGATTGGTGCATTCACACCTGCCCAAACGAACCGCACCAAAGCTGAAAACGAACTCTAGTGCGATTCAACCGAACTAAATGAGGCAGGTGTGAAAGCACCCTTAGACAGATTTGTGAACAATATTTGAGAGAAATAGGCCTTTTGTGTAGATATAAAAAGTATTAGATCTTTGAGGTTCAGCTTACGAAAAATGGGGGCAAAAACAAAAGTGTTGCGTTTATAATTTTGTTCAGTATATCTTTATATATATATATATATATATACACAACTTGAGAAAATACTGCCAAAACTTACCCATGTCTTCCGTCCTGGATACTGAGACCTGATTTCATGGGGCCGTCTAGGATCTTTTTTCATGAGCATGAGTATTGAAAGATTCATTTATTTTCAGCCAGGCACCCTGGGTTTCACTCTTTTATTTGCTCGAACCCTATGTCCACAAAGTCATTGTGTTAGTGTCCAGATAGGAAAATAAAACACTTGTCTTTATTCTCTTCCCCATGTAAATACGGTAGATATGGTCTGACCAGACCTTTAAACATGATAAACACTTTTGCCTTCAAACTGAATTCCTTTGTGTCAGACCCCATAACTTATTGCACATGATTACAAAGCTACCGATATAATAAATTAAGCTGATGGACAGAATTATACCCAGTGCTTCCTGCACTCCCCAGTGACGCATACTAGCTTAGTGCTCCTTGACAGCAGCCTGTGATTTAACACTAGTGAGGAGGCCAAGAGGAAAACAGAAAACATTCACAGGAAAAGTCTGAGACTAGGCCTCCGCCTAGTTTACGAACCCTCTCTTATTCAACGCAAATGCACCACCATTAAAAACCAGAGGAGAGCATCTGGGAAATTAGAAAAGTTTATAATTAGAAAATTTCAGTCATGAGAGGTATTTTTTTTTACACAATAGTCAGTGGAAGACAAGGAAAAGGGATGCTAGTCTTGTGCATTAAAACAGATGTGTGGTTTTGACGTGGGCATGTCATGGGCAGAGATAAACAGAGTAAAGCAAAGAGAGGGCGGAACTGGCATGATGCCGGCTAATTTATCTCACTGAGAGACAGATTAAAGGCAGAGCCCAGTAAAACAAAGTTGGGCCGCCTTAATCAGGGGACAGACTGCATGCCTTATAAATAATATATCAGGCCTGGATATTGAGAGGCCTGGGTGTTATTAGAGAGCATGGCCTTTTAAAGCAACAAATACAAGCCATCAAAAGCTGTGTTTCAACCAGTGAGAGAACTATGGGTCTGTTCAAAAAGCTTCTGAGCTGCCTTGCAGGCTAACTTTATAAGTGACAGATTCTACTCACATGTGATTTTAATAGAGCATCAGCATGTTGCTAAGCTAGCTACACGTAACAGCAAACAAGGCACACATAAATGCTCTTTGAATAGGGAATCTTTTTAGTATTGAATGAATTGCTCAAATATTTATAATCAACATTTCTCTCTTTTCGTCTTATCGGCCATCTTGAATAGATCTTTTCACTGAGCTGGTATCTGAAGAATACATGCAATGCTAATTTAGATTTTGATTTTTTTGGCTAAAAGATGCATCTTGGTTGGTTTGAAAAGCCTTAAAATGCTGTCCATATAAGCACTAGGTTCAGTTTTAGAAAAATGTGTGTTTGGACAATTTTCTTCTTTCGACTTATGAGACATCTTATTTAAGATTTTGTTGCTAATGCTACTTTTCATGCTTAAAGAATGTTGTGATAGCATGCCTAGTGCACTCTTTTAATTTCCCAATGTTTAAAAAATTTTTAGCGTATGACTTTAGATTTTCCTAAACACTTATGCAAATATTTTTTTGGCCAACCTTCTATTGTGTTACTTTCCATTGTTGCTAACGCTACATTACATGCTCAAGAAATATTGTGATGGCACACTCTATGCACTCCGACCTCTTAATTTCACCATTGTTATTGTTTAAATTGATGCTCTGAGTATCATTTATGTTTTTCTTTTTGTTAGATAACACCGAGGTTATTTCAGCTAGTTATTTGGCATGCAAATGCCCCGCAGGTCAAGATGCAGCATCATTTCAATGCTAAAACATAAAACAGTTTTTTATGTTCCTCTTGCTCCATAGGAGAAGCGTCTCTCTTTAACTATGATTAGGGTGAAGTCAGGGGAGAGAATACAAGATTTAAATTTCTCAGTGTCATTAGTTGGACATGGGGTCACAGCTGGGCCTCTCCCACCATAATTGCAAGGCTTGATTTATCTGTAAAGAAGCTAAAATATATATAAATCTCCGGGCTCATCTTTGTTGCAGGATCCCCTCTCTGATTAATGACCAGAGCAACAAAAAAAAACAAATGTGCTGTGAACAAGTATGAATTATTCATCTCGATGGCCTGTTAAATGTGTATATTTCCTTAAGAAAAGTCAAGGTGTTTCGTGGCTATCTCCCGTTTTGCTGATGATGGAGAATACGAGGTTGACCGCGTTCTCGGAGCTCTAATAAACTTTATTTCTACCTCAGCCATCAACCGCGGGGCCGGGCCCCACGCATAAATATGCTTTATGTAAATCTGTCAGCACCTGGCCTGTACCGAGGCTTCTGTGTAGATATTGGCCTGTCTGGAAGTTTATGACGAAGTTTAAAATCATTCATTAAACTGACCCGCCGGTAAATTCACTTACTGGAAAATTGCCCCCGCTCTTCTATTTGGTTTGTAGATGCGATCATGAGTCCATTTTTAACTTAATTAATTGGCCGTTTCTGTTGACAAGAAATTTATGCAGTAATAATTTGCTGGAAATAGATGCAGAGAGTTGGAAATGAGATATCAATCACCGCCTCGTGTTCCAGCAGCTGCGGCGCGGCTAATATGAAAGTATTTCAGCCACTGACGACCCCGCTGTTTGTGCAGTCAAGATTATATATACCCACGATCCATTGCCTGCCTGAGAAGCGCTCATGGAGGTCTATGATAACAAAGAGTTTGTGATTTATAGCTTGCTGTGAAAGCAGAACTTGATGAGATTAAACAATTTCATAGCACAAGTGTTTCTCAGACCTTCTGATTTGTAGTTGTGAGCCGATAGTAAATCAAGTTTATATATCTGAAAGCCTGCTCAGCAAAGCAGTGCAATTACTGTTTAAGACAGCTACTTTTTATTTAATTTTTATCCAGGGTTTGTCTCTTTTATTTTCACGCCTGTCAGGGAGGCGCTCACCTTCATAAGTCCTTCTCTCGGGGAGGGGAGGATCCTGGGAGAAAAAGGCCTCCTGCTATCTTTCTCTCACAGCTTTTAAAACCGCACCGAAGGAAGAGCTTGGCTTGTATTGCTCTTGCGGTCAGTAATTTTATATTGTAGTGCATTCTTTAATATGACATGTTATGTGATGGATCTTGACATGTAGGGTTTGTTTATATTAAAGCAATAATTCACCCAGAAAAAACAATAATTCTGTCATTAATTACTCACCCTCATGTTGTTCCAAACTTGTAAGACCTTTGTTCATCTTTGGAACACAAATGAAGATATTTTTGATGAAATCTGAGCGATTTCTGTCCATCCATTGACAGCTACGCAACTACCACTTTGAAGCTTCAAAAAGTCCATAAAGAGATCATAAAAATCCATATGAATTGAGCGGTTTAGTCCAAATTTTCTGAAGAGACACGATCGCTTCATATGATGAACAGATTGAATTTAGGCTTCATCAACACACACATTAGATATGGTAAATGGAAGCTCAAGCATGTTCGCTTGACGTGCGAGAACCAATGAGGTTCATTCTCGTGTTTATGCAGCATGTTTGAACTTCAGCAAAAGGTTTCTTCTCGCCTGTCAAGCTAGTTCAGTTGAGCTTCTGTTTATTTTCGCTGATCAATGTTTAAATGTGAATTAAATACTAAATTCAATCTGTTCATCATATAAAGCAATTGAGTCTATTCCAAAAATTTGGACTAAACTGCTCAATTCATGTAGATTAGTTTTACGATATCTTTATGAACTTTTTAAAGCATCAAAGTGGTAGTTGCGCAGCTGTCAATGGAGGGACAGAAAGCTCTCAGATTTCATCAAAAATATCTTCATTTGTGTTCAGAAGATGAACGAAAGTCTTACTGGTTTGGAACGACTTGACATACTTTTTGGGTGAACTTTCCCTTTAATAATAACAAAAAGGGTAAAAGTACACGATTATTATTGAAAAACGTTTTGTTAAAAACAATGTGTGTGTTTGTACAATAGCATCATCCCGCTGCCCATCTAACTAATCGATTATCATTATACTGTAACATTTATTTGTTCTGCCTTATACGCTGTAGGCTGAAATAGCACTTTCAAACTAGTCAACAACCTCACCCTTTATCTCTCCTGCAAACATCAAGAGATCTCATTATTTAGACACATCTCGGGTTTTTTTCCTCCCATATGCCCCAAGTCAAAATTAGTTTTCACTCCCTCTGTGATCTTCTCTGACTGGGGTGCGCTGGAAGTAAAGAAAATGGCTGTCTTCACATCAGGGCTGAGTCAAAGACGCACTTCACAGAGCCGTTCTTCCAGCTTAAGCATTGCTAAGTAACCTTCACATTTCACTCATGTAAGAAGCTAATTTCCTTTAAGTTTGCATGTCACTTTCTGCAGGTCTGCTTTGTGGGTACTCTTCAAATGTCTCGGAGCGTCTAATTGCGTAGGAAACATCCCAGACAACCTGGTTTGACAGTCCTACTCACAGAATCCTCAATAATTTAACATCCCACACACTTGAAAACATCCCTGACATTAGATACAGCTCCTAAGCGCAACATAAAGAGCCACCGTGTGTCACACCTTTGAGAGAGGCTGTCTGTGAAATGGAAAGATATAGAGAGGAGATACACATGCATGGGCAACTAGAGCAGTTGATAAATGCAGAATTTGAAGTAAAATGCAGAAATTATTCAATAAGTTTTTCCAGCTGCTTTATCAATAATTAATAATTAATCATCTACTAACAATTATATTTAGTTAATAGTGAGTATAGGCTAAAAACACATACATCTATAGACAAAAGCAGCTGTCAAAAAATTAAAAGCCGAAGTGTAAAATTTGTCAACATTTCAGTTCGTCAAAATAAATAAATAAAAACGTTTCATTTGATTTTAATATGATTGTCGGCTATTTATGTTATTCCAAAAAAAAAAATTATTTTTTTATTTATATATATATATATATATATATATATATATATATATATATATATATATATATATATATATATATATATATATATATGTAAGCAATAAGGTACGAGAGGCTGTGCTGTATCGTGAATAAGTAACGGCTGAAGGGCGTTGTTAGGCACGACGCGAAGCGGAGTGCCTGCAACCCCTTCAGCCGTTACTTATTCACGATACAGCACTTGCCTCGAGTACCTTATTGCTTTTATAAAACGGTTACCACACCAAAAAAATATAATTATAAAAGCCGAAAAATATGTATCTATGCAACTTTCATGAAATAAAATCACTAAAAGCCTTCCTTCCGCTGGAAAAAAATAGTCCCCGACCGTAAACAGCAACAGACGTTACTACATACATTATTTCGCCAATAGATGGCGGCAAAGACTGTCTTAAGGAGTGAGTCAGTCAGTAGAGAAGACTTTAGAAAGACGCAGATGACGAAAGGCACGGAAAACCCCTTTACTGTTAAAAGGACAAGATATCGCAGCGGACATTCAAACGAATTTTATTATGAATATAGGACTGACCTGAAGGAAAATGCTATGTCTACTATGCAGGTACAGCTGCTTACTCCATCTCTCACAATATTCTACTCTACTAATTAACAATATCAATGAGATCAAACATGTGTTTAAGATGCGAAGAGTGGTTCTATGTATCACTACACAACACCCCTAGCAACCACTCTTAGCAGCTTAAACAGATGTTTGATCTCATTGATATTGTTCATTTAAAGCTAGAGTAGAGCATTGTGAGAGATCGAGTAAGTGAGTGTAACGTTACCTGCATCCTTCAGGTCAGTCCTATATTCATAATAAAAAAAATGCGTTTGAATGTCCGCTGCGATATGTTGTCCTTTTAACAGTCATGGGGTTTTCCCGTGCATAACGTTAAGTTAGTCATCTGTCGCGTCTTCCTTCTCCGTGATCACATGTTCGAGTCCTTTCAAAAGCCTTCTCTACTGACTCACTCACTCATAAAGACAGTCTTTGCCGCCATCTATTGGCGAAATAATATGTAACTTCTGTTGCTGTTTACGGTCCGGGACTATTTTTTCCAGCGGAAGGAATGCTTATAGTGATTTTACTTCATGAAAGTTGCATAGAAACATCGTTTTCGGCTTTAATATTTTTATTGTGTGGCAACCGTTTTATAAAAGCAATAAGGTACTCGAGGCAAGTGCTGTATCGTGAATAAGTAACGGCTGAAGGGGTTGCAGGCACTCCGCTTCGCGTCGTGCCTAACAACGCCCTCCAGCCGTTACTTATTCACGATACAGCACAGCCTCTCGTACCTTATTGCTTACATATATATATATTGTATGTAATGTGTATATATAATGTTTGATATTTTGTTGTTTGTTTTTTGGGGGTGGAATTTTTATTTTTTTTTATCAGCCTACAAATGTCTTCCATACACTCACCGGCCACTTTATTAGGTACCCCATGCTAGTAACGGGTTGGACCCCCTTTTGCCTTCAGAACTGCCTCAATTCTTCGTGGCATAGATTCAACAAGGTGCTGGAAGCATTCCTCAGGGAGTTTGGTCCATATTGACATGATGGCATCACACAGTTGCCGCAGATTTGTCGGCTGCACATCCATGATGCGAATCTCCCGTTCCACCACATCCCAAAGATGCTCTATTGGGTTGAGATCTGGTGACTGTGGAGGCCATTTGAGTACAGCGAACTCATTGTCATGTTCAAGAAACCAGTCTGAGATGATTCCAGCTTTATGACATGGCGCATTATCCTGCTGAAAGTAGCCATCAGTAGAAAATCCCAGTAGATTAGCAGTTTCTGAAATACTCAGACCAGCCCTTCTGGCACCAACAATCATGCCACGTTCAAAGTCACTCAAATCACCTTTCTTCCCCATACTGATGCTCGGTTTGAACTGCAGGAGATTGTCTTGACCATGTCTACATGCCTAAATGCACTGAGTTGCCGCCATGTGATTGGCTGCTTAGAAATTAAGTGTTAAGGAGCAGTTGGACAGGTGTACCTAATAAAGTGGCCGGTGAGTGTATATTATAGGATACAATTTTAATTGTCTCTAAGTGTCATGCATGAAAAACACCCTGCGGTTTTTAGTTTTAAGTAAAGTTAGTTCAACTTTTTTTCAACTTACATTTATGTTCCTGGCAGAGTCATTCCTTTTAAAGTAGCTGATAACAAATGTTTTTTTTTAAGAGCAGGTTGGCTCTTTTAAGTTTAACCCATGTAAAGTGTGTTGTGTGTTGTGCCTGTTGATTTGGTTGATTAACTCATAAAGCTAAAGCTGAGTTACACATAGAGTCCCGTCTCCGGCGAGAATTTGGGTATATGCTTGAGGCAAAAGCTGTTTCACTTGTGATCACTGATCATATGATACATTTACGTAGCACAAGTGCATTGAAGTAGAACTGGTAAATCATTAAGTACTTGCTCAATGCAGCTCACACTGTGATCACACCACAGAAAAGACTTTAAAACCCTTGGAGGGCAGGCACCATTACATCCAGCCTTCTCTCCTTAGTCATTACCTAAGAAAACAGAATTAATACAGTTTTATGCACACTACAGCCATTTAAAACACATTACTGCCACACATCTGAAAGACAATTATGAAGGTCAAAAGCATTAAAGTGCTTCTTCAGTGATTGGCACACTGTTCTCAGCGTGACATTTATACTGCGTGTAATCACAGTCCGTGCTTCAAATATAATTGACAGGTCTGACCCATATACGATTTAAGTATTTTTACAAAAAGCATATCATGTTTAAATGAACTTAATGAATAAAAATAGAAAATCAATATCAGACCGACATTTCATTTACTTAAATACACACACAAAGATGTTTGTTTTCCCTCTGATCTTGGGCTCATCAGAAGGAGAAAAAAAAAAGTCTTGCACAAAAGACAAGGAAAGTTTCATACCCACAGAAAACATTTTTTTTTTCTTGTTACAGACCCAGAGAGAAAACATATCAAAAAACATTTTACTACATGTCTTTTGCAAGCACAAAAAGCTGAAATGGTGTCAGGAGAAAACAAAACAGAAAGCTTGTTTCTTCTAACAATTGCTTTAAGCTACAAAATCTCCTTGAATCCCAAGCCTCCCGTTACTGTCGAATTTCCACTCTCTTTCTCTCGCTCGCTCTTAAAGGGAAAGCAGGCCCTTCTGTTGGGCCTGATAGGTTGTAGGCTGATGCTTAGCAACAACATTCCTGTGCCTTAAGTAGCAGTAAGCCCCTGGCTGAACTCTTTGAAGTGGCTGTCAGGCCACATTTATTTCGTTTTAGCACTTTGTCTACTTGTCCAGATATATAAGGAGATAAAAAGCGCTGGTGTTTACACTGATCTTTGCCTCTGTTTCTCTCTCCCTCTTTCTGTCTCACTCTATCTCTGTATATCTCTTTTGCGGCGCTGGTAATTAGATTGTAGTCCTGATCAGGAATAGTAAGCATGAGATGTGCTGCGAGTTGCGCTAGACATCAGGCTCAACTCTTGACGTTTCAGCGAAGGGTATCTCCAGCTTTGGGGGTTCGCACCAAACCAAATCATAGCGTTAACTGCATCTTAGCCACCCGTTCACCTCGTTCCACTCTCTGGGGTGGAGATTTGTTTGGAGTTGATAATCACAAATGGCTGAATTTTTCGTCATTTATTTGTGGGGGAGAAAAAAGGACATGCGAAAAGAAGAGGGAGCATGAGTATGATGTATAATCCAGGAGACGAGTCATATTTCACTGTGACATTTTCAGCAAGCAGTCCTCCCTTTGAATGCAGAGCCCCTGTTGGGCTGAGAGCTGCTGTGGCTTTCTCTGTTAATGCCATTATTAGAGACTTTTTTCTTTCTCCAGCTTGTAAATTTCTGCTGCATTATCATAAAGTGTAGTGATTACTCAGTGTATAAAGACAATAATGATGTGAGCAAGCAGCATATGCCAAGGGCCTGGAGAACAAGAGCTCGGCGTGCTGAGATGAGACGCCTATGCAAACCTGACGCTGCAGCGCCCCCATCTGACCAGTGCAGGAAATAATGCACACGGGTGTATGTGAGAGCCTGAGTGGGTGGTGAGAAAGAGAACGAACAAAAGAAAGAACTAATCAAAGAAAGGCTGAAGATGAACACAGTGTTGAGATTGGAAAAAGTGTCTTGGCATTTGACCTCCCAAAGTTCCAGATTTCTCTGAATCAGATTTGGTCTTCATTTAGTGAAGAGGTCTTCTGTCGCCTCAGTGGCATAACTGCATCTGAAGATTTCTTCTAGACTAGATTGCATGCTTACTCTCTCTGTCAACCTTCTGCCTCTCTATTCAGATCACAGGTGAGTCTTCTGAGCAACCTTCAGAAATATGTGCAATATGTTTATTTCAGTCGCTGCTTTTGGGTTTGTTGAACAGTTCTTAAAAATTTATCACTGTCATCAAATCAGTTAGCAATCAAAATAAATAAAAAAATCAAGTGAATTCAAAACTAAGACAAAGAGTAGTTTTCAGACTTGTGCAAACTTGTTAAATTGTACTAAATTTATACCAAAAAAAACACTAGTTAGTTTAAAGTAATTCAGACAAGACAAAGAAATATGTTGATTTGTTAGTTTTCTTAGCTTTTGCATTGTTTGTTTGCAAATGGCACTTGCTTTGTTTTATCTAATGCAATAACATTTAGACATTTTGAACTGCCCAAATACTTTTTAAGGGCCACTGTATTATCATTCATTATAGATGGGCAGATCTGAGCTCACAAGTTGCCATTTATTTGATGGATAGTGATGCATATCTTTTAAAGCAAAACAAAGTGCTTTGTGGAAGGAGAAGCTCTTAACTGCCTGTGCGTGCTCAAAGCTCCCAGACTGAATGAATTCAAAGGGCCCGGGGTGACCCCTTGGCTTGTGATTATGTTTGTGTAAAATCTTAAGGATGCCGATCAAAGCAAGGCTCTTGTCCGCCTGCCCTTTTTTTTTTTTTGCCAAGAAAGGCCCAGATAACAGCTGGCATTCAAACAGAGTTTTCCTTTAACTTTTTTTTCCGCCGGGATTCCCATTATGAGCCAGGCCTTCTTTCTCATCTCGAGGATGGCTCATTGAATAAAGAGAAAGAGAGGAGTGGATGGGAGGGGAGGAAGTGGAGGGAGGGCTCTGATTAATATTCTTCCAGGGTGGGGGTGTTTGATCAGAGGACTTGGCCCGGGAGGGGTGGGATGGTTAGGCGAGAGGGGGTATCTCTGATGTTGACAGCAGGCGACTTTTGCGCACGGCATGTGATTGACGTGCCTGGCCGCTGGGCCGGAGGGGGGGTGCTCTGTGTCCGGTGGGGCATAGCCGGCCCCTGTCTGTGGGTGGTGGTGTTAATAATGTGGCAACTGGGAAGATTAATTGTAGACAAGCAGCAGGATTACGAGCGGCTTTGTGGCCGGGACAGGGCTGTTTGGTGGGGAAGGCCTCTGATCTGTCAGGTCCAGAGGAAATTAGTCAGGGAGGACTGAAGCTGACACTACAAATGCTGCTTTAGGATATTAAAGCCAAATGGCTTTAAAAAAGGAGATTGAAATGGTAACAAGGAAACTGCTGACATACTCGGAAACCCCGATGCTGGATCCTTGTAATTAGGGTGATAATTAGTCATGTGATAACAACGAGAGAAGTTTAAAAGAAAAATATTTACTCCATTTTCTGTTGCTGGGCAACGGTAAACATCCTGCAGATAGTTAACCTTTGGAAGAATGTTTTAGAATGTATTATTTTGATTATTATCAATTGTTATTATTTGTTAAACATGGGTGTCTATCATAATTGTTGCTATATTTACACCTTTTCTATTTCAGTCAATATAAGTCAGATTTAGCTTATTATAAATAATATGAAACTTAATAGAAACACTAATATCAATATGCACCAAAAAAGTGAAAACAATATTGAAAAAAACATATTTTTCAAATAATTCTCATGCTTCACAGTTTCCACACAAATATTGTTTGTTGAGCATCAAGCCAGCATCGTAGAATGATTTCTGAAGGATCATGTGACGCTAAAGACTGGAGTAACGATGCTGAAAAAATACTAAAATGAAAACAGTTCTTTTAAAGTGTAATAATGTCTGATAATATTACAGTTTATACTGTATTTTTGATCAAATGAATGCAGCCTTAGAGAGCATTAGAGACTTATTTAAAAAAAAATCAAAAATATTACCGACCCCAAACCTTTAAGCACTATATGCATAATACATTCTCAGCACTAAGCTGAGTGTTTCCAATGAATGGAAAAATAAAATATGCCACCTCTACTCTTTATTTGTCATTTTGGTCCTTACAATGATTAAATGCTCTTAGAATTCCTGCCTGCAGAAAAGCACAATATTTTCACAAAGGCATCAGATATCAACACATCATGATATACTGTGTTTTTGGTCCTTGAAAGAAGACAAAGGAGGTTGAAAACAACACTTTTGACCTACCAGAAGCACGCAGGCGATCTGTATTCTCTGCAGCTCTTCTCTTGTTTTGTCTATGCGGTGGCCTTTATGTGAATATATTTGTATTTTTAAGGTCGGCCAGTGAGAGATGAGTTTACTTAAACCCAGGTCTGGCCTTTGGAGAGCAGTAATTTCATGCCACCTGTTGGATTGTCAACACACAACAGCACGTGTGAGTGAGTGGCAGGCTGACCCGGGCCTGACCCGCGGGGCTCTTCATGGCTGAATGGTGGCTGGGGCCCTTCCACTAGTGGCCCCTTCTCTTAAACAGACAGGGGACAGGTAATCAAAACCAGGTCCCCGTCCTCACCTTTCACTCCTCTCGCTGCAAAATAATGAAAGTTGCCCTCGTCCCGCGCCCTGATAAAATAAGAAAGCCGCTCCTAACATTTCCTGTCCTCTGTGCTGCTGAAATTTATGGCATTTAGACAATTAGTCATGGAGGTGAAATCTCACCCGCATTCTTTCGTTGTCTCTCACCCCGCCGTGCCTTTCCATTCTCTCTCCCTTTTGTGGCATCAGTCTGGGAAATTATTCCAGATTGCTTGTGACAAATGAGTTCTTTTCATTGAACTCAATTAGGATCATTGCATTCAGAAATCAATAACCAACATTTCTCCTGTCGGTGTTGGATAATGAATCGTCGGAGACGTAATAAATGTTCGCAGGTGTGTAAACTGAGCATGGTGAATTTATGTTTGTCCAAACTCTTTTTTTTTTTAAGGATGCCGCCAGTGATCTGAGGCCCGAATCCGCCACAACGCTGTACACCCCGCTGCCTCGAGGAGCCAGAGATGCCCGAAACCACAAAGGTAGTGTTATTTGGACAAAAAAACGTAGAGAACGTAGTATGCATACATTTTGGTCTCGGATGACAGGTATCTAAACAAACGTACACTCGATTGCTAACAGAAGCTCTGCAGAAGAGATGGTTGTGATGTGTTAGACTCTATGCGAGGCTTTCATGCCAACTACATTTATCATGCTCTTTTGTCTGTGCAATGCAAAGCGCTGTTTTTATGTCACGGCCATGGCGGTGGTACTTTCATGCGAGGTCAGCTGTGTGCTTCTCAACCCCCCACCAAGGACAGATCTATTTCACAAAGGCTGACCTGCACCTCTCAAGTGATGTAGAGGAAAGCCCAGTGCTTTGTCAAAATCATGCTGCTTGAGAATAGTCCATTAAAAGGTGAACGGAGCTGACATATGAAATATTTTTTCTCCCTCTTAGATTTGGGCGAGCTGACACTCTCCATTTGTTATTTTTACGATACTGTACTGCAGCGTTAGATAACACAAGCCCTCATCTTCGTCCTTCGCCTCTTTTTATTCCTCTGCCTTTATCGTGCCATTTTTATTTATCTTGACTTATTGCCTATTCTATTTGCTTAATGCATCGGCTCTGACACTGTAACTCTTTACTAAAACTCACCTTTGGCTGTGCCATGAAAATGCTTTAATAGAATAGCCATGACACTAAAAGATGCAGTTCACCTCCAAGACACTGTCAGTGGAAATTGGGCATTGTGTTTGGATTGGCGATAATTCATGGTGTTTCTGTGTGATCGTAATGCAGTGCAAATATTACCTGCTCATATATTGTGGTTTATTTATTTATTGTTTGTTTGTTTGTTTAATTTGAGCATCACCAATGCTTTTAAAGGCAGGGTAGGTGATTTGCCCCAGAAATATTTTTTTTGAAAACAGACAGTTGATGTACCCCATTGACTTCCATAGTAGCAAAAAAATACTATAAAAGTCAATGGGGTACATGAACTGTTTGGTTACCGACATTCTTCAAAATATCTTATTTTGTGTTCAGCAGAAGAAAGAAATTCATACAGGTTTGAAACAACTTAAACTGAGTAAATGATGAAAGAACTTTCATTTCGAAGTGTACTAGTCCTTTAAGTGGTCTAAATGTGTTTATATTTGTATATATCTGTGGAAGGTGTCGTTGACCGTCAACCACATTGGTTTTGGTCCGAATGCAATGATACGATGTCTGCCTGTCAACATATGTATTTTCATACCTCCACGCAGACATCACACATCATCAGTGTGTTTCATACTATGTAGAGTTAAACAGACGTCACGGATACAGCAGCCATCTTTTACAGTTCCTCCTGAACCAAAACCACAGGCTTATGCTGCGTTCACGCCACGGGATGGAAACTTGTGATGTTATATTCAGAGCAGTTCTTGACTCCAATTTATGTGATTTCAATGGCAACACTATCAACGCCGAAATGAATCTGCAGCAGTCAGGAAGTACAATTAGAGCTCTTTAAGCTGTACGGGTTCATGTGTTTAGAAGGAGGCATGGCTTTGGAGACGTTCTGAAGAGAGGGTGGGATCTTATGTTTAAAGCTAGCTCGCTGTTGCAACCTCTCCGAAAAGTTTAAAGGAATAGTTTACCCACAAATGACAATTCTGTCACCATTTGCTCACCCTCATGAACATGTTTTTATCCATACAATGAAAGCCGATGGGGTTCAAACCAACCCTGACTTTCATTGTATAGAAATGAAAAGTGCTCTGCTGATAAAATACAAACTGATTTAAAAATCATAAATTCTCATTTAATCGTAAATGATAAATTCTCATTTTTGGGGTGAACTATGCCTTTAAGAAACATGTGAAAATAATGCATGAACACATAAATTGTATCTGTTAACATATATATTGACACTAAATATATTTTTCAATATTAGCTAGACATAGCTTATTGCCATCTTTGTTGTTGTGAACCTGGGAATAAATACATAAAATAAAACATTGCCCATCAATCTGAGCTTTAGGAAAGAGTATATTCAATAGACATACAGTATAGGCAGATGTCTGGGATCATTTTAATCCTGACTGTTCTGAATTTAAAAAAATATATGCAATATATACAGTACAATATTATTTTTATGCAGAAGAATGGCTGAAATTAGGACATGCTTCCATAGGTAAAAGCCTAGTCCAGTCACATTTGCTATATGTTACTTGCTTGCTTGCAGTGGCCGGCAGGAATAGCGACATCTATGACAGCATGCTGTCTCAAACAGGGACCCTCTCTACCTTTTCTCAATATTTTTACAATTGATGTCACCTGCGCCAGGCCCCCAGAGCCAAGGTGCCATGGGTAATTACAGCAGACAGAAGGTCTGAGGAGGGAAGAGGGGAAACTAGCTATATGCATGGCATGGGAGGTCTTGGCTTTGGGTTACAAGACCCTTGTCTGCTGTTTTGGGGGGAAATTAGGAAGTGGACAAACAGCGAGCAGACAGGAGAGGCTCAGAGGAGAGATACGGAGGAGGCGAAAGCAGAAGCTAAGAAGGGAGGCTATGTGGCAGGCCCGGCATGACACGGAGAACCATGAGTCTGGAGATGGAGGGGGGTGGAGTGTGTGGCCGCAGGAAGTAGCACTGCTGTCAGCTTCCACCAGCTTTAAACCGGCCTGTCGCCTGAACCTAACCCAAAGTTTCTTTCAAGAGACAAATGTCGTCTTAAAGGAACAGTTCACCCAAAAATGATATACTCAACCTCTTGTTCCAAACGTGTATACTGGTCTTTTTTTTCTTCTTTTTTTTATGGAAAATCTTCCCGCAGAAGTTTGCATACAATGACAGCTGAGTCAAGCTCCACAAGAGCAAAGTTGAAAAGATAGTGATAGGTAAAAAATTAATAAAATAAAATAAATACAGTAAATAACAACTTAAGTAATAATTACACTAGTTTCACAATCACAAAGGCTGCAATGCTCCGTGTGTTTCAGAGTGAAGAGCAGGACTGTGTTCACATGAGCAGCTCATGACCAGTGTCTCAGATCGCAGTAAATGCAGCCTCACACAAACTCATTTCCACATCTGGGTCGATTATAACTTGCATTTGGGAACGCAATAAGTGCCAACTATCTTCCTAAGTTTGTTATGAGAAGTCCTCATAAGCCGGCTCATAAAGCCGGCTCGTGATTTTCCTCCAAAATAAAAATTTTGTCTAATGTTTAAAGAAGATTTTGAATAAAGACAGCCATGAATGTTAGTATTGTAATTTTGCAGTTATACTGTAAAATAAAATGATATACTTTTCCTTTAATAATCTATTACAGTGAAATATTACAATAGTAATGTTGCTTATTTTAATTTAAAAATATATATATATATTATAATAATTATTATTATTATTATTTTATAGACATTGTGATATATAATCAGAAAATATGTGGTCAAATTGTGCAGCCCTATTATATACTTCTTTTTGTTTGACAAATGTAATTTTTTAGATGAATTGTTGCTTTAAATATAGATCTCCACTTCTAACCCAAACAACATAAGACAACGTTTCTCTTTCCACAGGCGCAAATAAATACAAAAATAAAGTGGAGCCACCGCTCTCACCGCTGTCACATTCTAGATAGCCATATTAATAACAATCATTATGACGGGTTGCACAACTGCCCTGGAACTTCATACATAATTGAAATGGAAAATATACAAATCCTTTTGTTCGTCTCTGTACGTTTTAAGGCAGCGACCACCACTTTTGAATTCCCATCATTCATCTTCACCGTGGCGAGCAAACCAGAAGCCATCGAGGGTGAAACCATACTCCTCCATCAGCCGCACACGCACCAACTTTAAACGCTCCTATTCTGGGCCCTGCTCCAGCTGAGTTGACTGTATTTTAAATGAAACACAACTAAACCCTTGAGGCAGGCAGCCTTCAAAGAGAAAATCTTAACTGAAGACCCCCTAGGGACCATGCACTTTTTTCTTCTTTTTTTTATCATCATTATGCCGTCGCTGATTTGCAGCCCCTAAACGGGACTGCGTATTAAGAATAAATGACTTTACAGTTGTGGTACAACAAATAAACAAACATCTGGAACCGTTCAGAGGGCGCCATTAAAACAGTACATTTCTTGCCCAAAATGTGAAAATGATGACAAATGTGCTGTCACAGGGGCTGGGAGAGGCCAGATGATGGAGCAGTGGGTGCTAAGCACTGACTTTTAGAGCTCAGCAGGACGGAGAGAGAATTACACCTGCTGTTTGTCTGCCTACCCTCCATTAACTTACATCTGGATAGCGTGCATCACTCAATTACCAAAGTCTGGATCTGCACCCGCATTGTTTAGCTAAAATGCCATGTTTAACATACAGCCCTAGACTGAGATATTTATGCCAGCGATCCTGTGTAATTGAGATAAATTTGATTGGTGTTGGTGATGTGCTGTTGCTTGTCTAGTTTTACAGCCCAATGGATATGCAATAGCCCCAAGCTTTGCCTTTGGCAGAGTTGCCTCTTAATTATGGCCTGTCGAGCAGTTGTTCCTCTCTGCCGTTTTATAAGCGTGAGTTTGCATGTGTTTACTAACTGCATATAACTGAATCCTCCAGGCCAAACTTGACGGTAAGTTTGTTCAGCTGTCATTCTCTTTTCCATCAGTGTGTCAATCTTTGAATATACCCTTAGTATTTGATATCGTAAAAGTGCTTGTACATGCTCAATGAGATTCTAGAGGCTCTCTGGTGATGGTTCTAGCAGTGATGTTTTTCCCTTGACGAGTTTTATTCTCAAACCAGCTCCAAGCTTTGGCCCTGTCAGGCATTATACTGACATTGTGATGGGGATTTTGGAATCTTGACTTATTGGCTGTTTTATTGGTATTTTTAGGATATTTTTTTATATAACCTTTTATTTTATTTTATTCAGTATTGCAAAAGTATGATCACTAGAGAAATGGTCTACTGTATATCCTAAAATAATGCATGAATATTTTCAATATTCTCTGTATTTTCAGTATTTTATTAATTATTTGGAGTGCAAGATACATTAATAGCTTATTGGTTATTGGAAATATTACATTAACATTTACATTACATTTGCTGTCATCTAACATTCACTTATAATTTATCCGTTATCTACCATAACATCATACAATTTATTTGTTAGTATCAGCCAGAATTTTAATATTTGCTCATCCCTATTAATTATGCATTATAATTGACATTTCTCACCTCTTTGATGGATTTTTTTCTCTCTCTAAGCTACAGAGCATTATAAAATCACTGTAAAACCCAAACCCAGCAAGTGCAATTACTAATTTTAAACTAAGCAGCTTGAATATAGTCTTGCTTTGACCCATCCTCGACTTGGAAACCCTTTTAAATCCCATCATAACAACATTAAACCTTAACAGATCTCCCCCTTATATTAATATTGTAAAACACATTTTACAATATTTACTCTTCTTACAGAGTCTGAAGCAAAGCATGCTGGGAACTAGAAATATGTTGTAACTGATTCTGCTTAATGTAATCAGTTGAGTTCACTTAACATTTTTCTGTTAAGTGCAATGAATTTTCTGTAATATTTGAGTGAAATTAACTCATTTAATAAATATGTCTTACAGTAAGGTTTGGCATAGGGAGGACACCTATGATGTCCCGAAGACTTGCCTATAGGCAGTTCAATGTGTTGAGGAACAAACCTGAGAGTACTGATTTAGGGTTATGTTTGTGCTTTAACATGAAGGAATTGAATATAAAATCCTGAAGAGAATGCTGTTTATTCCCTTACATAGTCCTTGGCCAAATGTCTCACATATGTTTTCAATAGATCTGAATGAGGGAAAACTGTCTTTACAGATATTTTTGCTGCGTGACAATGTTATGATCCAAAGGGTTTTCCAGCTCTGATGAGGTGTTTAGGATCTCCGTATAATGAGTTTAGGGTGTTTTGCGGCCATCTAAAACCCCTTTATTAAACACACCTATCATTTCAGCTGCAGCTAAGTAATGAGCTCCTATAAAACATGAATGGCCATCACGCAAGTTTATATTGACTTTCAGATTTACACCTCGGCTCTCCTCAGATCAGGTGCCAAAACATAATGGATGGAAAGTAGCGTGTTTATAAAAATAGGGTAAGTATGATATCGATTCGTATTAGTCATTTGATGTAACTCCCATACATCTGCTTTGGATAACCTTGGTCTTCTACAGCCCTGATTAATTACTTGCAATGGCTTTCAATCCGTCTGTGGGAGACCACCGCTTTAAGTTGACTCCTACAGCCCTGTAGGTTTGCATAGGAGCTGCCAAGGGCTGTTTTTGGGCCTCTCTTTGTGAGGACTGCTTTTGTTTCCTTTGTCGGAGAGAGATGATATGATATGATTTCTCTCAAGAGGTTGCGGTGGGCCTCCCAGGACTGCTTTGGCACAGGAGCATGAATATCCATTAGTCTGGAGATGGAGATTAATGGAGGAAGACAGAGGAAGAGCCAGACCGTTCCAGCCATTCTTCACCGTCTATCAGAGCAAGAGAGAAAAGAACACAGAGATGGGATCGGATTCTTCCATGAGGCAGTCAGAGTCATGTTTATCACCGAGTCTGGAACGCACCCCCTTTCTCTCTTTTTCTTTCCTTGGAGCAGGGTAGATTAAAACACCAGGACAGACTTAACTTCCCTGACAGTTTCAACTGCTGAACTCAGGCTTGGCATCCCAAACTCTTCTGAGATGGCTTCTCTGTCTTCAGTGTCATTATCTCCATATGAGATGGCACTGCATTCGTTGAATAATTCTGTTTGTATTGGATTTGAGGATGTGTCATCAACACCATTGTTTTTTTGTTTTTTTTTGTCTTTCTTTCTTTTTTTCCCCTCTTATACTTTGCTGTTTGATGTAGTGGAATGAGTCTCTGAAGGCGCAGCTGAAGAAAGGTTTCAACATGACGCTGTCGGGATGGCATTGTGTTTATTTTAATATCATTTAACATATTTGTTTGTACTTTGGTGCAATCATTGGAATATGAAAGCGAGAGATCATTTATTTTTAATGATTCAAGTTAATAAGGCATGTTAATATCAAATGGTAGCTGTGCTCCTTGGGTTGCTCGAAGAAAAATGCTCTCAAATGCCTGCTAAAGTGTTTATAAATTAAAATAGCTTTTAAAGAAGTCCTTCCAACCCTAGTCTCAATCTCTAATCTGATTGGCTGGTTTTGCTCAACTTTTGTGAGTCAAGGCACTCTGATAATTGTATCATTCCGTCTGGAAACAAAGTTGAAACTGCAAACGCTGTAAGAAATAATTACTGGATTTGCCCGGTTTCCCCCATCCCCCACTCTATCTCTCTGTGTGTGTGTAAAGGTACTTAAACTAGTTAACTAGATATCCATAAATAGTTAATGTATCATGGTTTCCACAAAAAGTGCAACTGTTTTCAACATTGATACAAATAAGAAATGTTTCATGCACATCAAATCAGCATATTAGAATGATTTCTGAAGGATCATGTGACACTGAAGACTAGAGTAATGGCTGCCATCACAGGAATAAATTAGAAAATAGAAAACAGTAATTTTATACTATTTCACAATATTGCTGTTTTCTTGATCAAATAAATAAGAGACGTATTTAGAACAGTAGTGTATGTTTTTTTTAATCTTCACAATTGGCTTTAAAACAGGCTCCCACCCCCCACAATCCCATATATTATTAAGTACCATGTGCAACGTTGATTTTATCACTGTACTATAGTAGCACCACATTTATTTCAAATGATCAAACATTTGAAAATAGGCAGTCGTGGCCTAATGGTTAAAGAGTCAGACTTCCTGAAGGGTTGCAGGTTCGATTGTCAGTCCCGTCAGGAAACTACTGAGGTGACATTGAGCAAGGCACCTAACCCCCAATCGCTCCCCTGGCGCCACAGCAAAACTACTCACTACTTCTAATGTGTGTGCCCTAACCTGGATGGGTTAAATACAGTGGACAAATTCCGACTATGGGTTACCATACTTGGCCTTTACATGTGACTTTCACTTTTAGCATTGTTTAAAAGTGTGATACAGCATCTTAGTAACTCTGATTTCTGTGTGTATAAAAAAATGGTATTTGCAACCCAGATCCTTTAGCACTAGCCCACCAGCAGCAGTTTATTTACTGCTAAAGCCGCTGTCATCACTTTAGAGTCTTTAATCAGTAATGCTTTGCTTCATAAAATTACAGCACTGTGATGATCCGTCCTCCTGGATGATCTATTAATACATACACAAAAGATATGAGTTAAGTGATACCTCAGGACGGAGAATGTGTCAGCATGATGGACAAGGACATGAATTCAAGCTAGTCTGCCCAGCCCACTCGCAATAACATACTTGTGGTTCTTGGGGCTTTGGTCTGCTTCCCAGTCATGCTGGACCATCTCAGGAGACTGACAGCAAATATATCATACAAATGGATACCCCATGCCTGCGTTCTAATCAGCTTTAAAAGTGATTGCTAATGCAGTCTAAGCATTATTCATATTTGTGCGTGATTTGTTACTTGAGTTTGGGACATCTGAGATGCAGGATAGTATTTCCTGTGTGCTTCTAGTCCTGCCAAGAGTTTAGAGCAGGTTAGCGTGGCTTTCACAGGCTCGAACCACAGGACTTTATCATTGTAATTTATGAGGGAAGAGGCAAGCCATATGGTTTAGATATTGTTACGGCGGGATCGATGCGGGGTCCTCGATTTTCCCTCCTCTTGCTTAGGTTGATATGGATGGCTGTGTTCATGTCAGGGGGTTTCTCAACCCTCTCAGATGCTGAAACACAGAGTCCTGGCAGATGTTGAGCAACTTGTCTTTCTGATGGCGAAACTGATCTGTGCACAATGAGCTCTCATTGCATTATAATGATCATGTGACGGGCCAATGGAAAAGTTTATGAAGACAAATGCTGCTTGCAGGAAGAGAAAAACACTCCGAAGAGTTATAATTCAAAACCGTGGAAGATACATGCTGGAACTATTTATTATTCATTATTATTCATAGCGAGGCCTTTTTTGGCAGCATTTGCTTTTGTTAGTGTGATTCAATATACAATCAATTTACAAATGATAGCAATTAATTTGGTGACAGCTTCCATTTATTCTGTTTTAATTATGTATCATGTGTTTTTCAGGATTATTAATCATCAGGGAAAGATGAAAACTTGTTATGAAAGATATCTGTCCAAGCCGCTACATAAATGTTGAAAATAATTTTTCAAAAATGCAATTCATACATACAGTTACTTTTATGAGAAGCATGATAATGTCAAAAATAATGTTTATATGTGAGGGGGGACATGTCAAAGTCAAACATGTCAGGCCGATACAACAGTCCTGATAACATAAAGAAAGAAAATGTCAATATAATTTATTCCTGTAATGGCAAAGCTGAATTTTTAGCAGCCATTAAACCTTTTTATGAAAAGTATCAAAAATTTGTATTTGGGGGAAATAATAATAATACGAAGAAGATGATGAAGAAGAAGAAACAACAACTTTTGTCCTCCAAATCAGTCATGTGATGCATTATGTGAAAAAGTAAACTAAAAGCACTTTTACTAAGTCTTCATTTAGTTTTTCGGGTCTATTAAAATCGGTTTTCATGCTTGAATGTTGAAAACACAAAGGAATAATAGGCCCCCTTTAAAATAAATAAGTCACCTACAATATAATATAATTCAACTTTGCCATCATACCGTAGGAATGAATTTCATTCTATGAATTATTTACATTGAAAACAGTTATTTTATATTGTAATATTCAACAAAATGACTGTTTAACTGTATATGTGATCAAATAAATGCTGCCTTGGTAAGCACAAGAGACATTCAAAAACAATTCTTACCAACACCAAACATTTGAACAGTAGTGTATATATGTTTTTACGTTATACTCGGTTACACCAAATTGCATTTTTAGAGTCATTAAACTATTCTTGAAAATGATACAAGAGCTCCTTTATTGCGGACCCTGTGTGTCATTAAACCATTAGCATAAACAAAGAACAAAGCACAGTGATGATTTAATAAGCAATCTGAATCAATGACTGACACACAGTAACCTGTGACCCCCGTTCCCCTCTTCAATCCACACATATTCTTGGGATGAATTCATTGTGGTGGAAGGGACTGAACTCATCTGTCAGTTAGAGCAAGCTCCATTGGACTGTTGTCAAAACTGTGTTCTTGCTCCCTGGTGAATTTACTGATTTGTTGTCAACTGTACCTCAGCACACCATCACGAGACACCCCCGCCCACGTCTGATGTCTGAACACTGGCTATTACGGGAGGATCAGCATAGCTCAAGTTAATGACCTAGCACATCGTTTATTCCATGTGAATGCTGGGAAACGGACAGTTAGCGTTCACTGCCATGCAGCAGCCTCAATGAGGGCGGATCCTCTCTGTCAGAGACTCCAAGCACAAATTGATGAGAATTTGACATGTACTGTGGTCGATGGCTCGCTTGAAAATGGAGCAGGACTTTTGGCCGAATTTGAGCAGGCACTTGAACTTAATGTCATAATTTATCAAAGTCAGTTGAGGTCAGGTACTTTGGAGCTGTGCTGTGCACTCTTCATCATATTTAACTTTTCAGCTCGAATAATTGTAGGGTCAGTCAAAATGGTTCTGAAAATAAACAGATAACTAGGTCAAACAAGGCTTCACATCTCAGGCAACTTTTTAATCTGTCAAAATGATTTGCCCATGAAGTCGAATGAAAGAGAGCAGGTTTCCCCATCATATTAATGCAAGCAGACACATTGTTTTACTGTCATAATTTGATTGGGTGATCATTTCTGACATGTTGTGTCGCTATAAGACTGTTGAGTTGACTGAGTCATAGAGGTCAGCCACTGAAATGAATTCCAGATTGCTGTCATTTGAATGAGTACTTTCCTAATTTCCCTTGGAAATCATGCCTCTTCAATCTTGCTGCTGGTTTAACCACTCAACTTCAGGTCACCTATAGCCAATGTAAGATGTCAGGTTCAAGTTCTGCTGCTGTCGTACACGGTTTGATGGATCCTCTGATCTCGCAAAGTCATTTAGTGGACTGTTATTTAGTGCACAAAATGGATTAGCACAAAGAATTTGGCTGCTTCATGTTCTGTTGTAAACCTCACTGTAGCGTGTGCTAATGTGCTGCATTAGGTAATATCTGTTTCAGATTTAGTTATTTTGTTTCTAACCAGCTCACAGTTGTGAATTTGGAAAATAACTGCAGAGAGATGTTTTTAATTTAGTTTGTTTGGCCCTGACATGGACAACTGAAACTTGTGCTATACCCCTCTTTTCTCATAAGTTTGCTTAGTTCATGCAGAATCTGTAGTGTATGTTACTTCAAATAAAAAATTTAATTGTACATATTATTTACGATTTATTCTTTTATTTTAAAATGCTAAATATGCTAAATAACTTGCACATTCTGCAAGGTCTAAACTTGGGTTAAATAAAACCACGGCTGCATTTATTTTATCAATGTGAATGTTTACAATTTAAAATGATTTACTATATATAAAATTGTAACTTATTTTAGTGATGGCAAAGTTGCATTTTCAACATCTTTACTCCAGTCGTCAGTATCACATGATCCTTCAGAAATCATTCTAATACATACACTCTAATATATATTCTTTATTTGCTGCTCAAGAAACTTTTCTTATTATAATCATTGTTGAAAACAGTTGTGCTGCTCAATATTTTTTGATGAATAGAAATATATTTTATATATATATATATATATATATATATATATATATATATATAATATATATATATATATATAGAATTATTTTAAAAATGCTAAATTAGTTTTTGCTGAATAAAATTATTAATTTCTTACTGACACAATAAAAAAATTTCACAATATCAATTTCCACAAGTCAGCAGTTCACATGCCTTTGGTTCTTTATATTGTGTTTCCTTCACAGGCATCTCCACTGGCTGCTTGTAGCCTTTTGTGATAGTTGTGTATGATAAACGTCTTGTAGATTCTGCAAAGGCTGTGTAAACTTCTGAACAGAAGTGTATATGTGTGTGTCTCTTAGAGCTCAGATCTTCACAAATACTCTTAAAATACGCCTCTGCACTTGACACCATTAAGCCTCTGTTAACCAGCCTCCCCTGAGAGCAGCTTGAAATTGTACCACCTCCAGCAAACTAGTTTTCCATTCAGCATCGCCTGAGATACAAGCTTAACACGGTTTGTTCTCGGGAAGCAAGAAGCAAATAAAAGACAAAAATGGCATGAAATAAAACACATTGGAATGAACACACATGTCCTGAAGTGCAATTCCTCCCTCAGCAAGGAAGCGAGCAAAGGCGTGTTCATATCCAGTGACCCGGCTGCCCCGTTCATGTTGTGACTCAGGGCCATACTTTGTGTTTATGCCTTAAAGTAGCCATAGCTTTTCCCCAAGAAAACTGGGAGTGCTACTCTCAGGATATTAAATCTAGTCCTGTAAAAGTAGCAGTCAAAGGAACGCTGTCGGCTGGAGGACAAGCCGAAATATCACTTCGTTTTTCACATACAGTCCTGTTGATCTGAATACAGCGTAATATATGGTTATGATGACCAGTGCGGAGGCTTGGCTGATATTAAGATAACCTTGGGGATGGGAAAGAGCCACAAGCTCGACTTCCAGAATCACTAACTAACAGTGACATTTGGGCAGTGCAACTGTTCAAGTCACTGCGCAAATCAGAACTGATATTTGTTGAACTTTAAGCTCTGTTCAAGGTAGGTTTTTTTCTGTGGTCTAACATGAGCACGCCACAGCTAATAGGTATTATTATGCTCCAATATCCCATGCTATGGACAATCCCTTCTTTATCTAGCAGGATTTTATGCCTTCACTTTATATAGATATATGAATGAATGAATGAGAGAGATTATGGCGCTAGACGTATATTGGATGATATCTGACTTCATTAGTTCTGATGCCCTTAAAAGGACATCCTGGCTTTCTTATATTTGGACAGCCACCCCCTGTCCTTCCCTTCGTCTGCCCGGACTCACTCATGCAGCCAAGCACATAATGCGCTTGGAGCCCGGTAACATGTACGATTATAATTAGCTTTGTCAGGTCCTAGCCCCTACAGCCCCCATGCAGATAATATGATAATACGTCTTCATAACCGACTGACCTTACATGCTCAATATTTCTCCCCTTATGAAGATTACATGTCAATAAAGTAATTGAGTCTCGGGCTGTGTGGCAAGTGAAGATTTAGGTTATTGGACTTTTCGGGGGCAGTGATGTATGACCGTTATTATTCCACCTGTCAGGGGATGTGCAGGGTGCTGACGACGGTCCGAGGAGAGAGAATGAAAACGGGGGGAGACGTCCTCTTCGGCTTGAGTGTTCTGTCGTTAATCACCCCCTCATCTTCTGCGCTCCATTCCTCCTGCATCTGCAAACTGTATGTGTCTTATTAATTAGGAAGAGGAGACTTACAGTAAAGCCATCCATTAAAAGGGGGCGAGGAGGGCCTCGACAATCGCGTCTCATCATCGCTGGCCTGCCTTCATGTATCCAAACCTCCTGAGATCATCCATTATAATTCCCCAGGATATTATTTTCTCTTTCTTCTCAAATGTAAGGTCTCTATCTGTAGGCCCCTGTCAGACGGGAGCGCTTTTGTAATTGCGACTCAAAGCCTTGCGTTGGATTTAGCCTCTGCTGTCAGTTTAATACTATTAGAGTCATTGCAATCCCTATCATTACATTCATGGGCTTCATTACTCATTTTTCAATTTTGGGTTTCAAAGCAGACTTTAGCTGGCATGCAGTACTGTGAGGTCATTGAAATCTGCCTGAAATTCATCAGAACACTGGAAGAGTTTGGATGTTTGTTGATATATACATCCCTTTTTTTTTTAACAAAAAAGTAAAAAAAAAAAAAAGTTAGATGTTAACTTTGTTTGTTTTTTTGCTCTCGAGTGTTTTCCTCTATAGGCACATGGTTTTATTACTTTTTTGTTTTATTTACAGAAATATATATGACAATATTTATGTCAGATGCTTCAATTGATTATTTAAAATAAGTAAATTCACTTTCACATTCAATTATAGATGATACCTATAAAATCAAGTCAGCGTCACTTACAAATTGTTTCAGAGATATATTAATACCATATCGTTATTGGCTGGTATCATATAGATTGTTTTTAATATATTGGCATCAGATTATCAATTTTTCATACTGTAGATTTAGAATGTTCTGATGCCTAAAGTCACTTATACTGTTGTGTGTCTGAATACTTTATTATGATTGGCTGGAAGGTGTGCATCCACAGGTAGTTTCAGTCAGTTTAGTTCCCATTCTAAATGAATGCACTGCCTTCATTGAAGCACTCGCACAAACCGATACCGTCGCAAACTGTGTGTGTTCGCTGTTTTTTTAAGTGATTGCCATCAGGTGGTTTTTAATCTTCACATTGTGCATTAACATAATTTAATGTTTACTTAAGGTGCTAAATTTGTGCAAAATTGTGTCTATTGTCAATAGTATAGCAATGCACAAAACACTGCTCACACAGAGGTCACTTTCAAACCAAGCAGCTTTCTGTTTTATTTAACATGACAAATTTGAGTGACCAACTTGATCCTGATGCAAAATCTACAATGGGAATTTTTGGGGTAAACTTCAATCGCACAGGTTCCTAATTAAATGACCGGCTTTCGAAAGCAAAATTTCAACAAGTAATGTAAATGTGCCAAGCGGCAACATTCCAGTCTGCCTCTTGAATCCAACACGGAAGTGACTATAACTGCAATTCATCAACTGGCCCCTAGAGACAGGCTCCAAAAGAGAGTCAATCCCATAGAACCCTATGTAAATATGGCCAACTTTACAGCAGAACTTTACTTTTTTACAGCCTGGAACAAAAAGTGTTTTTTGTCTAAATAGCTAATTTTGCTCTTCATGACAACTGTGAAGGGGATGAATATTTTTTATAACTCATCCGTTTAAATTATATTTAGCCTTAAAGCTCTAGATAATTAGGGGCATGGCCCACTTGAGTGACAAATGGATTACCAATGCTGTCACTACTAGCCGTCTGTCTGCTGTCTGTTAACCGTCACGTCACCTCAGCTAACCCCGCCTCTTTGCCCATTTTCAGTTATCCGGGAGTGACACGCTGCCAAGATGGCGACTGCCGGCACCACCCACTTTAGGCTTCAAAAATGCTCTTTAGAAACCTACGGGTGACATCACGGATAACTTCGTCCATAATTTTTTACAGTATATGCTTTAAACATGGATAAAGTTTGAAACTACTATACAACATTAGTATCCCATTAGTATTAGTATAACAATAACTGTATAAATCATATAGTCGTTGTTTTGTAAGGTGGACAATGAAGTTAACATTGCATTAGCATACCATTTCATACAATAGTGTATTTCTCAAGAATGAAGGTAGCAAATTGCAATACGAGCTGCCATGCTAAAGATCATCTTGCAGTTGGATACTCAGAAAGGGGCGGGAGGGCGGCACAGTGTTAAAGGATATTTTACCGTGTCCGCTCGCATTAAGGTGGGAGATTGATCCTCTCCAGTCAGATGAAGCTCCGGTCTGACTGATGCCCCTCACCGTCATAGTGACACCAGGCTCCGGGACGCGAGCTGTGGGCCACACCGAGCCCCGGCCAGCAGCGGCTTGACTCAGCCCTTGTTCTTTTCCCTTCATGCCCCCTCTCCCTGCTCTCTGTCAGGATGTCATGACAAATCACTGTACAACAGCGGGCTCCGCAGCCTCAGGTACCAGACCAACAGGCCTCAGACGCCATGCTGAAATGAATATAATAATGGGCTTGGGAAAATAGCACAAGGCACTCAAACACAGGAAGAGAAGTGAGGCTGTGTGTGCGTGTGCTCTCTGCAGGGGGAAGTGGCGAGCAGACACATGTCCCACGGTGAGGCAGGTGCAGCTCGTCTCTTCTGTGGCTGAGGTGGCAACAGGGGCTGTCAGATTGGTATTGATATGTGTCACTCCGGGTAGTGTCAGGCGCTTTATTTAAGACAGCAAGAAGGCCGTGTGTCTGTGCGGTAATTGACGGTTGGCTTCGGGAAAGATCAGGCTGTTTGTTGACCTAGCAGAGCAGCTGATGGGAGAGCTAGCATGGTGTATTGCTTTCATCCAAACTGGTGGCTTTCCCCTGTGCTGTAGGTTTTATAAAGTAAGTTCGTTTGAGAGGCGTAGGCAGTGTAATTCCACATAGAACACAACTATAGCCCAATTTTTACCACCTTTTAAATTCTTTAGAAATAAAGATATTTGGTTTCAAAGCAGTGTTATTTTAGTACCATTGAGATACTATTATATTTTATATTAACATTTTAAATTGACCATTTTCATTTTAAAGTTACAAATATTTGTTGTGTTTTTGCCATTTTAATTATTTAATTTTTTTAATATGTCTATAGTTTTTATTCATTTTAGAATAACTACAACTCTAATACCCAAGTTATTTAAAAGTTTGTCAAATATTCATTTGAAAGTACATTTATACATATTTTAAAAACACTCAAAAATGTTTATTATTTATATGTTGTTGTTAGGATAAGCTTTGTTTGTGGTCTCTCTCTTTGAGTGAAATGAGCACTGTGATATGTTGACATGTCCATTCATTTCCATGGATTGGTGGCTGTATTATGTTTGACATTAATTCCAAATGGCATTGAGCAAGGAGCCACACTGCTTACTGATGCATGAGGCCTGTCACATCCTTCATCATTATATTTAGTATCAACACACACCCATGTGACCTATCTGTCCAACTGCCCGCTAAAGTTAGTAATGTACTAAACCTACATCCTCAAGTCAGAGATTTCGGTCATCTCACTCATAGTTAAGCTCTATTTCTTGACATGATGGGGAGAAACAGGCGAAAGAAGTGAAAAAAACAATCCTTTGGAGAAACAAAAGTTTATATACGGAGGAAATGTTTTGGATGAATCTATTAACAAACATGTTCTGAGGAATTCATTTAAGTGAAACGTAATTAAGTCAAGGTAATTAACTGTCATATATGTTATGTCATCAGATATATAATAAATAATTAAGTATAATACATAAATCCAGAGTTCAACTGCATTTAAGAATAAAAGGAGAATACTGGAAGATAACTGTGCTTAAGAATTTTTTCGAACTAAAATTGTTGACAAAATGTAGAAAAAGTGTTGGGAAACTTCATTAATGTAATATTTCTAACATGTAGATGTTTTCCCTTGAAATAGTATTCACATTAATATGTTGTCTTTGTATTTTCCCCCTTAAATTTAAATATATATTTGAGTGAGTTATTGTCTGTTTTAGTAAGAGATAGTGTAATAATTCTAATGGCAGATGAAGTGTGGCTTTGGGACGTGGTTTGTCTCAAGAAACGTTATCTAAATTCTACCAGAGATTTCAGTCACACCCATTAAAAATATGCTCGTTTTGAGTCTTGTAATGATCTCACATACAGTCATCAGTCACATTTAGACTTTGAACAGGTTTGTTTTTATAATGACCTTATAGAGTTTCTCACACTCTTTTTCTTCTTCTGATGTTTGTGGTGGATAATTAACATTTACTGCTCACTGATTTAGACCCTCGTTAACTCGAGCCGACCTCCAATGTCAAAGCGATTAAAAAGTGCAGCGATCTTTCTGCGATGATTAATTTACCACCACATTGTTATTGAATCATGTCACTTGGATTCAATTTGAAATGAGCAACTTTCCCATCAGCCTTATTAATGGGACCATTACTGAAATCAGCAAACTTTTCACAATTTATCGAGGACTGAATGACTTATCAGCTTTTCTTTTTAATTAGGAAGCGCTTGCTAATGATGACTAAAGTCAGTCAGCCCCAGAAAATGTTCGTTCTGTAATACTTTATTCTTATCAAATCACACTTAACGTCCTTGACACAAATGGTTATTAAATCATAATGACTAATCAGGTCATATGAAGATGCTGCAGTGGTTAATTAGTGTGTGGCTTCTTTATGTTGTGACCTCACACACCCAACGAGACCCTTTCGCCGCTCAATACGATCAACCGCACCACGCTGACATGTACTCGTACGAATCCGTCTTTTACAGTGGAAGTGCTAAAGCCATCCCTCGTGCTGACACAACCAGCAGGGGAAATTCAGACGCCGAATGGCTGTTAGCCGGCATGTAAGTCTCCTTATGATAGACCATGAGTTGTTCCAAGGAGATTAAGGCTTTGTAAACTGCTGGAGCACCCAACCTCAAATGACTTCCCCTTATCTCCAGAGCCCAGAGCCACTGTGTGCCTTGCGCACACTTGCTCTATGTAGAATAAATGTCACTGAAATTAATTTCACCAGACTTGAATTAGGCTGCTGCTATAATCTCTTTCTTCAGTCAAAATTTATGTCCTCCAGAATTCAATTTCCTCTTGAACTTCATAAGTTGGAGTACAAAGAATGATAGGCGCTTATCAGGTGAGCCGTTTGAGGACTTCATTAATGAATACTGCCACTTTCAATTCATAATATTTGATTGTGGTAATCTCATGAGAGTCTTGTGCTTTTGCAGTGCTGTGTCCTCTTAAAAGTGAAAGTGCGGAGGTTAACACCATTGAACGGACAGCCATTAAAACTGCATAACGGCTAATGGTTATTTTGCAGGGTGAAATAGAGTACAATCAACAGCTCAGGTTATATGTAAGGCCTGTAGTGCAGAATACTATAGGCAATTCAACAAAATATCAAGATTATGTTTTGCTTGGTTGGAAAAAATCATGTGGCAAATCAAGCTGGTATTGATCAGAGCTTTTGAGGCATGAACTAGCTGCTTTCTCCTGACAGGCCCTCTAGCTAGAGCAAATCTCTCAACCTTTTCTCATTGCCAGACCTCATCCATGCTTGACTATCATGTTTACCTTTGTTGCTTTAGGTTTCGAACTGACTTAAAGAGCTGTATTCCAGGGAATTCATGAAAGCCCAAATCTGGTTTTGATAGAAAATACACAGGTGAACCTGTCAAGAAAACAGCCTGGGCAAATTTCACTTAAATCATTTTTTAATGAGATCATTTTCTCATCATCATTTTGTTTCAAAACAAAATATATAAAAATATATAATAATAATAATAATTTTAAAAAAGATCGTAATTTGTCCCAAAAATTTCCTATATATATATATATATATATATTTATAAATGTGAAATATGACCAAGACATTTTGACAAGCATTATGAGATTCAACCAAACATCCAATGATATTCTGAGAACTGGGTAAATATAAAAAGTTATTTAACATCTATTCTTCTGGGCATTTTGCGACAAGACTCACATCACTCATTAGCACTGAGACCATCCGGCAGTTCGATGATGTGTCATAGACTTGCTAAAGATAGCAAGGACAAAGAAACTCTGTTCAGATCCAGACAGTCTTAAAACTCACAGTCAAATGATACAGCAGAATATACTGTATATAATATACTGTTTTACAACAGATGTTCACAGCACAATGTGGAAATGAACATGAAATAGATGATTGTTACTGTTGGAAAGCTACAATTATGTGAAATTATGACTTATATAAGTGAAAAACAGTAATGAACAGCAGCATTTAACAACATTGTTGACTATAAAACAAAGACATACTATGTCTTATGAACTCAAATCGTTATAATAATCTTGTTATTAACTTTTCAAAATAACTGATTCTCTAGAATAAATCAATGAATGCAGATTTTCCCATGCTAAATAAGAAAGAAAGGACAAATCAGGAAGGTGTTTTTGTTTATCACCGTAGCTCACTCTGCCGTAAAGCTGTGTGAGCAAACAATATGACGTTAAAAAAAACAGTATTTGATTGGAAAAAGTAACTTATTACTTGAAAAGCTATTTTAAAACAGCTGAACTACTGTGACACTACTGAAAATGCTATAGCTGGATTGCTATTTTTGGTTATTGTTATGCTCATCCCTGCACATAATCCTGTGAAATTAGACCACCATATAACCACCATATTAATACACCATACACCAAATTAAATCACCATATAATAAACAGTTTTTTTAAATGCAAAAACACATTTATATCAGATAATAAGATGTGCACAGCATTCATGATGATAAAGCATATGAAAGTTTCCAATGGCTCAACAAATTAAATGAAAGTTTATAGCAATATTCCTGTTCTAAAATTAATATACTAGTAGTGGTCTTACAAGGCACTGTCATGGAGGAAGCATTAGTTTCATTAGGAAAACTGGTTCAATTATGTGTTTTTGGCTTTGGTAGCATTTTTAGCTGCTTTCTCTTTCCCTAAGCCACCAGTCTTATTTGTATGCGGTGTAATTTTCAGTTCCCATTCCCAAGACTGAGCTCGAGTGAAAAATGGCCTGCATTTTCTTGATAGCCCATGTGGATGTGGGGTATAAATGGCTAATGAATTACAGATGAACATTGACGCAAATTAATCTTCCTGATGTCCCTGGGTTATATGGCAACCATTTAAAAGTTTAATCAATACGCTAAAGTTGAAAACATGCAGGCGCTGCAGTTGTTTGGCTGTAATAAACATCAGTGGGGAATGGGGAGGCTTGCATCCAGTGCATGCATCATAATGACAGGTATTTATGTTTAATGGACTAAATATTTTTTATTGCATGAGAACAAATGTCAGTTTAACTCTGTAAGTTATGAATTTAGCTTCCCTCGGTTGCTCCCAACAGATGATTGACATTCTCAAAGACACAGTCAAGACTTCTTTTTCTCTGTTGCTTTGAGTAGAAACTCCCACATATCTGCAGATTCAGAGCGAGGTTGCTTGAGGTTTTTTCCAGAGTAAAGTACAGATGCTAAAGTGTTTATTTTATTTCAAAGCTCAGTCGTTTTTTGCGAATGAGCACATTTTCTCCCGAAGACAACAAGCCTCTATCTTAACTTTTGATGCCTCTGATTCTTGACCCATACTTCAGTGAGACGTCTCTGTGTCTCCAGTTTTTCTCATGTCTGTGCTGATGAAAACCAGCCTCATCCTTTCAGTGCCACACATCTGCATGTGTGTCAGGAGTGGTCAGTAGTTTGTGGTTCATCGGAGGCTTTGGGCTTAAAGCCAGTCCACTTTAGCTGCATATGGCTCCATTTGAACTGCGGCCCAGTACACCATCACAACTTCAGCCTCCCTTTTGATTGAATAAGTGACATTATCCAGGGTACTAATTTAATATCCTCCAACATTCCCTTCTTTCTTTCTTTTCTCAGGACGTTGAGTGTCTCTCGCTCCGAGCGGAGGCAGGGGAACGCAGCTGCTCTTTGACAGTGCATGTGGATATTCATCTCTGCTGGTTCCTCATATTTATTATCTGTGTCTTTGACCTCTAAGTGAATGCAGTAACATGCAGAGCGTTGCCTTCAGGATGTCATTAAAACTGTCTTCTGGCAGGCCAGCAGTAGTTTCTTATTTTGGTTAACAGACGTGGCTGTAAAAATCACATAAAATATAACTTCGACTTTATAGCAGTTGTCTCCAATAACAACTCTAAAGATCTGTGGACAAAATCAGTGAACTGTGACATTAAAAGTCATGAATTATCATTAGCAAGTGTTTAAAAGATGATAATTCAGACGCTATTTACATGTCAAAAAGACTCGTGAGGCTTTTCTATGTTGGTGTAGGTCTGCAGTGGTGGGGAGCGATTCTTTTAAAAGTAACATTAATAATCTCTCTCATTCCATGCTATGCTTGGCTTGCAGCCATTTTTACTTTGGAAGTACTATATTTTTTCTGTGTTAAAGATTATTCCAGACATTTTGTATGCAAAGCAAATATGCTTCTTGACTTTTTAATGCAGCATAAGTGTATTTGCACAACAATTGCAATTGCCCTGAATGTTTTGACCATAGATTGCCATAATAGTTTTCGTCTTTTTTTTTCTTTCTGTTCTCGTGTCCAACAAAGAGAAAACAAGATGCTCATTGAAGGCTGCACCAGTGATTTCCAGGACAGAGCAAGTCTACCTCTGAAGCACATATCCTGTTATTTTATCAGCTACAAATAGCAAGTACAGCTGAATTCCACTGAAGCACTTGGATGCATTATACTGTAAATTTGACAAGTAATGCATTACCTGAAAAAACAACCTGATTACGCGTTAGCCCCAACAGCTGTAGGTCAGAGACGGTTGTTGTAAGGCCAGATAATGAGGACTCCATCACAGGATGTTGCTGCAGACTGATAAAGGGACTCAGGCAGATATATTGAGGCTCATATAATAGCAAAAGCTCATGGCTGCAGCTGCTCACAGCCATAACTCACCCTCTCGCACCCTTGCGGATGTCGGTCCAGCTTCCCTTTAGCTATTATTTCAAGCTTGTAAGATAATAAGGAAAGTTTAATTGCATTGTTAATTGATTTTTTTCCCACAACATTATTACCCTGATTGATTGCAGGGCTGATGAGAGCATGGGATACAGGGAGAGCACAGGAAAACGCTCTGAGAAAGAGGGAGCAGAGAATAGATAACCTTGATGTTAAGAGCCACATCCTTCGGATATGTCTTTCCTTGACATATTGATGGCCCTTGAAAAGAGAGAAGCTGATTGTATGCATATCACTTCAGTAGCCATTTGATGAGTTTGTTTTTCCTTGTTTAGAGGAGCTCAACAGATTCTGGATTTTTTTTTTTCAGTTCTCCAAGCCATTAAAATGTATAGTTCACCCAAAAATGAAAATGATCCCATAATTTACTCACGCTCAAGCCATCCTAGGTATATATGACTTTCTTCTTTCAGCCAAACACAATCGGAGTTAGGCTATATTAAAAAACTTCCTGGCTCTTCCAAGCTTTATAATGGGAGTGAATAATAACTTATATTTTGAAGCCAAAAAAGCACATCCATCCATTATAAAAGTAATCCTTACGACTCCAGGGGGTTAATAAAGGCCTTTCGCGGCGTAAAAAAGACGCCTCTCGCGGTTCAAACAAACTGGGCTGGGTAACAAACTCTAGTTCCTCTGATATTTCTTTACTTTTTTTTAGTTTTAGACTTCTAATTCATGACCAGTGTTTTGCTATATCCTCTGCGCTTCCACGTTCATCAATACGTCAGAAACCGAACTGTACTTCGGTTTCTTTGCAGGGACGCCGTCTTCACCGGCCATGTCTATCGGCTCGCTTTCGGGTTAAACTTTACGCGACTGCACAACTGGGTTATAGGTTGCCAGGTTGAGGTGACAAACGGGTCGAAATTGTATGTGGTGTGTGGATTGTGTGAATATAATGCATTTCTGCCAACTGGTCAACATTAGACAAACATATTGGTCTGATTATTCATTAAGGAGTTTGGGCCATGCAAATTACGGTAGTTTCTCAGGAGAAATAACAAACCGGGAGGGGTCCGGGAGATAGGGCTAAAAAACGGGAGAATCCCGGGGAAAACGGGACTGTTGACAGGTATGCCTTACGGGTGCCTCCATTTTAAGAACTTAATTCCTGAGTTTATGATTCTTTTGATTGATTGATTAATTCACATAACTGACTCATAAGAATCAACATTGAGATGTGTGCACTGAACTACTGGTTTTGCTGTGCTTCTGCTTTATCAAGGTCCCTTCAAAAACCCGTAAAATGTCTTGAATGATATTTGAAGACTCAAAAGTCTTAATTCTCCTTTTAAGAGGGCACATAAAAACAGGAATCGTGATACGCCATAATGGCATTATTAAACTTCAAAAGGCAATTATTTAATTAAAAGAAAGCAAGTTCTGTACGTTCCAGTAAAAAAGGGCTCACGGTCTCAGAGCAGTTTGTTATCAATGAATACTGCGTATTTACGCCAAGTGATTGCTTATGATCTACTTTTGATGAATTATGACAATGATTATTTTGTAGCATTTATATTGTAGTATGTTGTAGATCTCCCTCATCTGTTTGAGTGAGCAACTGTAGTAACCCAGCAGATATCCCAGTAAGCAATTTTGCTTTGAAAGACGTCTAATAGCCGTCCAAACACAGACCAGACGTCTAAAACAAGCCAAAATTTGGGCTGTCAGTGAAAATTTAAATGGTCTAACCCATATCCCAAGAATAGACTAGTAGTTTTTTTTTATTTTTTATTTTTTATATATAATTGATAACTAGTCTATTCTTGGGGTTTAGATGTCTATTAAATTTTGCATGCTGGGAAAGCATACATTTCAAAAGTCCCATTGTATTTCAGTCTTGCATCCTGCATTATGCATACAATATTTTTTTCCTGATTATTATTGGTCTTTAAGCTACACAATTTATTAAGTTTACTAGTATCAAAACAATATTTTTTCCTGTCTTATTAAATACAGATTATTATAGTGTCATCAAATTTCATCAACATCAATCAACCTCTAATTTGAATGCATTGAAATAACAGAAACCAATTTCAATACATATATTTCAACAAATATTAGGCAACAGACAGACGTGTTGTCTGTTTATTATCTTTGTATTGTTCACAACTAGAATTCCATGTATTTTTTCTGGCACTGTCAATACAGCGGTGGCACTGCAAAGGTGCAGGACACACTCTAGAACTAGTTGTAGTGTAGCTTGTATAGTGTGTGAGTTTTATTCCATTTTTCACACTGGTGCTAGCGGTGTGATAAATGTTGGCTATTATGATTTCTCCGGAGTTTTGCCAGAGGAAGTAAAGCAAAGACAGCAGATTTCCTGGACGTCAGGCGCTCTCCTCACCGCCTGTGATAGTAGGTCACGGAGAGGCTGTGGAGGACTCGTGTTGTTTCTAATAAGCTTTGAGTGTGCCGGTCCTGTCTCCACCTCCATCTCTCATGAAAACAACCTCCTCTCCTCACGAAACATCCAGGTATGACAGGACGGGAACTATGCTTTCAACCTTTCCCCTGCCAGAATATGCAGCATGGAAACATTAGCTTCCTGAAAACTTTTAATCTGTCACTGTAATGGCTGTATGTGAGTGTCTGGAATAAAGAGGAGGCCAGGCCCTGACAGTGTTTTTTTCTTATATTAGCTATCATCTCATCAGCCGTCCCCACGGGTCCAAGCTAAACTCTGCTTTCCACTAACAGGTTCTGTAAGAAATAGCTGCTTCTGCATTTTACCTTTTCTCCAGCCTTTGTCTCTCGCTCCTCTTTTTTTCCTGATATAATAAGCAGAGTGTCCAGCTGTGGAAGCTGGCTGTTGTGTGCAAAATTTGCAGAGGGCTGCACTATATCACGCATCACCCTAGCTGCCAGTTTACGCTAAACATGCTTCCCTGGCCCTGGCAGGCCCATGTGTGTTTTCCTCTCTCTGCTCCCCAAAGAGGTTGTTTAAAGAAGTCAGTCTGCAGGGGGACAGGATGGACATCTCCCAGACCTGCTGCATTCGCTGACCGCTGCTTTAAGCCCCTGAACATGTGAGGAAGCAGTCAGGCTGCAGTATCACAGCTTCAGTCGGCACCACACATTGAATGAGCCACACTTTATTAATCTTGTGCTGTTCTCTACTGCTAGACTTAACCCTTCAGATGCTGCACTCGTTACAGGGTCAATGATGAACAATGCCTGAAAAATCGATATTTAAAAAATGTATATTTATTAGTTTATACGGTAACATTTTCAACCAAAGTTTTCATTTAATAACTTCAAAATATCATGTAGTGTAAACAAAAATTTAAAAACCCTTTAAAACAGGGTCAATGACGAATAATGCCTGAAAAATCGATATTTAAAAAATTTATATTTATTAGTTTATACAGTAACATTTTCAACCAAAAATTTCATTTAATATCATGTAGTGTAAACAAAAATTGGTAAAATCAAATCATCCTTCGGATGAGACGTTAAACCGAGGTCCTGACTCTCTGTGGTAATTAAAAATCCCAGGATCCCCGGTATCCTGGCCAAATCTGCCCCTTGGCCTCTGTCCATCATGGCCTCCTAATCATCCCCATATAATGATTGGCTTCATCACTGTCTCCTCTCCACCAGTAAGCTGGTGTGTGGTGGGCGTTCTGGCGCAATATGGCTGCCGTCGTATCATCCAGGTGGATGCTGCACATTGGTGGTGGTTGTGGAGATTCCCCCTTCCATGTAAAGAGGTCCCAGAAAAAGTTCTATGTAAATGTAAAAGATTATTATTATTATTAAATTATTATTATTATTATTACATATTTTCCTTCCACCTAAAATAGACTTACTTAACTTTTATTAAAATAAAAATAAAATAAAAAGTTTTGATCATTTTGATAAGTTTTCTGGGTACTCAACCTGAAATAACTTTGAATATTGTTTTCATTCAAAATGTGTATTATGTATTTTCTTATTATTCATATTATTATTATCTGTACAAGTAAATAAATCAATAAAATGTGTATATAATAATAATAATAATAAATAAATAATAATGATGATTATGTAAGTTATAAAAAATGACAGTCCTGAGGGTCTACAGGGCCCTCTCTGTGATTTGTATTTCCTGTTTTATGATTGTTTTCTTGTCACATGATGACATATTTGCTCCCTGCATGTTGTCTGTATCGAGTTTTTGTTTTGTTTTTTTTTGTTTGTTTTTTTGGTCAGGTTATAATGCTTTTCGATACTAATGTGATCTCTTTCACTGTCACTGAAGGGCTGCTGCAGCATTTAGGATGCTATCATTGCGGCTGGGGCTAGTCTTATATCCCGGTGAGGTGAAGTGTACGAGAATCTCCTCAAATCAGCGCTCTGATAGTCAGAATGAGCATACAGGGATCCAGCGGCGGTACCTCCATCCCCAGGGCAACTGCAGCAGCTGGAGTGCAAAAACCCTGTCACCCCCTCAGAACAAGTACTTGCACTGGCAGAGCTGTCCGCAGAGCGGGGGGGTGCTGACACCGGTGTAGATGTCTGATCTGATGCGAACAGACATCTCCTCACACTTCACAGTTTGGATCACCTCAACTCGCGAGGATGGCAGGGAAAATGAGCGTCGCTCGGCTACAAAAGTCCAAATTTAGATTGACTGAGTTTGTCTCCGGGCCTGCGGGCTGACACGAGCGGGCCGCCACTAACTCATTGCGGAAGGAGAGCGCGGGACTGGAGTGACACGTCAGAGAAGGCTGGTTGCCGATCGCTCGTTCGGTGTGGGGGAAGGAGAGCAGAGGAAGAGGGGAGGAGCGGCTACTTTGAAGCGACGGGAGAAGGAAAGTGTCAGATTTGGTTAGGATCCAGACTGGTGTTGGAATATGCTTGGCACTAATATGGCACCAGTATCTCTGTCCTCATCTCTGTTCACTGTCAGTACGTGCGATTCCGGGGCCCGTCTCTCTCCGGCTCTGACAGTGTCTTTTCGGATTATGTTAGTGGCGCGCTCGGAGCGCTGCCGCAGCTCGCCCATCACTCACACGCTTTGTTTGAAGCCTGCCCTTTTTTGTCATTAATGCACTTGATGTCTATTTAAAAACGGCGGCAAGCGCGGTATCTGTTTTCCTGTCAGGAGATCATTGACAGCATTAATGCCACTTGTCCTTGCCTCATTTACTAAAGCGCTGACACCTAGCTGCAGTCTGCCACATCCATCAAGCGGCTCTATTTCTCTCTCTCTTTCTCTCGCCAGCATGTCAGAACGATCCTGTCTTTAACACACTCAGACTGGGCTGTCTCGACACATCACCTATAGGCCTCACAGTCAACTAGCATTTTCAGCAAAGCAAAAAGATGTAAACAATACAAACGCTTCGGTCTTGTTCCTAACACTGGCATACGGTTTGCCAGGACATATATTGTTGATGTATGAGATAAGGGAACGGACACTCGCACGCTCAATGAGTTATGACCAGCCTCAATGCTTAGGAGGAGGAAGTATGTGGTGTAGCCAGATTCATCTTTGCTAATTTTCCACTTATCACTGCTTGATGATGAGTTTTGTTTTGATTAAGCACCCTAGCAACACCTCTAACATCCTGTTTAGTAACATCTTTTGGCAGTGTTGGCCAGTCAGCTACTAGTTTAACGACATTTCTCAGTAGCGACACTGTAACTGTTTTCCTGAATCAAATAGCTTTTCAGTAGCGAAGCTCTTTTTTTGATCAAGTAATGCGGTAGCGTCTCCACACTACACACAAGCTACATTTTCCCAAGCATTTCTAAAGTTCATAAAACCATTTGATGATGTTTCATTTACCACAACACTCAAACACAGCTGCTCTGAGAGTCACACAGACAAACACACAGAGACTCAAAGGTCTACAAGGCAACCCGTCAAAATAAAAGGTTGGTTTAACCTTTGAAGAAAGTTTTGCTTAAATCATTACATTTTAAATCATTGGTTATTAGAATGTAATTAAACCATTAAAATGGAATCAAGAAAACAAAACAAAAAGAAAACAAAATTTGGTAATAAAAAAAAAAAGTCATACTGCCCTTAATTTAATTAATTTTAATATTTTAATAGATGATGTTAAATTGTATAAGTTTCATGGTTTCAATTAATTAGACATGCTTTTTGATTACTAAAATTTAATTTAACCATTAAAATGGGAGTCCAAAAATATAAAAACGGAGAAAAAAAACAGAATACAGAAAAATTAAAATGGGGGTAAAAAAAGAATTTGGAATGTGAAAAAAATAATAAAAATTCATAGGGCCCTACAACTACAACCAGCTTTTACATTCTGCTCCGGACGTGGACATCACGTACCAATCTCAATCCTTGGCCTGACACGTGAGAAATTTGCTTAATGGAAAGATGCACACACTCTCAACACCTGCTTTTGTTATAATTTTAGATAGTTATATGTTTTAGCTACTTTTGCCATATTGCTGTAGCTTAGCTTGCTACATTTCCCAGGGAGGTAGCTTCAGTGAAGTGAAGTTGAATTTAATGTAGAGTAACTTATAGCTTAGCTCACTCCATTTTCCAAGTAGCTGGCCCAACACTGTCTTTAGGGCCGCTCAGACCTCCCCAGAAACCACCAAAACCACCTCAGCAAACACAGGGGCCACCCAGACATCCCTAGCAATGCCCTAGCAACCAACCATAAATCCTTAGCAATGTCCTAAAGTTGCTTGGATGGTTTTATAGTTAGTTGCTCGGGCATTGCAGTCAAACACTGTTGCGACAAGTTTGGTACGGTCAGGCATCACAGCCAATTCAGTTATTTTTACGTCATTACGAATGGCCGTGTGTGTGTGTGTGTGTGTGTAAAAGTAAAACCTGAAATCACCTACATTGTGGTAACCAAACGTCCCCACGTGGAAAATGGAGTAATAAATTATATTTTTTAGAGAAATTATTATTATTATTATTATTATTAATTATTATTATTAAGAGAATAAAGGAGAATAAACGAAATATTTCGAGATTAAAGTCGAAACATTATGAGAATAAAGTTGTAGCAATTTTCGAGATTAAAGTCAAAATTACAAACGTAGCCCAATTGACATAAGGTGCAACACTACTGCAGGCCTGCGCCAGCCGCCAGTGTAGAATCAGTTGACCAGGGGGCTGAACACTTTCACCATCCATCAGGTAGACTTAGTACTACTATAACTCTTTTAGTCAACGTTTACACATTTGGGTAAATGTAGTTTGATGGCATTGCACAAGGTATATGGTGGCATGCGGGTAGAACCATATTGCACTAATGCCATTGCCATAAAGTTTGGACCAGGACTGTGGTACCTCCTCCTCCGACGGAGTCTTCGTGCTCGTCTATAGGCAACGCCATCTGGGTCGAGAACACTAACTGACTCCTCCTTCACCGTCAATCCTTTCTGGATACATGTTAACTGGATCATTCTGTATCCAATCATTTAGCCGGATCCTGTGATCTCCTCAGATATAAAGCTGGCTGCCTCCATCCTGAAAAGACTTTTCGCCTGTAAAGTCTATTCCGGCCTATAAAGTCTATATCCGTATATTTTGTAACGTCCTAATGCCATGTTGGTAGATTAGCACCTGTAGAATTTCCTTTTGTCGAAAGCCCAGATAAAAGTAAGAAGCTTCTATTATATTTAGATCCATGTCCGAGGCATTTATTTACTTTAAAAAAAAAAGAAGAAAAAGTAACTTCTTCGGAAGACTGCATTCTCGTAATTTTGACTTTATTCTCGAAATATTTTGACTTTATTCTCGAAATATTTTGAATATGTATTATCGTAATTTTCGATCTTTCTTTTTTTTTGACGGATTTTTTTTTTATGTTGCGTTTTAGGGCTTCCGTAGTTACACAGTGTGTCATATTAAAAATAGTCATCTGTGTTAAACATCTGTGTTCTTGCCTTGTAGGAGTGTTAATGCTCCTGTCACAGTGTCTCTCTCACACACCTTCAGACTCTGGACAATGAATGAAGCAAATGGTCATGTTATCAAACATTGGATCAGTACAGTGATCTCGGTGATCTACACAGTCACAGTTTCACCCCTCTCTCTCTCTCTCTCTCTCTCTCTCTCTCTCTCTCTCTCTCTCTCTCTCTCTCTCTCTCTCTCTCTCTCTCTCTCTCTCTCTCTCTCTCTCTCTCTCTCTCTCTCTCTCTCTCTCTCTCTCTCTCTCTCTCTCTCTCTCTCTCTCTCTCTCTCTCTCTCTCTCTCTCTCTCTCTCTCTCTCTCTCTCTCTCTCTCTCTCTCTCTCTCTGAAGAAAGCAATCTCTTGGTTTGTTATTGTCTAGACAATGCCCTCAGGCTAAATGTTGTCTCTCTAGTGTTCTCAGACTTTAGACGGATGCACTGTCTCCCTCGACACACCTTTCATGCCAGAAATTTGAGTGAGAAATGACAGATTCTGGAGACAGATTCTGGGTTTTATATTTGCAGTAGTGTGTGTGTGTGTACTTTACTGACAAACGTTTTCTGATGGATAAATGGTAACAGAGAACTGTAACATATTTTTGGTTCACAGATTCATCATAATACATATGCTTTTAAAAGTATTGATTTGTGTCTAAATCATTAAAATCACTTTATTGCTGATCTGCTTGTATTATATCTATCTATCTATCTATCTATATATATATATATATATATATATATATATATATATATATATACTGTGTCTGTCTGTCTGTCTTTTTGTCAACGGACAGATGTACTGCATGTCAATTAAATATAAAACGCTAAAAATATTGCAATAAAATAAACAACTAGCAGAAGTGTGTTGATGACCAAAATTTGAATCTGAGCCTGTGTGTCATGAACTGCTCAGAGACACAAGGGTTCCAGTAGTTTATTAAAGGGTAGTCCAAAGATGTAATCCAAAACAGGCAAAAGCTCAAAATAATACAAAACAATACAAATCAAAACAAAACAAACAATCCAAGGCGCTCAGGCAAACTCCGGTAACTCAGGTAACTCAGGTAACCAAGGAACTCTGGCAAACAGGGTAATCCAAGAGACAGGCAATGGTAACTGCCATGGGACAGATAATAAGGAGCGCTCAGAAATGCAGTTGTAATGGTTAGAGAGTCAGGGCCTTTCCAAATACCCACACTTGTGGTCTTTGCACTTGATCACTTGGCCCAACTGTTCAAATTTGGCACTTAGTACTACTATAACTCTGTAAAATGAAGACTGCAAGTGTGTGTAGAACATTTGATTACCCGATGGGACACACTTATAGTGTTGCAAAAATGCAAGTGTTTACAGAGCTTTATTTAGATTTGTAATACTTTGCATTTTACAATACATTTCTAACTGTCTGGTCAGTAGTCCCTATGTAACAGATGACACAACTGTGTTGCCTCTAAGTGATAAAAAGCAGTTGCAAAGGTTGTACAAAATACACATAGCCTACTCATCTTTGCACAAATAAAACGACACTCTAACAAGTTGTTTTACTACCACATTACATCTGATATCTAATTAAATTAACTTACAGTGGAATGTTTTAATAATATAGCATGAGTATAGCATACTTTTCCTCGCTATCTCGTGATTTCGGGGTAAGGAGATTTTCCAAACCCAATGCATGATGGGATACGCATAGCCTTGAATACCGCTCCGATGCGGTATTCAAGATACTGTGCATTTAGTGGACTATGCTTTGGCATTTTTAGACATGGGACAGCGCTCACAGAGTTGTTTTGACATTGACGTTGTTGTTAAATGTCATTTTGACAAGCTCTTCTCTCTCACTTTCAGGAGTTTTCACCAAGTGTCGTTATGTCTACTACGGGAAGCACTCAGAGGGCAATCGATTCATCCGCAATGACCAGCTTTGACTGACAGACGGGTCAGTGGATAGGCACGCGAGGGGGCTTTACAAAGATATCCTCCGCATATTATTATAAATATACATGTTGCCACACACATTTTAAGCAGCCAAACACAGCCCTCTAGTGCCGTCTGCTGAGTGTGCCTTCCCTGCCACCTCCCATCGCTCTCGCTCCGTCTGAGCAGTGCCATCCAGATTGACATGATTGCCTTTAAGCAGCCCCGCTATGCCGCGGTGACAGACACACACGCGGCTGAGTGCTCGTCCTGACAGCCGCGGCTCTATGATGGATTGCCTGGTCCAACTGCTGCTCTCCCCAGGTCAAAGGTCCCACCTGAGGCTTCAGGCTGCCCACACGGAAGCCCAGGATGAGCTCCTCTCAAAGTCAAAGCTAAAGTTAAAGAGAAACATCGGGGAGAAAGTGTCGCTTTTTTTGTTGATGTTTTACACTTTATCTGTCATTAAAAGTAAAGCTTATTACATGGTTTTGTAACCATGTCATTTTCCGTACATTACTGTAGGCGTAATGTCAGTTTGAGTCATTGGATTCTTTTTGTTCCCCTAAATAAGTGCAAAAATAAAAAATGGCTAATGAATTAAAAGATAAAGGCAAATAAATGTAAACAAAATTAAAAGGCATGATCGAGGGTTATATAATAACATATTTTCTCGGTTGTGTTTTTAATATACAGAGAAACAAGTTTTTTTTTTACCTGTTTATTTTTTTTTATATATATACACACACACACACACGCGCACACACACACACACACACACACACACATCTTTACAACAAGTTCTAACATTCAATAAAGCTTTAGATCATATTAGTCTATGTTATGTGTTAATGATGAATGTTTTCAGCATGAGTGCTCTCAGAAACTCCCTTCCAGACTCTTGACTCTGTGGCATGTGTATGTTTGCGTGTTTGTGAGGTGCATGTGCATGTCGTGTGTGAAGTTTGTGTGTTGCGGGGGCAGTTGTTGCAGAGCCGGAGCCTGGAGGAGCTGTGAAAGAAAGAGGTAATGAGCTTTGCTTTATTTCATTCTTTCTCTGGAGGGAGAGAGCAAAGAAAGACAGCAGCTCTGGCAGTGAGCATGGAGGAGGTGGATGTGTGTGTGAGGGGGGAGTCAACAACTTTCTCCAGTCTGGTTTGATTGTTTCGTCATGCAGTTTTTGGGCATACTCATGTTATTTTAATTGTTTCATGTGGATTTAAATGGTTTTTCTTTGGATGTTTTTTTTTTTTTTTTAAATCAATTTTTAAAAAATCCATAATGGCCTTTGTTGTGTTTGGCAACAGATTTTACTAGCAGTGGGCAAATATTTGAAACATTAACTCATTAGGTGCAGTGAGGATGATAAATGTTTATATTCGTCCATTTTATTTTGCTGCCTCTTGTGTCACTCTTTCTTTCTTTCTTTGTTAAATATTACATTCCACATTTAACACTTAGTTCTGAAGTTTGTATACAGTCAAACTAGCCAAAGATCCTCTGCAAACAAAATAACAAGTTTATATTTAACCAAGTGTTAATTAGCTGTTACTTGTTTTATGCGATTTAAAATCAATATTATTGATGTGAGATTTGAGATTAGTTTGATTGTTGTATAGATCCTCTTTATATGTCAAACAATGTCCCTCAGTATGACACACTATACCAACTACTGGAACATTTTTAGGATTACAAAAATGTGTATGACTTTATATTGATGTAGTATTTGTACTGTTCAAAAAATCTGTTGCTCACTGCAAGACTATTTAAGTGAACGGCAAAAAAATTACTTTTAGAAAAAAAACTAGGCATATACAGTACTGTGCAAAAGTTTTAGATCGGTAAGATTTTTTATGTTTTTAAAAGAAGTCTCTTCTGCTCACCAAGGCTGCAATTATTTGATTTAAAAAAAAAAAAAAAAACAGTAATATTGTGAAATATTATTACAATTTAAAACAGCTGTTTTCTATGTGAATATACAGTAAAGTGTAATTTATTCCTGTGATCAAAGCTGAATTTACAGCATCATTACTCCAGTCTTCAGTGTCACATGATCCTTCAGAAATCATTCTAATATGATGATTTGATGCTCAAAAAACATTCATTATTATTTTCAATGTTGAAAACAGTTGTGTACAATTTTTTTTTCAAAATTCTTTCATGAATAGAAAGTTCAAAAGAACAGCGTTTATTTAAAATAGAATATTTTCTAACATTATAAATGTCTTTACTGTAACTTTTGATCAGTTTAACTCATCCTTGATGAATAAAAGTATTGATTTATTATATTTCTTTCCCCAAAAAATAAAATTTAAATTCTTACTGACCCCAAACTTTTGAAGGGTAGAGTTTAATGTTACAAAAGCTTTAGATTTCAGATAAATGCTGTTCTTTTTTAGTTTCTATTCATCATAGCATCATGAAATAAAAATGTAAAAAACTGTTTTCAACACTGATAATAATCATAAATGTTTCTTGAGCATCAAATCATCATATTAGAATGATTTTTGAAGGATCATGTGACACTGAAGACTGGAGTAATGATGATGATAAATTCAGCTTTGATCACAGTAATAAATTACACTTCACTATATATTCACATAGAAAACCGCTGTTTTAAATTGTAATAATATTTCACAATATTACTGTTTTTTTTGTATTTTTTATCAAATAATTGCAGCCTTGGTGAGCAGAAGAGGCTTCTTTTAAAAACATAAAAAATCTTACTGATCTAAAACTTTTGCACAGTACTGTATATATATATATATATATATATATATATATATATATATATAATTATATAGTCTTATTGTGTGTACTGGAAATTTTTTATTGTATGTAATATAGAATGATGGAAAATTAAGCTACTTTTTTTTTACCTTTTTCCTGTGCTAATCCACTGTCTTTAGCAATAAATAAAATTGTCTGGGGGAAAATCTAGTGTCCTTTCCATTATTATATTATAGTGTATATTATTACTAAATGACTGAATCTTATTGTTGTTTCATCTTTGTTTTTCTTGTAAGCATTCATTATTAATGGTATAATTTTGCCTGGTACCATCTTGCTTAATTGCCATGTGTTAAACGGCCTCCCAAGTATGCCATCCAAATTAGCCTGGCAAATGAGAGACGTGGTTTTAGATGTGAAAGAAAGCATGTGTACCCGGAGCAGCGCTCGGCAATGTGAAGCACACAGGGAAAGGTCAAAGATAGCCCAGTGAAATGATTTCGTGTGCACTGGCTGTGTGGGTTTGACTGTGGGTCACAGGTTGTGTGAGTCTTTGCCTTACACACATGTCGGTCCAAGTGTGTGCGTTCTGTGTCTCAGAGGGACACGATGCAATGGGAATATTCTACTAAATGTGTATGTGGGTTGTGTGTGTGTTTATACAGTACATTTGTGTCTTCGGCCCTACGAGATGCTTGTGCGTCGCTCCTGTCGTATACTGCTGGAGAGCATGGTCACTAGTGCGGGCGTTTCTAAATGACAAGGTTTATTTGTCGGTGTTGTGATATGTTTTGAGAAAAGTGGCACTGACAGCTGGTGGAGGCAGCAAGAAGGAGCCACAACAAGTCCCCCCCACCACCGCCACCACCACATAAAATGTCATCTCTTCCCCGGCTGGCTCACCCAACCATCCCCATGAAAAGAACAGACATTTAAAACTTTGTGACATGTGTCAGAGACGCTGCCATTGAGCCACTGCCGCTGATGTAGCCAGAATTGACAGCACCCGAGCCGCTGGAGCTGGCTTGGGGACATACCGAGTTTGGTGAGTGTCAGTTCCCATCCTCGTCAGGGCCTCATCTCAAGCAGCTCCGCAAATATAAACAGCATTAGAAGGCGGGCGGAAGTGCAGCGGGAAGACATATGCTGACACACACACGTGTTCGAGAGAGAGATAGGAAAGGCGCACGGCGGGGACTAATTAAGGTGTGAGAAGTCGAGAGCAACCTGTAGGCTCTGACCTGGGACTCCCTTCAGGCAAGGCTTCAGAAAACGCTCCTCGGTAGGAGGCCCGAAGGAAAGGGTCGGACCCTTTCATAAAAGATCATCTCAGTTTCACATGATGTTTACACAACGATCATGGTTTACAACTTTTTAAACTGTGCCCGCTATTGACAAATTCTATTATTCATAGTAATAACACAGTAATAACACAGTAATAACATAGTAATAAGTAAATTTAGATTCTAGCTGTATCTTGATTTAAGGAATACAGTAAACCAGTTAAACAAAACCTTGTTTTCATCGATGCTGTAAGATATGTGACACCACTATCTGTTTGTTAACCAATGGAAGATGAGAGGAGTGTTCTGGAAAGCTTTTTGAAAACGATCATTCTCTGATATGAATGGCTCAGAAATGACTTTTAACAGCAATCAAAATAGTAACGAGGAAAGAGGCAAAGACTGGGCAGCATGCAAAATCTGTGTTGTATATGTAGTTTCATAAAAAAGCCCAGGGCGGTATCAGAGCAGCACACCACTACTATCCAACAGTCAGCACGGATGCCCGTCAAAGCTGCGCGGGAAATCATCTGTAGTCATCAGTTATTAGCCTACTCTCTCAGAATGACTGACGTCGGCGAATGCAAATGAGAATGCGTGCAGCGCGCATAGTATCGGTGATTGACAGCTGTGTGCTGATAGCGTATGCCAGCCGAATGAGTGAGAGGTGAGACGGGGAGCAGATCACTCTCCAAAAGCTCACGGCTCCATCTTTTACGACAGACACGAGAAGATATTAGCCCGGGCAGACGGGCGAGGGAAAAGGGCAGGCGGGGAGAGAAAGAGCTTTATTTCCGGCGCGGTTTCAGATGAGTAGCATTTGTCATGGAAGGGGAAGATGGTGTAATTAGCTTGTCAGTCTGCTTTAGGCTGAGCTTGCGAGCGCCGGTAAGAAAGATGGACGAACTGCCACGCGAGTTGACAGGCAGTCGATAATGTGGCAATTAATGTCATAAATAATTCCTCTACCAATTATATTCGAATGGACCCTGCGCTTTAAAAAGAGAATGGTGTTCCCTTATCATTTCCTCTATCGGCAAGCATCACCATCATTTCCAACATAATTATTTCTCTTTAAACATCTCAAGAGAGGATGACCCGTACTTTCAAGTGTAGAAAAAAATACTTTAAAATTTTTTTTTTTATTAAATACTGAACACTATTAGAATTGTGTGTGTGTGTGTTTTGTAAATGTCATGGTCGGGGCCTAGACAAGATTACACGCTAATGTAATTTCAAAATATGGAGGGCATTAGATAAATCAATTTGGCTTATGTTAAAGGTTGCCAAAGCCTTACTAACATGCAGCGTATTGATCCAGCACCACCTTCTACTGTGGGAAAATGCTGGTCCACCTGATCTCTGAAGTCAAAGCAAATGTTTCCCAGAATACATAAATTACTGCAAAAAACTACACATGCCAAACATCCCCTCAAAGGAATAATATTCAAATGTTTACATCAATCATGCAATCACAATCGGTCATGTTTCCAGATGACAGGCTATTTCATATTTGTCTTATGCATGTTAAATGACAGCTATACTATATGCCTGATTAACAGTGGAATTCATGGAAGTCCATCAACACTATTACTGTCCTAGTGAGCACATAATAAATGGTTATGGCTTCCACGTTCTCACTGTATCAGTGGCTTTGTGATTATTAATTGTCTGTCTGAGGCGAATCAAATGGTGGTGGGGCTGTTGTAAACGGCTTCCCATCCGTTGTTGTTAAACCACTTTTGAAATGAATGACCAAATAAAAGGAGCTCAACTCATGCAAAGCGTCAGTAATGTTGTGTAAAACCCTGTTAACTACGTCAGATGGATCTTGGGTCTGGGAAAGATGTCCGCAGCTGTAATATATATCCCGGGCCGTGATGGCTCAAGGTCACATCAGCCACCTCTACATAATGCATGAACCCCCTCCTTCCTCAGTCAGTGTCCAATCACTCAGACCCAACCTTGGGATGAAAATTTTACTAAGTAAATCAGTGAACATGCTGGCATTTCTATTAACCTCCAATGTGCAACCGACAGCAAGATGAATAATGCTAAATAATAACATGTGGCTGTAAATCAGCTTTACAGCTTGAAGGTGAGCTAAAACTGCACTGTATATACTATGTGCCGCTGGCCATTATTTGCAGTGCTCTAAAGCTATAGGCCTTGCTCGGGTACAGCGGATGATCGTACGAAGCTAGTCACATGCTAAATGAAGCTGTTCTTGGTTCCAGTTGGTTGTAAAATAGCTGCCATGGTCAAATTTTAAAGTGAGATCTGTTTTAGTTGTTGTGTTTTCACTGGTTAATATTGTAATGAGCTTGAGTTATTTCTTCATTTGTACCATTCTGTGTAAATAGTTTCTATGTATATGCATGTGCTTGTGCATGTTTGTGTTCCCGGTGGACGGTTATCATACGGTGATGATAATTCGTGATTGGTTCTCCTCCACTGTCAATACAGATATAAGGATCGCCCCAAATACTAACCATTGTGTGTTACTGTGTGTCGTTCTGCCTATATTTCGTATCGTTCATCGTTTTGCTTGACCTTGAGTGCGTACCTGTCAACACTCCGTTTTTCTCGGGAGTCTCCCGAATTTCACACCCATCTCGACCCCCTCCCGTTTTGTTATTTCTCCTAGGAAACTCCCGTAATTTGTATTCCCCAAACCTCGTTATATAATCACATCAATATATTATTCCAAGGTTGTCCAGTTGCCAGATATTGTATGAAACATTTCCTACTCGCACAATCGACATATTATACAAATTTCAATCCATTTGTGACCTCAACCTGGCAACCTACAACCCAGTTGTGCTGAAGCTGCTTGCGCAGGTACGGGACGCTGACTCAAGCATCGCTGATGGAGATGGGAGGAGAAGGCTCGGGTGGTGCTCTGGTGGAAAATAAATAAATAAATACATGTAAATTTAACAACAGCTGGACATTTCATATCTCAAAGCCATATCAACAATGCCCACGCCTTTTGCAAAGTATGTCACACTGATTTTAATATCGGCCACCGTGGGAAAAATGAATTAAATGCAATGTTATTTGTTAAATATGGTGTTGTCTGGTAATTCATGTTTATTTAACGTTTAAACAGCGCTTTCTGATTTGGATTGAGTTTGCTATTCATTTGTACTTATTAGTTTGAAAATATTATTTGATGTAGTTTTGACCACGTAAGGGATGTGGGGACGAGACGCCATTTATTTTGTATATTTACTTTTTTCACTGTTTTTGATTTGGGGGGTTATAGGGAAGATGAGTTGTGTCTAATGTTCTTTACTTTTCTTTCAGGTAATTTATAGGTTAACAAAAAGGTTGTTTTGTTTGTTATTTTGGCCTTGATTGACCATCTGAATGATTGACATCATTTTTCAGCTTTCCGTGTTTGTACTCTTACGTTGTAATCGTTGTAGTCATGCATAATGCATGTTCAGATATTCATACAACAAAATATTATGGGGGCCATGACAAATGCTGGCAGTGGCTGGCAACTTAAAAAAAAAAGAAAAAAAAAAAGAAAAAAACTTGCGGGGAAAAAGTTAAAACCCCTGTTTTAAACTCTTGTTATTTTTTTATCTCACTGTATTGAGACTCTTCCTTTTCCTGTTACAATTGAACCCCTAGAGGTCGAAGCAATAGCTAAAGGTTTGATTTAACAGTTGAGATTTCATATCATTAGCCTTTTTGCCTTTGACTTGTGTACTTTGCCCCTCTTTGGTTTGTTTCTTTGTTGTTTTTCTGCTTGGTTAATACCTTTTTGTATATTGACAACATTCGTAAAAACATTTGTGAATAACCTTACGAGAGTTTTGTATATTGTTTTTGTCAAAAAAAAAAAAGATTTCATATCATGTATATTTTCAATGATAGACAAAATCTAGATTGTACTTCAACCTTTGTCTTAATTCCTCAGGCCTATTGGTGTACCCTTTGTTAAAGCCTCATTTTTTTGGGCCTGAAGCTGTTATTTTATATGCTTGACTTGAAAATCAAAGCATTCATAAGACGGTGGTGGAAATATTGGCATTTTCTTACATTTTCACAGCAGGACTAGGAGGGAAGATTACTCAGAACCAGTGATGTGCATGATTTGCCCTATCCCCCAGATTTTCACAGTCTTGATTTTTTTTTTTAGGTGTGTAATGTAATGTTCATGAAATTATCTACTCCCAAAAAAAAAGTAACGTTGTGGATTATATTATATAGTGGGATAAAGTGTTTTAGTTTTTAATGGTAATTTGTCTAAAAGACTTGGACATTTCACAAAACATCTTAAAAACGATTTTTTTTTAAAACAACATTTATGTGGGGCAGCTAATAGTGTCGAAAAATAAGGCATTTCATATGGAGACAGCTCAAAGTCATCCCATCTGTCAACACTGTAAAGGTGAATGACTTTAATTTTATGGTAGAGTAATTTTGATGTTCACAATACAGACTTTCATTTTATTTTTCTTTACTCATGTTTAACTACTTATGACACGATATTTCCTCTCATTTATCTTCATGCATGGAGTGACAATTAATATTGTTGTAAATATCACACGTTACAGGGTGAGGCTGCAGAGAGAAATCAAGATAATGGATTTCTATCCATGCTGAAGTGTGTGTGTTTGTGTTTTCTCAATAACATATTATTAATGACACAGCGCTGGTAGGGAGAGAATTGGAAGCACACACACGGCTTACACATTTTCTCTTCAGATTGTGTTTTGTGTTCAGGAAAGCTTGCTCTACAAGACAATTACATTACTCCCTGTGGATTTGTTTTCTCGCTGCTGTTTCACATGTAGACAGGCAGACTAATGCATGTGGAGAAAGAGCTTGATTGACCATTGCCAACAAACATTTGTTGAGAGGAGAGGCGATTTTTGATGTCATGTTAAATTAGTCATGATTTTCCTCCCAGTCTTCATGCTGAGAGAAATCTTGTAATATTAGCAAATGATAGGCCAGGCGTGTATAAATAACGGCATGGCTTTATTTATACCCATCATCAACATTCATTTGTTTTTGAGCATAATAACTTGTGAGTGTAATTTCATGTGAAAACTCTCAGGCATGTGGATGTTTGGCCATGACCTGTAACATGTTTCATTAGTTCCATTGACAGGTAAATCCCAAATAATGCCATTTTCATCTCATACTGAATCAATGTTAAAACATTACATTTCAACAAAATCATTTTCATATGTACACTTTTGTGACAAATTAATCTATTGAAGTAATTAAAAATGATTACATACGTCAATTAAAAATTCTGTCTATTTATACAAATGTAATTATAAATATATAGGTACATTATTTGCATTTATATGACATTTATTTTCCCCTTTTTTATTTTAATATATTTTGAAATGGATATGAATGGATAATGAAGAGTGCTTAAATTTTTCACCATTCATAAAAAGTTCTACACCATTATAATTACATTGTTGCCCTGTTTTGTTCCAGTTTATTTTATATGGTCCAGTGGTGAGATGACCACAGGATTTGTATTCTACAATTATTTAATTTAAAGGCAGGATAGACGATTTGTGATTTGGTTGAAAGTCTCTTCACATCCTGATAGCAATCTCTAAGTGGTCTAAATATGTATGGATATATCATCTGTGGAAGGCGTAGGACCATAAAATGTTCGTCCAAACATTGAATTCAATCCGAATGCAATGATACGATGTCTGCCTGTCAACGTATGTATTTTCATACCTCCGCGCAGACATCACACATCATCAGTGCGTCAGTCACTGAAAACCGCAAACGGATACAGCAGCCATCTTTTACAGTTCCTCCTGAACCAAAACCACAGGCTTATGCTGCGTTCACGCCATAACTACTGTCATTTGGAAGAGATGGAAACTTGTGATGTTATATTCGGAGCAGGTCTTGACTCGAATTTATGTGATTTCAATGGCAACACTATCAACGGCGAAATGAATCTGCAGCAGTCAGGTGGTACAATTAGAGCTCTTTAAGTTGTTTACGTTCATTATTATTGTAATGTTATGTGCTTTGAGACATGAGCTAGTTTAACGCCGTCTCTCGTGATGCTTTTGTTTGCTTCCTGCTGTACGGGTTCATGTGTTTAGAAGGAGGCGTGGCTTTGGAGACCCTCTGAAGGGAGGGTGGGATCTTATGTTTATTGCAGCCTCTCCGAAAATTGCCTACCCTACCTTTAATAATTCCATGTAGTATGTCATTTAATATGAGGTCAAATTTATTTATGCTTCTTAATTATAAAATAAGGATCAAAATACTGTTAATACTTTTGGAAAGTTGCCGTGTTTTACTTTGTGCCAACGACCCATATTTAAGAACAGACTGGTAAAATATACCACTTCAGCTGAAAATGCGTGCCTGAAGTGAAAATTGTTTTTCGAGACTTCTTTTTCAATAATTCGGGAGATCATTGACTTTTGTGTGCATGCTCAATCACAGTCTTCTTGTCTGATAAAAAGTAAATCAAGATTAGTGAGTATAAGTGCGCTCTATTAACACTAAGCAATTAGGCAGCTCCCAAGCGAGAGAGCTTAATGCCGTGCGATTCCAGCTATCTGATCGCACACATTTGCACAGACCACCAGTCGACTCCTCCAGCTCAGCATTGCAGTAACCAGCAGGGCACAGGGGGATGAATCCCAGCTGACAAAATGGATAAGTCAATTGGATGAGGCTTACACAAATCTCACCACAGGGCCAGGGAGAGACGCACGCTAAAACAAATTAAAAGAGCGAACCGAGAGCATATTTTATGCTAGCGATTTATGATGTAGAGGATCCTCCCCTCTCTCCTGTTCCCTTAATGATAAATCATCATCTTCCAGAAGAATGGATGGAGAAGGAAATCAAAATGTCAGTAAGAGAAAGCAAAAATGGCAAATGCGCCGTGCTTTTGTTGTTCCTCTTAAATTCTGTTAATCGCCTCAGGTAAAGATTAACTGCTGCTGCCAATTTAATTCAGCTTCAAATAATGCAACAAGGTCACTGTTTTCCTTTCGCTCTTCTCTCTCTCTCTCTCTCTCTCTAGTGCAGGATTGAGTTGTCATGTAGCTCTAATAGGCAGCACAGGGAATCATTAGTCCGGCTCAGCTCTCTGACTGATGGGCATTTCACTCCAATCATCTGGCCGTGCTCAGACGGCGCGGCACTATTGACACGGTGTCAGAGCTGAGAGAGGATGGCTTAATCAGCCGGGACACTCTCAGCATTGATTTGACAAGCTGCCGTAATGACCTTCTTGTTTTTGTAAAGGATCACTGTTTATCTGAGCTGGCACTGATGCACTGAGCATGCTGCATCGTCATGGAAACTATTATCACGGCCAAGCCGGGGCCTTGGAGGGCTCCTAAAGATGATGTCGAATGTGACTCGAGGGGGGTCGCCGTGGATGGGGGTGTGTTGCCACGGTGATAGCTACTCCTCCTCTGACTGCTGTCTGTCCGAGACACGCGAAGGACTCCTGGAGAGACGGCGTTTTGAGTCAATATCCGATCCGAGGGGTGACTTTGACGAATAATAGTGGGGTTCTCTGTTGAAGAAAAAAAATTGTCAAGTTGAAAACAAACCCCATCAAGTGTGCAACACATTGATTGTTAAGTGTTCAATATTAGAAATTTCTCACTTTCATTTACTCCACTGACAATCCACCTAGAAAATTGTTTTTGATTTTAGCACCTATTGATTTGCTAAATGGCCCATAATGGCCACTCGAATATATTCATGTGGGAAAATACCCACCTACGCCCGACCTCCTCGGCTGTCGTTGAAGCTTCAGCCCTGATGAGACGAAACTCCGACCACCTCTCTGCATTTCAATAACGTGTGCGTTATGCTTTAATTTGTAATAAGCAGCCTTACGGCGGCACCTGAGATGTTCTTATGAGTATATTTGGGGAAGGATTCAGGGATGAGGACCCTGTCAGGTGGATGAGTGTAATCAGCCCGTCCGCCCTCCACCCCTCCGCCTCCTTCCCAATCTCCCCCCACAGCCCATGTGTCAGACAGTAAATATTACTGGCGTACTGACAGGCCTGGAGCCGTGACTCACCGTGTAAAATCGTTAATAAGCAGCATGATGGGGCCACTACATCCCAAGGTGAGATTGTAGGGGGCTGTTTTCATCCACAATTATCCAAAGGACAGCATGAAGTGTCCATGGTGGGATGATTTGTGAGCTGAAAACAAAAGTGCTTTGTCTCGGCAAAGAGATGAGGGCTTGGGAGCAGGCAAGGGAGATGAAGAGAGGTCAAACGGACAGGAGTGAGCTTCTGTATTACAAATCATTGGTCCTTACTGTTGGTTTGTAATGCTTAAAAAAGAAGTACAGCTGTTAATGCAATAGGCTAGTATACAACAAACCCAGGTCAGACATTTTGGACCCATGGAAACTATTATCACGGGCAAGCCAGGGCCTTGGAGGTCTCCTAAAGATGATGTAGAATGTGACTTGAGGGGGGTCACCGTGGATGGGGGTGTGTTGCCACGGTAATAGCTACTCCTCCTCTGACTGCTGTCTGTCCGAGACCCACTTTAAACATAAGCGCAAATAACACTAAATACTGTATGTTTGTACCCAAGTGGGTGCTGATTATTTTATTGCCATTTATTAATATATTTTGTGTAAAATATGAAGTGGTTAGAAGCAGTATAAACAGCAGTAAAGTTTTGGTTGTGATATGTGGCTTGTTTCTGTTTTATTGTAAGAGACTGGGAGAATAAGTCTTGCATGGTTTCGTTCAGTAAACATACTGCCAAGTTAAATGGCTGATCAATCAATTTCACTCGAATCGATCTGAATCAGTTCAGCTTGCGTGCACACACAGGGAGCCACTTTATTGTAAATCAATCATTTTGAAAACATCTCACAAAGGGGCCAGTCCTTACTAACAAGCCATAAATTTAAACCTACAGGGTGCCACCCTTATCAGGCTACAAATCAGGAGCGCAGCCAACATCTGTTCTGCTTCCTCTTCTTTATTTTGGCTTGGTGGGTCTAGCGCAAATCTTTAGTTTTGAACAGACAAGGCACGTAAGATCAAACGTTTGAAAACACCCATAGTTTTTTCATAATCATAGATTGAGGGGCACACGTTTTGTAACTGTAAAAGTGTCTTTGTAGATATAAAATGATTTGGAAATGAAATCCTCATATTCGTGTGTAGGCGATATGTGCAGTAATTAAATTGTGAGAGGGGTTATCCGTCATTGTAAGCACTTTTTTTTTTTAAATGTTAGCAGATGTTTGGGAAAAGGTGTGTTCTCTGCATCCAGTACACCCCGTTTCCTACACCACCACATATTTTTGGACTGTAACAATATCCATTTGTCAATGATGGATTGCCTAATTTCGTGTAAATCAAGTAATGACGCAATATACCAGTCACCTGTAGAACACAAATACATCAATTTTAATTGAGAAAATACAAAAAGAAACCATGTACAATTTATGTACAAACTTTTTGTACAAGACAATATGTTTATCAGCAGGTTATATTTGACAGAGTCAGGTAGATCAGCTTCAGCACCATCAATTTCTTCACGTCTGGTAGTCAAATCAGTCATATTCTGCTATGAGAAACTCCTTTATCCTGTAATGAATATGCCAATAATTACATGTATATATGGATGTTTTGATTATTTATTGAAGTGGAAGAAAAGACAGCAACAAAACAGTAATCCATATGCAAGTTCAGCATGTTAAGACTTAATTCCCCTCCAAGTATTTATTCTGTTACAGTGTATTTTCTTTATACAGTTTCTAAAACTTAAATCTGTCCTTTACAGTAGAATAAAATAGCCAAAATATGACAGTTGTGTATTACATAGCACATCAGTAAGGTTGCTTTATATGTTACTTTAATTAAAACACTCTTGAATACAATGACAGGTGATCGAACTAAACATTATAGTCAGTTCTACCCAGCATCCTTCAGCCATTGCTGTCCCTTTTTTTGACTTACAGTATCGATAACCAAGGTGCTAGGATTTCAGCAGCTTGTAGGCACGTATGTCATATGCCTGTTTGAATGCCACTTTTCGCTCTAGTGGGTCTTACAACGTTCCTCCTTTGGTTTTTTCCTGCACTGCCTGGCACTGTCCTGGCATGGAGGCAAGGATGGCTTGGATGTTCTCCATGCCAGTATTAGATGCCACAATATTCATCCACGGTTACAAACCAATGACTGACTGATGCTGGTAGACAGATACATTTCATGGCACTGTAGAAACTGAGATATGTGTACACTGTAGTATCTTCACAAGATGTACAAATAAATTGCATGATACTAAAACATTGCACATTTGTTGCAGTGGAGAAGAAAATAGCAGTATCACCTCATACTACAAAAGGTAACAAAAATGTAAGCCAGCTTTATTTTTGTAGCTTTGTCATCAGGATTGCTACCTGAGTATGTGTGTTGAAAGAAAGAAAAAGGTCTGTAAACAAACAACCGGGTTTGACTATATGTGACTGTAATGGATTGAAATGCTGATGACAAAATGGAATGTTAAAACCTGATGGTTAATAATCCTCAAGAAGAAAGAGCTAGTTTGCTTTCTGCTTCCCTCAACGTGCATCTACACTTTTCTCATCAAATGAAACCTGCTGTCTTTACTGTGCCATCTGCATTTAGTTTCATTACAGGAAAAGGACCTTACATAGAAGAAAAAAAATATATTGTTTTAAAAATTGGACATTTAACTTCAATGGATTCTTTTTTTTTTTTTACTTCAGGCTAGCAAGTATGTCGACAATCCAATTATACATACAGTTTACTCACATTAGTATTATTCTTTTTTTTTTATTATTATTCATTTATTAAGAAATCTACTTGCTACAAAGTGTAACACCAATGTAATCACAATTCAGAAAATCACTTCAGGACCAAGCCTAATTGTCCAATAGACAAACAATAAAGCTGAGATCCTTTTAGTTGTGTGGACTAGAACGGGCAGAATTTATACACCAGATTTATATTATTTTGCTCAATGGATGGACATGTGCTAATGTCTCTTTTCTTGCATCTACAATCATATGGCTATTAGCTCACTGCTGATCTGATCAAATTACGTTTGCACAAGTACTTCAGCATGCTCTTCTCTTTACCGAGACCTAATTTAGGTCAAACATGGCTAATATCACTATAACTCTACCCTCATTACAGAAAGAGCAGAGCCCCTCCTCATGCACATCTCTGAGTTCATGTCTGTCTGAGGATCAACATCACTTTACCTGGAATTACAGAAAAGTGTCATCAGTCATTCAATATGGGGTTTCATCTCTGTTAGCTTATGAAAACGAAAGCATTTATGCTGTTTTAGTAGTAGAGCTCAAAGTCCTTCAAAGCAGCTCATGTGAGTATCAAAGAGCACTCCAGATGGAAAGCTGAAATTGTACCGTTTTGACTCGGGTTCACAGATGTTTGACGTGTCCCAGTTGATGGTATGTGATATGTTGTGTTGTCAGGGGTAAAACTGAACTGCTGTGCACTGTAGCTATTACGATATCTTTAAGATACATTTAGAAATAAAGTTCTCTGATATGTATAAAAATAAGTACAAAATGATTACGCTCATGGATAAAAAATAAGTATGTACTTATGTATAAATCTGACAGAGCACTTGAAGCAAAGTTCAAAGGTCTGTGAAGCATATGTATCAGTATACGTTCTACTTTAAAGGTACAACTTAGTTGTGTAGCCTTGATAGAAGTGAGTGACGTTCAAATGCATTCAGTCCACAGCAAGAATCATCCACAAGTTACAACTTTGACTGATAATTGAACATTATGATTGAGCTTATGCATTTGGTCTAGAATTTAAGGCATCACAGTTGGTCACGGGGAACATCCAAGCACTTTACAGCCCCTGTGCCAACCCTGTGTCAGGCAGTGGCTACACCCAAAGGAGGAACCAATGATGCCCACTTTTTGCAATATGTGGCATTTTCAATTGTATATTTTTTTATTTCAGCGTAAAAGCTCAATCATTGTTGAATTATCAGCAGGTGACAGTAGTGTTTCATTCATTTGTATTAATAGCAGAGCTGCAGACGAAAAACAAACATGTTATAAGCCGCGATCACAGACAGTTTCCCACATCAACAGTCATGTATGATGGAAAGACATCAACAGAAGTAGTGCATATCCTCAATGTATTGCCAATTCCGAAGAGCTACGTTGGGGACGACCATTTGCATTAGGTACAGCAAACATTTCCATCTCTATACGTGCCTAAGTCTGTAGGGATGCAAATGGGCATCCTTTCCTGAGCCAAACGTTCAGGCAGCCTTCGGCACACACCATGCATGAATACAGTCACGCAAACACCCATTTCCTTGTACAAAGCCATTCGTTTAACAGCCTCAGCCTTTGACTTCAGCCCAAACTCAGAGGAGAACCGAGGGTAAGCTTTGACTCTTCTGTGAGCAGTGCTTGAGTTATTACGCGGTAGTGCAAAATGAAATGGACGACAGATACGCAACTCAATCGGCGGGGCTAATCTTTGGGTAGTGTTTGGATGAAGTGAACAACAGTGACCCTCATCCTCCATTATAGCACCCTCTGCATGGAGTCAGGTCACGGCAGAGGTGAGATATTGCAAAGAATCACAGGAAGTACTATTTGTTTTCTTCTTTTGTTTGCCTGTTAACATAATTTCAAAAAGTGCTAGGGGGCTGTACAATCCTTACTTGATTGTCATTATGTACATCACTATGTATACATATATAAAAGTATGGAAGTAACATTAAAGGTATACACATAGGAAGTCATTTCCAGTTTTCGATCGCTTCAGACCCTTGAGTCGAACAAGGGAAGGACAATGTGTGTCCATCATCAACAGTCATCATTTCACGATTAGCGCTCATCTTTTACAGCAGGATGACCCAAGTCCCTCTGTGATGGTAAAGGCCGGGGATTCGTTCAGCATTCATCTTCAACTTCTCGAATAGGTGGAATCAGACTGCAAGTGGATTTGTACTGATTGACTTGGTTGGCCATGTGAGTGCTCATGGGCTTGATTTGAATGTTCCTTGGGTATGCATTTTCTGCTTCATCTGTAAACCATCTCTTTTCTGTGAGACAGCCGGGCGGGAGAGAAGCAGAAGGCGAGAGAAACAGTGTTAATATCAGATCTTTAAAGCAGGGTCATGCATCTCTCTTTAAAAAAAGAAAGAAAGAAAAAAAAAAGAATACCACACTCTCTTTCTCTCTCTATACATGAACTTTAATTCACATTCAGAAAGACACAGGGTGAAACACACATTGTTGGACCATTGTTGATTTCATCAGGCAGCAAAATGTACGGTATGTAAAAGCATTTTCAGCCCTCAAACAAGGGTGTATTGTAGCCAAAAGGAATGACTCTATCAAGCCGTGTACCACGTACCAGTTTTCACGTGATCTGGTCTTTGAAATTAGGTGTTTTATTCTGAAATGTTCTCTACAAGGTCGTAAGCCACGCGCAGGGCCAGCACCTATCCTCATCATATTCACATTCTCCTAGGCGGTGTCATTTTCCAGCACTCCAACATTTCCAACTATTCCTCCAACTTGAAATGTGCTGCACACCTTGGAGTGTCAGGCTGCGACGGGCCACGGGGGGAAGAGTGTCACGGCGAAGTCGTTTGATGTAAGTGGAGCTGTGCCTGAGGTGGTGCAAGGAGTCAGCCACCTCGCTCCGTTCCCCTGAGTTTACTACTGATGCTGGAACTTACACTGCCTCGAGACATCCTGTGGCTCCGCAAGGGTTAAAAGAGCCAATTTCAGCAGCACAGGGACTCTCATCATGGTTCCCCTCTCACACGGATATTTGAGGTGAATTTAGACTGAGAGCGGAACGTGAAACCACTTTCGCCTGGTGAAACTTTTAATGGACCAAATCTATGTTTTTGAGGTTGTACAGTAATCTTACTCCCATTAAAATATGTTATTAGGAATGTAGCAAAGCTGCAAATATGACAAAAGCCACCAATTCGTCCTTAACGATTAGCAATATTGTCAAGACAGGTTAATCAACCAATATCTGGAGATTGATCATTTGTATAAAATTGGTAATCTATATACATTTAATGACATATTTACACAATATTTATTCAAATTTCAAATCAAAAGAAATATCTACTGTCAGCACTATCAATAGATATGTATTTTATATAAAATTTGTTAAAAAAATGCATTGTTGATTTTGTGAATCTTTGCAATAAATTTGAACAAGAATTCTAAACGTTACATTTAATAAAAATTTTGATTTAACTAGGTATATTTACATTGATTAATAATAGTTCAATAAAAAGCTTAATATGTTCATTATAGGATTGAATTGAACGGCTTTGAAAATCATTCAGATTATATTATGTGTATTTTCCAAATACCTTTTTTGAATTGGATAATGTAACAAACAAATACATTTTGATTAGCTACCTGCAGAAACAATGTGCAGACACACTGACCTCTCACACAATGCAGTTTGTCTTAGAGAAAGAAAGAAAGAAAACCTAATGAGAGGTAAATGAACAAGAGGAACTGAAAAAAGTCAAGGGGACTACTGAGAGAGATCACTGGAACCTATCAGATGGACGGAGGTATAGAGAGAGGATGATTGTCAACCGCATGCAATGCTGGGATGGTCCTGAGCATGACAAGAGTTAGGCAGTAGCAGCAGCCATTTGCTTTCAGTTAGAAAGCAAAGGTGAAAAGTAGGCATGATTTTCTTGGAAAGTAAAATCAAAATCCCCTCTCATAACAGTGCTCCACAAAGGACAAAGTTATGATTAAAAGATCCCACAACAGGTGCTGTATCATGCAGAATCATTAACTTGCATACCTGGGCCCATTCTATTCATCCTTGTTGCACTTTAGAAAAAAAAGTGGTCTATGTAAGTTTTACAGTGTTTAAGGCAAGTAACAGAATAACTGACATCATGTCTAATTTTTTTGTCTGGTTAACATTGTAAATTTAAAAAAAAATCATAACCATCTTTATTTTACACTAATGGGGAATTATTCTTAAAAAAAAGCTAAAATGCTACTTCAAATGTAAATTCAATATTTCAGATTTACAAACTATTCAAAATACTTTTTTAAACTTCTAAAATAATCTAATTTTATCCAGATATTACTGTAAAACTCTTTAAAAGGATAACATTTGCATCTCAAATCTCGAATATTAACTAATATAACCTACTTTTTTCTCTCACAGGGGGTATGTATTACAAACTCTAAATCTTGTTGAATTACAACTTTTAGGCACGCATCGTAACAGGCACTGAAATCAATGCAGGGTTTTACAGCATCCCATAATGCCTTGCAGCTCCTCCATTCTGGTGAGAGATAAGTCTCAACAACAGCTTCACGAAGACTGTATATGTAGATGATGAAGATTTCAAAATAGTACATTTTGAATGACCCACAATTAAATTATCCAAAATGCCACGAGGAATACACACCATAAGGGTTTCTGCACCTGCAAGGCATGTAGGGATGGTGTGAAACTATTTATGCTATGATAATGGCAATATACCCTACCTGGAACATTAAAATAAAATCACTAGAGCATAACTAAAAATAAGCCACTAACACAGAATAAAAACATGATGATGCAATTTGCAGTTCTCACACACAAACACACAACAATGATTGGACAAACAGAAAGGCAAGACATGAATGAATGGTTTCCTCACTCAAAATAATCCATATTAACTATACACAATTAAGCTTAATAATGAATATTAACAAAAAATGTCTAGAGGTCTGCATGGGACCTGTAAATTTCATACCATTATTATTCATTCATATTAGTTAATCCAAAATTAGGTTGATTGTGTCTGTACAAGTGCAGCAGCGATATGCAGACTGATGCCGGCATGGTCCTGGCGGTGTGGCGATGATCAAATGGTCATAGAGCTCAGTGTGTGGTCAAGGCAAGGGCCCCACATGCACATTACAATGAAGCAAACTCACAAACAGAACAACAAACACTGGGTACAAACGCACACGCGCACACACACGTCCTTTTTTGTACGAAGTGTACTAAATCCACAAAAGTTAACAAACGCACACATACACACTCTACTGGGTTAAAAAGAGAAATAAAGGCCAACTTACTTCTGTTTGTCACGGGCTTCACGTGCTTTGCTGCTGCGGTTCTGTCGGTTCGTGGCGGGGATGGAGTGAACAGACGAACTCTTCTTGCTGGATGAATGAGAGGAATGGGAGGAGTGGGACAGGCTTGCTCGGGACTGTCCCGCGTTGTGGTCGAACTGCATCAGACAGAATATCAGGTCCGTGGGCACCAGCTCAAACTCATAAGGCGGGTTTGTGATGACATATCTGTGCACATGGAAAAAATACACTTATGTTCAGAGATCATAGGAGGAGGAAATAAATAATTTACTTCACTTGTTTTTACCTTTAATTTTATGATGTTTGCCTTTTACAAGGCACGACATTGCGACCCTTTTGGTCGCATATGCTCCTGAAATTTAATCTGTGTGACCTAAAAATATATTTGGGAGCATTTGTGCGTGTGCAAATAATGGTTGTGGTGCGACCTGTTTTCATTTCTCTAAAAACATTTTGCAAATTACTTTAAAGTGTGTACCTTATGCGGCGCGCTGATACGCAATGGCCGGACCATCATTCTATCCAATGTTATATAACCAATCCAGGGGTTTTCCTGCATTAATTTTTTTTTTTTGGCAGCCGCCAAAGCCTTATTTGATCGGTGAGTGATGTAGAATAGAATGACTGCTGCGCATGACAGGGCACATCTACGTAAGAGAGAGAGCCCCGGCCGCACGTGCACTCTCACGTCTTCAAACAACATGAGCGCTGTCTTGATCTATCCCTCGCGCATTAATCAAAATCAAAAGAAAGAAAGAAAGAAGAGCCTATAACCTCACGACTATCAGATACTCTCAGACTATTTGAATATATTCTATAATGTAATGTATTCCTGTGATGGTAAAGCTGAATTTTCAGCATCATTACTCCAGTCTTCAGTGTCACATGATCCTTCAGATTTAATTCTAATATAGGTGCTTATGAAATATTTCTTATTATTATCAATGTTAAAAACAGCTGTGCTGCTTAATATTTAGGTGGAAACATTTTTGAAGAGATTCTTTGATGAATAAAAAACAGCATTTATCTGAATCTTTTGCAACATTAGCCACTTTCGGGCTGAACGGTTTTAAAAATAGTAAGGAACGGTTTCCACTTGAGCTAGGTTCGGCACTACACGATTACAAACCATTCTCAGAATTCTCGGCACGGTAGGCTAACCATGCAGAACCGTGCTGGTAGAATGCATTTAGTGCCGTTGCCACTCAGGATTCTCTGTAGCTGGGTAAGCGTGCTATTTAAGCGAAATAAACACAAGTTAATAAAATACATTTCTGATCATCATCCATAACGCAGTTGCCTTATACATCTCATTCCTCAGTATACTCTTCTGTTACAAAGAGCTCTGTTATCAGCTCCACGGTGGAAAATGAAAACATATCCGTACTGGCTGGGCCGGATCAGCACGGACTGGAACAGTTAAACAACGAGAACAGTTTGGCCCGATGGTGGAAAAGCGGCACCTGTAAATGTCTTCATTGTCACTTTTGAACAACTATATGTGTCCTTTGCTGAATAAAATGATTGATTTCTTTAAAAAAAAAAAAACATAAACTTGTGAAGATTTGTGTCAGATGTTCCTCTATGTTGCCTAGGTAGGGAGCTCACTAGGTGCTGGAACTGAGTTTATATGAATAATGTAGGCTTCACTAAAGCTGGATTACATGCCTAGTGAAATAAAGGACTGAAATTCTACTGACACTGAGGTTAATAGGTAAAATGGACAGCTCACCTTTTTGTGCACTGGCTTGGTGCACCTAAATGTGCATCTCGCAATCTATAGATTCCAAAGCACAGCATGTTGTAAGTTTTTAATGCTTTACAAAATAAGTCTCCGTAGCAACCACCATCCTGAAAAAGAACACAAAATAGTACTTTAAGCGTTCATTCATAACATTTAAATCTGCTTTTGCACTTGCTGAAGTTGCTTTTGTCATGCCTGAAATAAGCATAAGTTGGTGTTTTTTGTCTCATTCTCAGCATTTGTATCCTAGTACAATGTCTACACTGCTATAATGAAATGTGTGGCATTCTTACTTAGATACAGAAATATCATGATTTAAGGCAACATTATTTTTCACCCACAGACTTTGCGTGTTCAGCTCGTTCACTTTGTATTAGCGGGCAGGGGAGGCGTCGGACGAGGAACGAGGCCTGTTGGGCAAAGTGCCAAAACTTGTCAGCTCCTCTTAACCGTCCACTTACCCCCAAGTCTGCGAAGGGCCCATCGTATAGGGCCAGCTGGGCGACCCGACACCTGTCCCTGTTAGCCAGCGTCTGTGGCGTGCTGTAGCCACCTCTCAGCGCATTCTCCTCAGCCAACAGGCCCTCCAGCTCCGGAGTGGCGCCTCCCGTGACCAGCGTCCGGATCAGGGTGAGGATATTATCATTGAAGTATGTCTGCCAAGATAAAGGAGGAGGATCTGGACGTGAGCACCATTAGAGTCACAACTCAAGACAGTCAGGAATTTGGAGCTGTCCTGAGCACTGCTATCTAGACCCTGATCTGTCTTTTCGCATTTCACTCCCTGGGAAGGGAAGAGACACGGGAATGCAATTACGCCAGCTGTTGTTGTTGTTGTTGTTGTTGTCTCCTCCCCACGCACATTCATTTTGGTAACACCAGCCACGCTTAACAGGGGAGCGTTTTGCACACGAGGACATTTTAATTATCATTATTGTTGCTAATTGTAGATTAGATACAATGAAGAATAGATAACAAGAAGTTGTGGACATTTTTTCTTGTACAGTGGAGTCCAGAGGTCTGAGACCACTGGTACATTTTTCTAACAGTTTGAGAGAATAGTTAGATTCGGAGATCTGAAGCCATTCAGCTGCGCACAATTTCAAGATCATTTGTGATTTATAAATTTCACATCTGGAAGAGAGATTCGTTCTCTGAATCACACATGCGCACATTTGAGAAATGATCGCAAAATCAAATGTAGGCAACATTTTGCAATATTTTATAAATGAGGCCCCATATGTTTAATTAAAACCGGACGATTCATGATATCTGGCATTTGTTAACATGGCCATTGTTACAATTTGATTAGTGACCTACAAATACTTATTATTCACTTAATTTCATTTATACACTACAGTTTGGGGGTGGTAAGAGTTTTTATGATTTTAAAAGAAGTTGAAAGAGAATTTGACAGTAAAACAGTAATATTGCGAAATATTATTAACATTTTAAATAAATGTTTTCTATTTTAAAATATTTAAAAATGTAATTTATTCATAAAGCTGAATTTTCAGCATCATTACTCCAGTCTTCAAAAAAAATCATTCTAATATGGTGATTTGATGCTCAAGAAATATTTCTAATTACCGGTATCAACATATTTTTGTGAAAACCATGAGGCAATTTTTACAATGAACAAAGTTCAAAAGACCAGCATTTATTTGAAATTTAGATCTTTTGTAGCTTTCGTGTAAATATCTTTACTGTCACTTTTGATTATTTTAAAATGTCTTTGCTGAAAAAAAGGTGTTAATTCTCACTAACCCCACAATTTTAGACAGTAGTGTGTTTTACATGTTTTAAATCCTAAACCTTTTGGTAATGATTGCAGGTTTAAATAAGATTTTGTATCTTAGACATACCAAGTGATCTCTGACTTGTATCTTGTCCATCAAATGTTCTTCAGAGTCACTGATGATAAAGTTGTAGAATGATTAACGTGTAAAAATATAAGATTCTACTAGGATCATGAGGTCGTTTGTTTGAGCACCAGAGGGCTGTGTCACCGCGAGCTCGCGCTAGAGTGACACCTCTCTGGGCCCCTGACAGCAGCATTCAGCCCAATGATGGATGAGAGCTGTCTATTAGCAGGCTTCACCTTTGTCCACAGTGAAATGCACTTGAAGGCTGCTTTGTTCTAGCTTCACTCAAAGTGAAAGCTACTGGAATTAAGCCATCATATGGATAAGGGGATAGCAGCGGTCGTAGGTGGTGGTGGGGGGTGGGAGCTGCAAAGAAGAAGAGAAGGAGGGGAAAAGGAGAAAAGGTATCTTTCCTAATCTACCCAAGATGACATTGTTAGGAGATTAGAGCTCTTGGACCCCAAAGCAGCCCACCTTGCGTGTCAAGGCATACCATTAAAGAAAACTTGAGCACTTACCTTGTTAAAAGATCTAATAAGACTCTTGAAAGTTTATTTCATGACACATTATATGAGGAGTCTTGGCAACAACTTTCCTTTTGATGTCACCGCTGCTGACAGTGCTGTCTGATCAATGTGGCATTTCATTTACCAACCTCTGCCTACTGGTAACGTCTGAGCCCTACATCTAAAGCACTGCACAGCCGGAGGATGTCTCTTTCCTATACATTATTTCAGAGGATTAGCAGTGAGACATGCCTTCATGTAATTCTATATGACATGCCATGATGGGAGAGAAATGACTGTGCACCTTTTGACAGGTTGCTTTGTTCACCAAATCACTGGCTGCTTTTGAATGCGAACGGAAAGATCATCTGACGCCTAGTAGATAGTATGAAGGATTCTTCACACAATTAAAGGATCTAAATCGACTTATTCAGCAGGGATCATTTCTTTAAAGGATTTATGTATTCTAATCTGTTTAAAGGAATTCAAATCAGTAAATAGGTGTCAACGTGGCAGCTGTTTAGCCACTAACTCACCGCACTCATCAGGGAGTCCAACACGCTGACGGCGAAGGCAGTACCACAGGCAAACGGTTGGGTCAGATACAGCTCCGTATCTGGGTCGTCATCATCGTCTTGGTCCAAAAACTGAACGTTGGAGTCATTCACTGCAGTAGAGAGACAGAAGTTTTACATCTGTGTAAAGAGACAACCAATGTCCTGCAAATGGTGAAGTGGTGTGTGTCACCAACCATTGGTAAACGGGTCCATGAATTCAAATAAACCATGAGCATAAATAAATAAAAAATTGCATGCACGTCAGTGGGCATGCATTCTGAAGATACATATATATTGAAATATTGATATCTGCACAATGCAGTGCCCAAAAATGGTGGAATCCAACTTGAATTTAAAAAAACAATGAAAATTCTGTCTTCAATTACTCACCCTCATGTCATTCAAAATTTGTATTATGCAAAATATTGCAATTTAAATCATTAATCACACAAAAAAAAATGTCCAACCCAACTACACTTGGCACGTTCACGAGAGTCGTCGTGCTGTTTGAACTACAAATGGATAGTTCTTTTGAGTCAGATCTTGTCAATGAGTTGTTTGGTTCTACTTCTCAAAACTGTTCTGCACGATTTGCTCATGAATCTGATGCAATTATCTAATTATAGCCGTTAACAGATCACAAAAGGGGAAGATTATCGGTAAATAACGATTTAAATTTATATTCTCACACAAAACTATTGTATGACTTCAGAAGATGTGGAATATAGTGTACAAGTATTATGACCCTTAAAAGAAAAAAGCTTCTTTATCCTTTTTGGAAGCCTTAATCCATATTCATCGTAATTGCATGGAAAATGTCTCATTTTGTGTTGCACCGGAAAAAAGAAAGGCATACATGTTTGGAACAACGTGAGGGTTTATAAATGATGAAAGAATTGTTATTTTTTGGGTAAACTATTACTTTAAGTGATGCACAATTGCCAAAATGCCATTGTAGAGTAATAGAGATCTCTTGTATTAGACAAACTGTAGGAATTTAGGTCCACTTATATAAAACAACCAGCTTGGTATCTTTGGTTGGACAGCAGAAGCAGCCAGATTACTTTAAAGCTATTGTTAATGGTCTCAGCGGCCAATGTATAGAGACAATGCTCTGAAATCCCGATCGGTTTGAACACAGCCTCACACAATCTTTGTTTCACCCCCTTTCAAAATCTATGCTTCAGAGATTAGGGCCAGAACCAAAATAAATAAATAAAAATAAACAGCTTAAAGCAAGGTTTGATCTGGATGGGTTTTTTTTCTAATTTGATTTCTTCCCAGACTTCCTGTGAGCTAAGGAAGAGAAATGTCAGTCTTTCAGACAGGCCGCTGATGAAAAGGAGCCCGGGCCAGAGAATTGAACTGCAGGGAGATGCTATGGAAACAGCCACAAGGACAGACTCACATGATCAAAGGCCTAGTGATGCTCTGAGAAAGAAAGAAAAAAATCCTTAAAAAGGCCAAAACAAGACAGTCAATTTCAACCAGAACTAAGGATAAAAATGTGTTCAAAGTGATGCCATGGGAGCAGGCCTCAGCTGCAGCGAGAGAAATCAAGACAAGCCGATGAAGGAGGCAGTGCATCAGAGTAGTGGAGGACAAAGGCGCAGCTTACCCAGTTCTGTTATCATTTGTATGTTGGTTCCACTGTTTTTTTCCTGACTGAATGAAACCAAAGGCAGTAGTTTGCCAGGCTTAGCTAATGATGATAAAACAGTGTTGAGGGGAGACAGTTATTGAAACAAGTTCAAAGCCAGAGAAAAAGAAAGCATAAAAGAGAGTATCATGTCAAGAGTGGGATTAGAAATCTAAAGGTACAGCGTCAGGATGAAGCGCTTCTGTAAGAACTCCATGGAACAGTTCAGCCGTGTTTGTTCATGATAACGGGGATGTTGTGCAAGCTTAGGTATCTACTGCACTGCAAATAGGGGAAAGATTACTATGAACCATTTAGAACAGAAAAACGTGTAATGTGTAATCGCACATATTCCAACATGCATACTGCAGGCCTGATTTACCAGGAGCTCCATTGACGGTCAATGATTCGCTTGTGTAGAGAACTGAATATGTCCGGTTTGCTGGCAATCTGCTGATAAAGATGTGTTTCAAAAAGTAACTGAATTATGTTTAACTGAATTTTATGCTACCTTTACACAAACAAAATTCAAACTGAAAAGAACTTTTAGTTAAATTAATACAGCAAAACCTCAGTATCAGTTTGATCCACTGAACCGACGATCCATATGAGTTCTTTGAAAAGCAGTAATACTGTTAAATATTATTACAATTTTAAATTTCATTTTTTAATATATTTCAAAACGTAATTTATTCCTGTGATGGCAACACTGAATTTTCAGCATCATTACTCCAGCCCTCAGTGTCACACGATCCTTCAGAAATCTTTTTGTTTTCTTTTATCCTTTAAAGAACAGAACGTTCAAAAGAACAGCATTTATTTGAAATAGAAATCTTTGTAACATTATACATGTCTTTACTGTCACTTTTGATCAGTTGAATGTGTCTGTGCTAAATCAAATTATTTTAATTATTTCTTACAAAAAAACAACAACTAACCTCCCAACTTTAATACAGGATTTATATGTGATATTAATTACACTTCATTTTAAGATGTCTGTGTTACAGTGCAGTTATAAATTATACTGAGTATTACTTAAAGACTTGTACTTACTATAGGGTCAGGTTTAGAATTAAGGTGTGGTTTAAAGTTAGTTACATGTAATTTATAGTATTTACAACTGTAACTACATGTGACGTGTAACAAGGAAACTATTCCATTACTTCCGTTACTATAGTAACTGCATGTAACATGTAAAAATGATACTAAATTAAAGTGTTACCGTAAATGCTAAATGTTTAGGTATTTTAGTGCTTTAAGAATAACTCTTCTCCATTTTGAGTTAATTTTGAGAGCACTTCAAATTAGCCATGATTATCTGAGTAGCTTAGGAAACCAACATGTGAATATTTATTTAAGAAATAACCAATTCACATCACGATAAACAAGTGGCAATTTATGTTAACTAAACTTTTAGCATGTATAAAATTTGTGTATTATTAGATTGAATATCCAGCTTTTGCTTCTTGAATTACAGAAGGACACTGTCAAGAGGCTGAAAATACCCTCTCAACACAAAGTCAAACTCTAGCTTTTAGATGAGTCAATGTCAAGTATTAGTCAATGTCTTTAAGGACACATGACATGGTGAGTCTTTATATAAGATTCTAATGATTATACTTGAGTAAAATAAAGATCTTTTTTATTATTATTTGTTTCACCTCTACCAATATGAAAATGCCAGAAAACCTTTATTAAACCAGGCTCTGTGTGTCCCAGATGTAGGACTTTGTAACCTCTCAGGGAGGAGGACTTCTGGATCTAATGTACAGTATCTTACAAAAGTGAGCACCCCTCACATTTCAGCAAACATTTTAGTGTATCCTCTCAAGGGACAATACTATAGAAATGAAACTTGGATATAGAGTAGTCAATGTGCGGTTTGTATAACAGTATATATTTACGGTCCTCTGAAAATAACTCAACATACAGCCATTATTGTCAAAATAGCCGGCAACAAAAGTGAATGAGCAAATGTCAAAACTGTGTCAAAAATGTCAATATTTTGTGTGATATTTTTTTGTTATCTAGCACTGCCATCCTCCTAGGCATGGAATTCACCAGAGCTGCACAGGTTGTTGCTGGGATCCTCTTCCACTCCTCTATAATGACATCACGGAGCTGCTGGCTGTTAGACACATGGCGCCTCTCCACCTTCCGCTTGAGGATGCCCCACAGGTGCTCAATAGGGTTCAGGTCAGGAGACTTGGCCACTCCTTCACCTTCAGCTTCCTCAGCAAGGCAGTTGTCATCTTGGTGGTGTGTTTGGGGTTGTCATCATGCCGTTCAGCCCAGTTTCTGAAGGCAGGGCATCATGTTCTGCTTCAGAATGTCACAGTACATGTTGGAATCCATGTTTCCCTCAATGAAGCGCAGCTCCCCAGTACCAGCAGCACTCATGCAGCCCCAGACCATGATGCTACCACCACCATGCTCGAATGTAGACAAGGCACAATTTTCTTGGTACTCCTTACCAGGGCGTCGCCACACATTCTGGACACCATTTGAGCCAAACAAGTTTATCTTAGTCTCATCAGACCACAGGACATGGTTCCAGTAATTCATGCTCTTGGACAGGTTGCTTTCAGCAAACTGCGAGCCAGCTTTAGAAAAGGCTTACTTCTGGGACGACGGCTATGCAAACCGACTTGTTCCAGTGTGCGGTGTATGGTCTGGGCACTGACAAGCTGATCTTCCGCTTCTGCAATCTCTAAGCAATGCTGGCAGAACTCATGCATTCGCATGTTTTTTTAAGCCAGCTTCTGCACCTGATACACAGCACGAGGACTCAACTTCTTTGATTGACCCTTGCAACTGGAACTCAGTTTCAGGGTGTCACCAATCTTCTTATAGCCTTGGCCATCTTAGAGGAGAGCAACAATTCTAATTCTCAGATCCTTAGAGAGTTCTTTGCCATGATGTGCCATGTTGAACATCCAGTGGTCAGTATTAGAGAATTGTACTCAAAGCACACATTTCAACTGCTCTAAGACAAGATACACAAATTTGTATGGTCCTGTCAAGCAGACAAAAGCATGAAAATGATGAATCGGACATGTGGTTTTGCGTGGTTTAACGACGTACAGCTATTATCCCTTAGGGTGTACTCACTTCTGTTTCCAGCTATTTTGACAATAATGGCTGTATGTTGAGTTATTTTCAGAGGACAGTAAATATATACTGTTATACAAGCAGCACATTGACTACTCTAAAATATATCCAAGTTTAATTTCTATAGTATTGTCCCTTGAGAAGATATACTAAAATGTTTGCTGAAATGTGAGGGGTGCTCACTTTCGTGAGATACTGTATATCTTAGCAGAACATATGTGTATGTGTGAGGAGCGTGTTTTGAATGAAGTTTAAAGTGTCTGTAAGGCCCATTCTCTCGCAGCCTTTCTGGTGCAACACGCTGTAATTGGGTCAGTGGAGAGTTGAATCGGCCGGTCTCTGGTGCTTTAGTGCCCTCTGAGATCTAAAACTTTCATGAGTTCCCCCACCATGGGAATAGTGCCACCCTCATTGTTATTTATAAATGAATCCATTTTGCTACTACATGCTTTTTTTCTCTCCCTATAAGTCTAGGTCTCTTCCAGTGCATTAAAGGCACAACTGATGAGGACGTGACTGACCCAGTCAGTGAAATATTCAGGTGTGCCATTACACACATCACAGACACATACTTCATAAGAAACACTTCAGTGTGACTTGATAGGGGAGTTTAGATTCTAATCACACTTGACTTTGACATGTTAGCAGTATGACTGCAGTCGCGTCTCACCGAGTTCAGTTATGATCGGGATGTTCGATCCTGTGGTGACGGATGCCTGCCGCACTAAGCCGTGCACTGGACTGTTATCTGGAGATGACCTATCCATCCCCGGAGGTGTGAAACCTGGAAGAGAAAGAGGAATGAGACTGTCAAATTCTCTACTCTGCTTACAGTGCCCCCCCCAAAAAAAGGTTTACAATGGTGAACAAACCATTGGCATAACGGTCGATTGCTGTAAAACGATAATTGTACGATTCTAAATGTACTGAACATATTGTAGAGTTTGTGGTGGTAGGATAGACTAAAACAATGAAATATAGATCATCCGTTTCTAAGGGTCAGCTCAGGCGTATTTAGCATTTGCTGCCTTCCATCAACCAGCAGGTATAAATTTTATATGCTGTTCATTTTGTTACCGTAAAACTGGTGAAGTGGATCCTGAAAACCTTTTATGTGAAATGCCATGAAATACAACCAGGAGTGACAAGAGTATGAATTCACATGACTTGACACTTTTGCATTTCCTCAAGCTGACAAGTAAACACTTTAAATCAGTAATGCTATATGCATAATGCATTGGCCCTGTTTTGACATCCATCGACTGGAGAAAAATGCAAGCGTATAGTTTTTACAGTGACAAACATAATGCAGGGAAAAGATTCAGGTCACAAAGTTTTCAAAGGCCTGCAGAATTCTGTACAAGAGGTTGTCCTTTTCAATGGGGAAGTTCAATAGACTAGCTTTCTTTATAGCTCTTAACAAAAGAATACACAACAGAGAGAGAGACTAAGAAGACTTTGTCTTAAATGTGCAGAGAATAATCACGTCTCCTGTTGTGTGAATTGTGAAGACATCAGATATGCAGTGACAGTCAGAGTCAACCATCTGGCATTCTAAATAACTTCTTTGCTTCAGCTTATAAATAAGAGCAATTTGGATGCTGATTCACAAGAGCAATAGTACTGTTGATTGTATTGTTTATTTTTCATAGATATGTTGGATAATTGTACAAATATTTCACATTACAAAGCATCTCAACAATTCAATGACTGCAGCAAGAATATTATTATTATATCAGAATTTGGTCATATTCTCTCATAACCAGATTACGTAAATATTCTGATCTCTATAAAACTGAATAAGACAGCTGGTATGTGCCTGTGTTAACCAGAATTTTGGGTCAGGATATTCAGAATGTCCACTGAAACTGAACATTCATTCATATTCGAGCAACTCCAAACAAAGATAATCCTATGTGATCGTAGATATGGCAGTTGTGAAGTCAAGCAATAGTTTTGAGGAACATCTCCAGAAGAGATAAATATTGTGCATGTTATAGTTTATGATTATATTTATACAGGAATATGTCAATAGAATTTAAACACGTTAAAACTGTCGTATCTTTTAAAAAGTGGAATAAAAAGTAGTAATCCAGCAAATTTTCAAGACCAAGTCTAACCACATCTCACTTGGTCTTGTGCAACTTTGTGTTTATTGTTGCACATCGATCACACTTCATAAAGTTATTCGCCCTCCAAACAGACCTTAAAGTCACGCTATAAATTCTGCTTTAGTTTGTTGTTTTCAACCGTAATGCATTATGTAGCCTGGACTTTGTGTACTTTATTCAAAGACGCCTTAAGCACTGATAGCAGTGTCCTGTGTAGTACTTTCTCCTGGCAAAAGGCTTGCTGATTTATTCAATAACACCTTCTGTGCAAGTTTAACAAGCCGCACTGAAACGCCGAGGTGCTGAGGGCAAGAATATTTACCAAGATGATGTGGTATGATGTAATTTATTACACCTGTATCTCATTTTTGTAAACATTTATATGGTTTATTTTATTTTATCAAAGAAAATGTAATTATGATGTGTAATTATGTAACATAAACAATAATAATAAAACTACATGTTTGCCAAGTTGGAACTACAATCTGGGGGAAAATAATTCGTCATTTTTATTGCTGCAAAGGTTTACTTGGAAATACACGAAAACTGTTAATTGCACAATAAATTATGTTCTAATACACTGTGTTAATGAAATAAATCTTTATTACACAACATTGCTCTGCTGTTGATCATGCCAGATGTTGAGTTAAACTAACTGAGAGTGTAGTAATGACCAAGCACTCATGGAAACTGTGCACTGACTAGAAATCAGTCACAAATTTCTACACATAATATTTCAGCTAATTTGATTATGGTTTCAGTCACTAATAAGGTTGAAGTACTTTCAACTCCACTTTGAAATCAGAATTCCTCTAGAAATTAGCACAGACAATTCAAACAGATTTGTTCCGGGCCTGGTAATGACGTTTTCTTAACGTGCACAAAGAGTATGATTACCATCTATTATCATCCACAGCAGAGGGATGTGCTCTTCCTCAACACTACACACTGTTCAGCGCGAGCCTTTGGGACAATATTGGACACATTTCATCTGAAAGTTGTCATTTTGAAGCATTAAATCCATCTTTCTGAGCAAAAAGTAGATACTCAATAATGGTTGAAATGTTAATTGTTGAGGGCCAGCTTGTGCGGTGTGTATAATTTACGTAATGAAGAGCAGCTGAGAGAGCGAAGCTGCTGATTTGTACAGTCTGTTTAATGATGATGAATCCTGATGGGCACAAGAGGGTTACATGTTTATCTGAATGCATAAACAATCTGTTCGAGTCAATTTGTCGGCAAACAAATCTGCTGCGGTCCAGCAATTGGAGGCAAATTTGCAATCTGCACAAAACCGTTAGGGTTGGGGGTTTTTCAGAGCTTTGAATACAGGGAAAAAAATTATTCACATGCTCAGAATTGCATGCATTTTCCAATAATGACATACAAATGCATGAAAGGCAAATTCTTCAATGTATAACAGTCTTTAGTTTCATAGACATTTAATGTTTGCATAAAGTGTCTAAATGAATGTTTAATTGTCTTTCCTAATGCACAAACACTTGAAATGTCAGTCGTGCTTTTATTCTTTGATAATTCATGTCTGTCCCTTGTTTTATTAAACCATTTGGGCATATTATTGGACATTGTTGTCTTTGAAAGCACACAGTAAAGTGCTGGTTTCACAGTCTAAAGCACTTGAGAGGTATTCTTTGTGTGCTGAAGTATTCTTGGTCACTCCTTACCTTGGGAATTAGCCTGCAAGACCCCAATGCTGTCATCAAACTGCATAGATTTGATGTTAAGAGACGCCAAGATGCATTCCTTGTCCTGCAGTGAAGCATCGTCGATATTATTCTGATTGGCTGACAGGATAACGCACATGTCGCAGAGGTTGATGTTGACGGCTCTTAAATCAGCTCGACTTAATGGCGTACCCTTCAGCGGAGAGAGAGGAAAAAGAGGAAGAAAGAGAAAAACAAATTAAAGATGGCACAGAGCTCAGGGAAATTAGTTAACAAGTATTTACTTTTCTAAAGGCAGTGACATTCAGCTGATCTAACTATGCGCTGAGGAAAGAAGAGATGTAGTCTAATCTAAAGGCTAGCCTTTGCTGACGGCAGCTTTTTGGCTTCGTTTTTCATACTCAGTCAAGGCGATGCTAACAAGCACTAGAGCAGGAGGCAAAGCCTGAGATTCACACGACCCACAGGAACCTGCCGCCAGAACATCAACACTTGAAAACAAATTGTGGTGGCACTATTCCATGCAAAAAGCGTGTAAAAGGGAACATCTGCTGCAAAATAAGGTCTTACTCCTTGAGTCACATGAATGCATAACGTTTACAGACAGCTTGTTTTCTCCAGGTGTAAAAGCTCCAGGCTCATTTACAATGCGTGTATACTCACAGGTAAGATGGAGACTTTGGGGAAGTTGTGAAGGGTTTCCCACTCTCTTCTCAGATAATCTAATGAGCCCACAAACACAATGGGCTTTAGCTCATGGTAATGGAAGTTGCTTGCTCTCAAAGGCATCACCAAGTTTCGAAGCCCCACTAAAGCTGACGTGACATCTCCGAATATACAGACAACTACATGTCCACTTAAAACCGTCATGGAGGCCTCGCTGCGTGTCTGTGGTGAAAAAGCCAGAAACAAACAAGACAGTTACAATCACGTCAGCAAGAACGGAATAAGAGCTCATATACTGCCACCCATTCAAAAAACAACACAAGCTGCAAGAAGAGTATTGTTTAAAATTGAAAAGGGCAGAAAATGCAAAAGCTGTATTTAATTGATTGAAATCTGAGCATTGATTACAGGGTAAAAAAATATAATGCACTTGCTCAAAATGGCATATTGTAATAATGAGCATACATATGCATAATTCTAAAATGTATAACTGTCTTTACTTTCATTGAAATGTATTTAATGTTGACTCAGAAATTGTGTCTCTAAAAGTGCAAATATATAAAATGTCCATTGACTGTACAACATACACACTAACAATACAAATACATTCAAAACTAGGGTGACCTTGGGAACTTTGAGGAATCATCAGTGATTTCTGTGTAATTATTCCCAAATTGTGGTACATGACAAATTTATAATACTAAAAATTATACACATTTTATTAATTGTTTATTATTTATTAATCTTATTAATTTCTTTCTTTTTTATTATTATTTCTTATATATATATGTCGTTAGTTTAGTTTAGTTTAGTTTAATGTGTGTAAAATAACATATTCTGTTTTCCCTTAAAGTTAGAGGTAAAAGAAGATTTCATAAATGCGAGATTTAATAATACTTCTGCTTTTGAAACACTGGATTCAGCATTCAATTTGGGCATGAATGATAATGAAATGAGATTTGTATGTGTTTTTTGTTTGTTTTCAACTGGAAAAAATCAATGCTATCATAGCGCTACAAGAACATTGTATGAATATTATATGATGTAAATATGGTATTATTTCACTCTCAGTTCTTAAGATTGCACTCAAAATGTGCTTAATTCTGAAACAATAAAGGTAAAATTCTTGTGACTAGGTGATTTATAACACACTGCCGTTAGAAAGATACCTACCAGAATGACCTTCTCAATTTCTTTGGATGGACACCAGTGAAACATTCCAGTAGAGTCATATCTTTTCACATTAGCATCCATGTTCTCAATCTGCTCGTTTCCCGGAATGAGCAGAGGGTCATGTCTAAAAAGAGAGCACAAGGAGGAGAAAACGTGTAAGAAGAAAACATGTTCGCTGGCCCTATTTGCAAATGCAGGTTAGTAAAAATGCAACAGTGGGAATTTATCTTCTGGGCTTAATTGTGACATTTGTCAAAGGACAAACTTTCCGCACATCTCAATAGACGTCTATCGACAATAAATAAGCAGTAAACAGCCTTGTGCTGACATGGCTTGTCATTGTCAGATTGAATTTGTGCATTGGACTCCATCATAACTGCAGCTCTCTCCGGGCTGCCAAGACTGCGGAGTCATCAAAGTGTCCGCGCCGGTGACAGCACTGGAGTGGAAGAGATGGAGCCGGAGCACTTCAGTGACTGAGTGGCACCAGAATGGAACGCCAATTACCAGCTTTTACTCCGCATCACTCCTGACGTTGATGCGTCCAACGGTAAAAGCTTTAACAGAGGCGCACTTTAAATATTTTAGGAATTTGCCCAATCACATTTTGCTTCCCCAAACTGAAGGCCATTAATGTTTCAGCAGCATGTCACGTCCAAACAGGCTAACCTATATCAGCGTGCCCTGCTAAAGCGGATCTGAGGGGCATGTTGACCGTGAAAGAAGTCGCAGCACTTGGGTACAGCTCGCATTCATTTTAGTGAACTCCCTTGAAAGCTTTCTAAACAGCTCAGTAGTTGAACTATACAACTGAAAAACAGAATTCACAAACCAAATGTGCAGCCATGTTAATTTGATGTTTGGTATGAATAGCAACTCAAAAACATATAGTGGAGTGCTGTTTTGAGCTTGTTATGGTTGCATTCTCTGCCTCAAATACAGAATTATTGGTAGTATTTGAATATATAGACATGCCTGCAGAGTTTAATATACTCAATACAAGAATATTTAACACCAATCACAATTTTGTTTTTAAATGTATATTATCAGATATATAAAATGTCTATTCTCGCTTTTGACTGAATTTCAAATCCCATTTGTTATCTGTCATAAATTCAAAAACAAAGAAACTCAAAATGAATTACTGCAATATAACATCATTATTAATGTTATTATTCAAACATTCTTTAAAACAGACAAATAAAATCTGTTGTTTGCATAAATATTCAGCCCGTTGTAGCAGAAATTTTTGCAGATAAAAATATAGCAAAAAAATTTGCCAATACATTTGAATTATTAAAATAACTACTAGGGATAGGCAATGTATTAAATATTCACAATATCTGATTTAGATATATATAAATTCATGAAATTCTTGAGTCATTTCTTTGTGCTATGGGTGTATTTTAGTTCAGGTATATTACGATTTGTTTTCCCTCAGTGACTCTTGAATAGATACTCACGATTTCAGGGCAGATTTTGTGATAGACCACAGAACCCTTGTAAATGCATAAAACTGTCAACTAAAACCCACAGTGCAGCATGTTACCGGGCCTGAGATGGGCCAAAAAGGCTGCCTTTGAGGAAATGGCCTCGGGGCAGACAACAAAGCCCCCTTTCTAAGACACGGCTGTGGGGGAACATGCTCTCTCAGAGTCTGCTCGACCCAGCTATTGTGATAGTATTATCCACAGTGCTAGATTAACAACCATTTACAAAGGATTTCAACAATTGAAAACAAAATTTTTTTTTCAACTAGTCCTGTCTGATAATGACAGGATACCATTTGATTATGAAAATAATATATATATGATAAATAAAATGTTATTACACAAAAAAAAAATGTTTATGGTCTGAGGCTTAAATATAGAGCACGGCCAATAAATTACAGGATTTATCACTGAAATGAATAGCTATTTATTTATTAACACCAGGGTGTATTATATGCCTGTTATGCCTTGTTCTGCAACACCATGTAATTAACACAGCACTAAATGAGGTTTGTAAATTGTATTAGGCCCTTGTTAATCACTCTAATAATGAATGATGGGACCTCTGCCTCACCTACCATATTTGCATAATGTCAGATAATATTCCAGAAAATTAATTTACACTTAAAATAACTGCATGGCTATGTGAAGCACAATTACTAATTTCAATATTCAACGACTGCACAGACAAAATGCAACAACAGATTTGTGGTAGTAAAAACGTGGAAATTCTAGTCATATTACAAACCTCATAATTACTTTTTCCCTGTATTCCTCTCTCACCTTCCTAAGCAGGTTAATTCAGTGAAATGCGCCGCTTGGACTGTGTTTGATTGCTAAAATATCACATCAGAAATGTGTCAATTAGCATGCGTGCATGAGATGATATCAGACTGTGTGCAGGTGCTAATAACAGTGAAAGCATTTAGTGCTTTTACACCCTGACTGAATATTTTATTACGTGGCGCATGTTTCACCACTCACTCTATGGACCACTGTCATTTCAATCTCCCCTCAACATACTGCACCTCTGCCAAGATAGCTATCTCTCACCCGCTGTCAGAGCTGCCTGCCAGTCACAAGCACAATCCAACGTGCAATGCCACTCCAGAATAAAATATGTGACGTTACTCGCTGCTGCTAGGGAACCCGACAAATGCATTGTGACTTCCCACAATTAGACGTGTTGCGTCTCCTTTGAAGCGTCCTTTTAAAGCATGATACTGTCATTGTGTAATATTTCAGTCATTCTAAATCAACTTTTGCAACTAAAAACACCCAGAAATGCATTTATTTAATTTAAAATAAACATTTAAGCTAAAAATAAAAAGGGTTAGAGAACTTTATAGGAAATTATCGGGTACCCTAAGCAGGACAGAAAGTTATCCTTTAATTGGTATGTCCAGAGGAGCGTCCTAGACGTGCATTTGGGGAAAGAGAGAGCGAGAGAGAACAGAAGTTGCCCTGAGAGCCGGGCGAGCTGCTTTTCAAACAGCGTTCAGCTATTCCAGCGCATCACTTGGCAGTCACTGGCTCCCCGAATCCCTCTCCAGCAGCCTATGAAAGCAGCTCCTCGCTTTGAAAATTTTCCCTATCATGCAAACTGACAAAGGCATACTTTTCAAAAACCCACAGCCAATCTGTTGATCATTATTTATTTACGACAGCCTGGAGGCGCAGAAGCCTGTAACAACCATACTTGATATGGTATACTCTGGCTGTTTTTCCCTTTCCTGCTTGTTGAATAAAGTATCCCTAAGGCTCCCTCAAACAATCGCTTTTCATTGTGCATAAAACGCACCTTGTAAAGGCGAGGTATTTAATGTATGTTGTAATATATTGACAAGGAGGGCACAGGTTGAGGGAGTCCACGGGTCTGTCTTTGGTAATTTTGATGTTTCGCTGCAGGGCTTTGGCTTGAAAAAGCTTACACCTAGAACAGAGGACCTGTCATCCAGTACCCAAGAGCCAGCTGAACACACAGGCACCCTAAAGCACAGAAAACTTTGACACCGCTTTGAAGCGTTTCAAAACAGGGTAAATAACTCCCAAGAATTATTATCACTTGTAGATCAAAGAGCCGATGCATACATTACATGGCAAACGGGGACCTTCAAATCTGCTCAGAAAAACAGTTTTGTGCTGTAAGTTGAGGAATAAAAAGATTGTTCTGAGCAATCGCTGAAAGCTATTTTTTTTTTCATTCCTCTCGCAGTTTATTGTTTAAAACTGAGAGCGAAAAGAAACAATTGAACATTGATCATTTTCACTTGGAAAGCAGACTAAAGGGCGAGATCCTCTGCAGGGCTGACAGTTTACAGTATGTAAAACTCAACATAATTGCTTCTTTTGGGGAGAGATTCATGTTGGAGACCTCTGTCTGGGTTACTTTTTATACGCTACAGCGAAATGCCTTGTGGGTGGCACAGAAATGGAAAAATCTTTATTTTTTAAACAAAACAATACTTAAACAATATATATAATATATACAATACAAAACAATATATAATTTATTTGTGTAATGTTTTACTTTTAATTGAAAGTAAATATTAGACTGAAAAATAAATACAATTAAAACTGCTGTTTCATGTAAAAGATTAATTTAAATATTACATTTTGCAACTATTATTAATGTAATAATAAGCCTGCAACATCATGCTGGCTTTATATTATATTACAACTTAGAGAATGTGACTAACTGATTTTTTGAAATGCGAAAACAAATAATATCAAGCATGTTGGCTATCACTTTGCAGAAAGTTGTCCCTCCCTCCAGACCTTCAGCAACACTTTCTCACATGATGATGTGCAACGGAGGGCATTGTCTCTGCATTTTTTACAACCTCTGCATAAACGTCTCCTGGCCACATGGGCGGAAAGCAAGTCCTTTTATCAGTCAAAATCAATTAGCAGCATTATAATTCCAGCGGACAGGATAAAAGGAAGGTAATATTTGAATTCATTTTTGATTGCGATGATACATTTCACATATGGCCTTAAGTACGAAAAACACTCCTCACAGGGGTTCCCACAATAGATGAAGAGCCCCGAGGCTAAGTAACCATGCTGGCGTCTCTGATTGGTTGGCACCGTCATTAGTGCCACCGCTGTTTAAGAACTACATGTGGACGGGACTGGGGGGAGATGACAGCTGAGACTTTAAAGCAAGAGTATTTTTCAAACAGCTTTTCATAGCTGCTTTCATGACAGAAATATTTCAGCTCTATCATTAACCGCTGACAGGCTGACAGCTCAAACGCCTCGGCCTGAAAGGCCTGCTCTCACCTCCCCCCCTCTCTCTCTCTCTCTCTCTCTCTCTCTCTCTCCCTGCACACTTTCTTTTTCCCTCTCCCACCATCACAGCACCATCCGTCCTGTCTCTGCCTCTCTTTCCTTTTGAAGGGTGGAGGGAGCGTCTTGAAATCAATGTCTTACCTCGTCATTTTGGGTGAGCAGTTGGGTGAATTTCGCATGCCTCCGTTGCGTTGCTTCTTTTTGGGTGACAGTGTTGACGGATGCTCATCTTCGACTGCAAACACATGCAAAGAGTGTCAGACTGTGGACAGCTGGGATTGTAAAGTGTGCTGGAGATGACATACTAAAGAACACAAAAGCCAACACTCAATCAATCATTGCAACAAAAAAAAACACTCAAATCTGAGAAGACCTCCAAAAATAGAAAGATAAGAGTGTTAGTATGGACAAAAGTACACTTAAAGATAGCAAGTACAGACCTGAAGGACAACCATTAAGTTTTACACCCTGTTTTCCATGAATTCTCGTGAGTTCTGCTTTTCAAAGAGTTGTGCGGATCTATTTCAATCTGTATCGATATGTTCAAACTCTCTTTTACCTCTCTGTCATTGTTTGGAGGGCAAGAGCTCGAACAATGACAGAGGGGAAGAAAAAAGAAAAAGAAGAGTAATTTAATGTGTGTTTTTTAATGGATGACTACATGGCAAAATCAATCCTCATCACTCAGAGAGCCGTGAGTGATGGCTCCGCTGTGAGTCTGTCCCCCGTACCACAAGCACTCTCAGCGCTGAACAAGCACCCTGAACTGAGCCTTCTCATTCTGAAACGCCTCGCAAGAGGACATTACCTGTGAATGTCACAAGCTCTCCGCTTCATAAACACATCATGTGTGAGCTTTGAAGCAGTCTGAAGGATGAGCTCCTTAAACTTTCTGAGAGGATATGAATATACTAATCTGAAATATTTGAAAACTATAGCTTAACGTAAAGGAATAGTTCACCCTAACCATGAAAATGTCATCATTCATTCATCTTCATTTTGATATGAAGCCTATATGACTTTTATTCTTCCAGGAGAAATTTTGGAAAATGTCCATGGTCCTCTTTTTCATACGACAATAGCGTCAAATTCTGGCCCACGCATCGTGAATTGAACATGAGCACAAATGAGATTTGTGAGTGGTGGGGTAAAATTAAACAAGTTAAATGAAACTTTAATGTATTTGTACTTAACAGTTGTGGTCACTTTGATTTGTCACTGCATGAAACAGAAAAGCATGGACATTTTTCAAAATTTCTCCTTTTGTCCAACAGAAAAAGAGACAAAATAGTTTTTTGGTGAACTGTTCCTTTAAATAGGGGAGAAATTGTTCAATATGATGCAATAAAAACTAATCATTTTTTTCAGTCCTGGAATTTTGCATGTATCTCAATTTCCATGTATACCACAGTACATAATGGTTTTTTTCTCCTTTTTTTCATTTTGGAAATGAATATTTCTTATGCTGCTCTACTATATTAATATTATACTGTATTATTCAGTTTTTTTTTTCTGCATAGCAATGTGAATTTGAGTACGATACCAGGTACTGAACACAACATTTTGGTCTGATTTGTATTAGAGACAAACTAGAAACCGAAACCCAAACTCCAAAACACCACAAACTTGCTATAGTGTGGCACTGTTAGAAATCCATCAGCAGCACGGCAAAATATTAGAGACAAATACTGCAAACACATATACTTGTATATCTCTGATTTCCCTTTGTCATCTAATTGTTCTAATGAAAAAAGACAAATTAAACAAAAAGATGCTGCCTGTGTCTTCACCAAATGCCAGTGCTTGACATTTGAAATTACACTGTGGAGGGAGCAATGTAAGACGGTAATCAACTTTAAAAATATCACTACTGATAAGACCGCGGTGCAGTGGCCCTTTGTTCTTTGCTATGGTTGTTGAGCGAGTGGCCTGGCTGGGCCGGACCGCTCTCTCCTGCCCTTGCTCCTCCAAATTAGGCGGTGGAGATTTACGAGCTACAGTGGTGCCCTTCAGTAAGAGGCTTAACAATGAAATAACTCCACCTGCAACACGGCCATTTCAGCAAGTCTCTGCTTGTTCCAAATTACATTACGGCACTTTTACAACCTCAATCAAAATAGGATCAGCCCACCAAAGTGTGATTGCTGTTCCATACCACGGGCACCTATAGCCTTCGCTTTTTTGTGTCGCCGATCAGAACGATTGAGCTAGACATCTGTCTCCTCTGCTTCAGAAAGACAACTGGCTGATGCAAGCTTTAACGCACAACAGAGATACAAGAGAAATAAGAAACACTACAGTCCTGAAGACTTTGTTTGTACAACTTGGGGTGTCTATGACAACGAGTTTACAATGAGGTCTAAAAGTCTGAGACCACACTGATAATCTATTTTAAACCTGAAAATAAACCCAGACTTCGAAAAAAGAAATGAGAATGAAAAAAGAAAATAGAATAGAAACAAACGCACTGAAAAAAAAAACATTTTAATTAGTGGTCTTGTATCCCATGGTATATAATGGGTAATCTAGCTATTCTGGTACTTCTATACTCCCATTGATGGCAGTTGTTGTTACACACATTACACACACACACACACACATTTAGTGCTGGGGCAGGGGATACATTAGCCACTAGCTGCTCAACATGCACGCGGCAGTGTCTGCAGGGACCCATGCAGGAGGAAAGGGTTGTTTCCGGTAACACTGACTAATGCGTCCTAAGGCACAACCTACAGTGTGTGGGGACGAGCGTGGAGGACAAGGTGCTGGGGCGGTAGCGGTATTTTCCGGGCAGGCTGCGGGCCCGGTTCAGTCCAGCCAGGCTGAGGCGTGACTGTGAGGGCGGTGCCTGAGGGAGCAGACTTCCTTTACGGTTATTAACAAGAGGGACGGCAGTCGTGGAGCACCCCACAACCGGCAGCACACTGGGAAGAGTGTTGGGAACAGCCATGCTGTTGGCCAGTTCGATCGAGCGGTTTTGAAAAGTCGCTCTAACTTCCTCCTTTACTGTCAAACAGTGGAAGACAAAACAATGAGAGATGACTGGGATTTTGGTCAGTGACATACTATTAACAGGTTCCACGAAAAAGAAAAGGAAAAAATTTATCTATTTTACAGATCTTATAATTATATTCTTTGAAATCATGTTAGTATTTAAAAATAAATAAATAATAAGAATTCATAATGTAAACATGTCTTGTGGGGTAAGCATCAAACAAAATGTATTAACATTTTCCTTGCACCTTCAGTGTGACAATCAGAATAATTTAAAAATGTTTATATATATATATATATATATATATATATATACACATACACACACACACACACACATACATACATATACATACATACACACTTTTCAGTATAATTATTTTAAATCAATGAAATATTAATGCACAAATATCATTAAGTGTCTGGAGAGTCGAACTGCATGACATTCTAAACTTGTCACAAAAAAAGTTGATTATCTAGTATTTATCTATACTATCTATATTTATTATTTTAAGAGACGTATTAACAGACAGTCAGAGGCTCTGCAGGGGTCCCACAAAAAAATTATTGAAATCAACTTTAAATAAAAAATAAAAAACAAGTGCCTTGTTAAATAATAATAACAAAATGTAAAATAGTTTTAAATAAGATTTAAAATTGCTATACAAGTCGTCTAAAAGCACATGCCATTAGTGCTTCTAAACTAAATATATTATGATTAAAATACTGCAGCATTCATAATTTATCACTGAACTGCATGAGAATCACATAAATATTTAAGTATGAAAATACAAGTTGACATGATTTTCATTGTTGAGCCATTTATTTCACCCTTTCGATTACCATTTACAGACAGATCCACAAATCTGTGTGCCATAAAGGTAACCGCCGTATTTTTGAATAATTGACGATGACCCCTCAAGTTTTATAAAACACTACTTAACCACTTGCCAAGCGCTTTAGGTGAAATGTTCAATATGACATTTGCTTTTCCATTGCTAATAAACATTAATTAATTAGAAGCACTTTCTTCCCTGCCTGCTCTGCGACAAGACAGAACAAAGCATGAACATATTATTCCTGATAACCGTCAGAATGAATCAGGTCACAGTGCAGGTAGGGATGTGCTTGCACAAGGGAACACGGCAATCTCTTTACAATCTGCCTCAATATACGGCAAAGCAGTGTTAAAACAACATATCTAAAATGTGTGAAAATCAATACTTCATACAACACACGGATATGTCTTAGATTAAGCTGCGAAAAGGACCAAAATAACAAACAATCTGCTGTCTGCCAGACGGGAGTATGCAGTGTGTATAAGGGACCTGAAGTGTTTCACACAGGGAGTTTTCAAGCTCACCGCCTGCCACCCGAGCCATAAGACTCCAGCCTAATGCTATCTACATAAAAGGCAAGAGGTTAACCAATATCTGGTGTAAGTGGAAAAGCAGTTTCCGCCCGCTCCCCAAACCTTGCTCAGAGCAATAAATAGATGGTTATTTCTGCCGTCAGCTGCCGCATAGATTTAAAGGCCGCCACAGATAACTCCTGGATTCATCTGGCCCCTGTCAAACACGAGTAGCATTATACAGAGAACATCCGCTGTGGCACTTTCACTGTGGATTTACAGTAATCCAGACGGCAACTGTCCCTTTATGAAATGCAAATCCTGTGACGAGCCACAATTGTGCATTCTTATCAAGGCCATTGTTAAATTATAGAAAGCACATCTGTGAGAAAATCCATTTGAAACTTTATATAATTTTATGGTGTCTCTAAATAAACCAATTCGGTATACATGCACTTGCAATCATTTTACTTCACCTAAAATCTCCTAATTCTTTTTTTTTTATATATTTTTTTTATATTATTTTTCTATAAAAACAATTTTTTGTCCTTCAGATGCAGAAATATAACACAAAACATTTAAACAATAAACACTCACTTCAGCCTATTACTATAGCAAATACATATGAAACGATTACATATAACATTAAAACACATCGAAACGGTTACATATGAAATGAAACTTAATAGCAATAAAGCTAAACCTCTCTCAGCATTAGTTTGGCATCTGATTTACCGAAAACAAATTTAGCTGCATGTGAACGAACCCCAGACTGTGGCTGTGATCCCATTTCCCTGGAGTTGTAGCGCCATCTGCTGTTGATGGCGTCACAACACAGAAACGTATGTATCTAAGACTCCACACATGCGTGCAATACATCATAGCATTTCTAGCTCTTCAATCATCCCTCGCAAGGACACGGAGCTCTTTATGCAACATCTGGATTTCATATGGATGCCTCTATTCAGCACCTGACCTTTCTCATGCACATGTTTTAAAGTCGAGCAGCCCCTCTGATGCATTTGACCAGAACCCAGAGCTGAGAAACTGTCATCACGGCCCCCCTTCCCATCAATCCCCAGTAATCTACAGAGAGCTGAGGATGGCAGCTTTTGTGCTGTAATGCTAGTGGGGGTAAAATCAAAAGCAAAGAGCCAAAGCAGGCAGGTTGCACGAACGAATGGGGGAATGAGGAAAACAGAGAAGTACACTTACGTGATCTGACATATCCGTTAAACTTATATTTGGCTGAGGGGAACGCAGAGACCAAAGTGTGGATACAAAAAGGAAAAGAGAGAGAATGAGTGTGAGATAGACAGCAGAAAGACAGTACATCACACTTACACAAGGACAGAGAGGAAGAAAAGTCAAGTTAACAGCAGTTAGAAGCAAAAAAAAGATGATGAAGATAATCATATAAGCAAGAGATGATTAAAGAAACAAAAAACAAAAGTGGTGATTAGTGAAGGGACTGGACTTAAACGAAGCGATGAAAATCAAGCTGCCTGTTCAGTGTTTCCACATCACGGATCCATTTTAAGAGTCAAATGTTGGATTCTCGTCCCAAGACCGATGACGAGCTTACTGCCCAAATCCGAACAACCTCACAAGGATCATTATGGTATTTGGAATTTGGCTGGGGAAAAGAGAATGCTTTGATAAGTCATCATTTTATCCTTGACACTCAATTTGATGAAAACCAGTGAAACCGATCAAACAGATGTTAGCAATCTTGAGGCTTTACCAAATAGTTAAACAACAAATTACAGATGTTTCCCATCACATAATTGCTTCCGTAAAAATTAAATGCTGCCAGCTGATCATTTTTGATCAGTAATTACTATCTTGTCAACTGCAGATGAACGCCTAACTGTAGGCAGAGCATTCTGGGAGAATCAAGATACTTGTATGCCACAAAAAAACAACCTTTAAGTTATTAAAGTGAATATTAACTGGTGTTTTGAATGCATGATTTGCCATTTTCTTTCTATAATGTTTTGGATTTCTGAGTGAAAAAATAGTAACCGATATTTGTGATATTAATATAATTTCTTATTTAATATAACAATATTTGTCATATTAATTTTTTTAATTAACTAATATTGCAGTATTTTAATATATTTTTTTAAATTAATATCACAATATTTAAATAATACACAAATATTTTAATACATATTTACAATTATTTAGCCTACTTAATTAATTAAGTATATATATTTTTAAATGTGTGTGGGACTTAATTGAGTTCTTAAAAAGTAGCTATTATGGTATTGGTTAACATTATGCAATAGCCTGTGAAGCCTAAGGATGTTTTCACACTTTGTTCGATTGCCTGGTCCGAACCAGAGTTCAATTGCTTCCCCTCCCCCTCCCCACACAGGATAGTGTTCACATTATATTTTTGCATCCGAACCATGGTGCGTTTGCATCATCCAGCAGCAACTGTTTACCCGTTGAATGGTAACGAAAATGCAGGAGAAGGCAGCGAAATGCATAGCGTTACTCCCCTAACTTTTATATTTTGATTTTTGAAATACATTTCAGAGGAAGATCAGGCCATTTTGATGAAACATTATGAGGCCAAACTATTTTTGTCTTTGGAATAAAAAGTGCTAAATCGTTTGTTTTTTTTTAAACACCAGGAAAGTGTAAAAAAAAAAAAAAGTTAATTGTGTCAATTTGATTTCATGTTGACTTTAAGCTATGTTGCATATGAAACTTGGAGTTTAAGAGTTTATCTTGCAGACAATCATAATGAGGGATGGGTTCAGAGGCATGTAGGATGTTCTATACTGCAGCCCCCATCGTTGCAAAGTCTCATCTTTCGTTACAAGTACTGTATCTGATGCCATAAAGGTCACAGCGCAGGCCCAGGGCGGGGCGGTGACACAAGCTCTCAAGCAGGGGCCCTGTGCCGGTCCTGGCATATGTCGCTTGCAATCTGCGGGCGCAGGAAGAGTCGGCCGACTCTTTGGCTAGCATCTGTCCTACACGGCGGAGGGGATGACCGGCCCTGCTCCTGCCTGGTGGTAAGGAACTGTCAGGTTGAGTTTAATGACACACCAGCTGAGCTGGGGAAATGAAAATGCAAACATAATTTTCATGTCAGGCTGCATAAGAGCCGACGGTGCTGAGTTCCACCCTGCAAGGAGCGGACAAGATCCACTCTCTGGGCTGCGCCGTGCCGCCCCACCCTGCCACGCTTGGCACATCCTCTGCAAACTCCATAACCAACCGGAGCAGGCAAGAGAAGAGGGAAAAAGGAGAGAAAAAAATGCCCCGAAGACTCAAAAAAAGCAGTGACCTCTCTCCCTTCCCTCTCAGTATGCCAGGCGATTGTTGTTTACAAAACAGGCATGTCTAAGATTGCCCTGCTGGAAACTTCCTTGTGAAGGCTCATAAGTTCAAAACAGGAATTAATACCCTTTGCAATGCTGAGCACCTTGAGAGTCTTTAAAGCTCGTGTAATGAGGGGATAAGTCTCGGCAGGTGGAGCGGAGGGACTGTTATTGTCATTGTAACAGAGCGGAGGCAGCTAACTCACTCGTACAGTATATTTGCTCCCTAAAGCCTGCACTTGCAGAGATAACAAACTCTTCTTAATAGTGTGCAGTGCACTCGAGCTATAATGAGTGTTCCATTGCTCCCTACTCCTTGTCAAAGGCTCTCTGGGCATTGACTGCAGCCAAAAGAGTGATATAGCGTCAGCTTTTCACACATCTCATTTTCATACTAATAATTCTTTGTCTGGCTTTGGAAGAAAGGAGCATTACCATCCTGAGTGATGCATGCAAAGAATCAAAACAAAAAAAGTGCACGAGGGCTGTTTGAGAAAGCGCCCACCAGGGAACATCACTTCTGTAAAACAGAGTGCATTTACGGTCACGTGTTTCATGCATTCAGCAAAATAACTGCATCCAGGGGAGTAGTATTTATTTCAGTAATAACTTAGCTACTATAATGTGCAGGTATAAAACCACCATATCATGCTTAGAGCAGGGATGTGGTGATATTTATGCTTTCTGAACACAAGTGGTGAGTGCCAGTAGTTATGTTTCCATTCAAGTTGTGAATGTAATTTATGAAGAAATGTAGAAAAAAATAAAAAATAAGGTAGCACATGCTTAAAAGAACAAAATCATAATCTTAGGGAAACTGGTGCAAAACAGAAATGCAAATGTTGCAAATGCAAATGAAATGCAAAGGTTGTTGTCACAGAGGAAGCCACTGTGGCTTGCAGTGTGGAACATGCAATAAAAACCAATGTAAATGAAAATAAAATGTATAGAAAGAAATGAAAGAAAAAAAAATATATGTATGTATAAAGACATTTTCAGAACAAGGTAAATAACGATGACGCACTCAAAAATTTCTTCAGAAAATCATTACTGATTGAGCAAAATCAAAGTCAGATGAAGGAACTCTGTGAATTCCTCATCATAGAGATGTAATGCTAGATCTGAGGCAGATCCGATGGGAGAGAGTCAAACAAAGCCGCAGCTGGCATTAGCTGTCAGCCTTGTCGAAAACGCACTCAATTCAGAAAGAAAACGGCAGCAATGAAACCAATGAAGGATGACGCTACATGAAGAGATCAGTAACTATGTAATGACCAGTAACTGGTATCCAGGGATATCACCACAGACCAAAACAAAAGACACAAAGTCAACCTCATCATAGGGTTTGATGCTAATCTAAGCTGATGTGGCGAACAGTCGGAAGGCAGTTGTAGAGGAAATGCGATCGCCTGAACTGACCCCTGCTTTTATAGTAGGTCGCACCGCTGCCATTCCTAATTGACAGACGCTTTAGTATTTCACATCTGCTAAGGCTTAATGAGAAGACCCCTGTTCAGCGCTGTCCTTTACACAACTAACTGCGTCAGTCATCTGACCTCATCCAATCGCCTGAGTCACTGCCATCTCAATTGAGTTCCTGTCAGGAGATCTCTTTTTAACTTTCCCATTGAGCCTGACAGTCCCACTGTGGTATACAATGCATTAAATAAAGCACATTGACTTTTTCTCCCCTGATTGCTGGCTAAGAGAAAATCATCGAGGAGGAACAGATCCTGTGGAAAGGGGGAGAGTTTGACGTGTTTTTTCAATTGCACCTAAATGTGGACTTTACTAAAGGAAGAGGTTTTATTTCAGCCAGTGGAAATGGTGGAGGCATTAATGGCTTGCGGTTGTAAAACATGATTGTCCAAGAATAGCAGAAAAGACATTGCCAGTTTATACTTACTCTCTATGAACAGAAGAATCTCACTTAAGATCCCTTTCAATCACAATCTAGTGTTTGGCATGTGAATTAAAGATGATTTTAATAAATAACAGACACATATTCTGACTGTTTTTCATTTACTTATATCCTTACAATTTAGCTCAATTACAAATATAATCAAAAGGGATCTTGACCAGTGAGATGGACATTTGAGTTGCATTTGCTTGTTTCTAATATTTTAAACAGGAAAATACAGCATGTAATAATTGAACACATTCAAAATTCAAAGACCAAAATATTGTGGGTACCCATGTTTGAACCTGTGGGGAAAAAACAGTTAGTCATTTGTTTGCATGTTTCCTAACCTGAAGAAGGGTCTTCAAAAACCACATGAACATGAAAAAATTATCAAAACAACATCAGTGGCAATGTACACAATTAGCCCATGGATTCGATTAAAAGCACATCATACAGTTAAATTTAACAGATACATGTACACCTGCCATGTAAAAGTGTAAACACCAAAACAGTGACTGCAAAATGTCACCAGCACCGCACAAGTGCTCCACTAACACAGCATGCGCCAACACAGTCCTACTGCACCTACTGCAGCAATAACACAGAGAAGCCACGTCACTTCAACTACCACCAAATCACCAAACGAAAAAGAATATGTACTAGTGTACCATCCAATAAGCCACAGATACGGAAATAATGGAGGAACGAAACAGACGTAAAACACAGCATATGAAACACGGCACAGACACGCACACTCACACGCTCACAGGTCACGGACATCGAACGGCATGTGGTTTGTCGATCGAACTTACAGGCACGTAAACTGGTTGAGCAATCATGAACAGAGACAGAAGAAAGTGGGAAGGCCCTCTGAAGACTGTCCATGTTACTATGTACACTGCCTGTCATGCACGAGCAGTCGCGCTCAGAGCGCCCGCAATCAAAACAACATGCCAGTTTCATTCGCTTGTAGACGGACATCTTGGCTACAGTCATGTGTTGGATGAGAGGAGAGGAAAGCAGCAGGTTAATGGCAAGGATCAAAAGAGTTTTTCAACCAGGGAAGTCTGAAGGTAACTTTTTCAAACAGGAACAAGAAGTGCAAGCTCTGACAGGTTTGACCCGCAAATGGACCACTGCGCTCCCGCTTGAAGTACGCTTCGGATAAGCATCCGATTATGTTCCCACTGCACATGTGAAGTTCGATCCAAATTTGAAGATTAATACCAAATTGGACTTTGAAAACATCTAATAGAGGGCTTGTTTAGGCGGGAAGCAGTCGTCTCATTGGGGTCAAGCCGTGCCCTAAGGCTGATCATGTCATAAAAGGTTAAAGGTTCAGATATGACAATATGATCAGAGGTTGGGGCAAGGAACATTCAGGCAGAGAGGAATGGGTGAATGTGTTCAGCAGCAAAAACCTCTTTGGATAACATCCTCTGTATCTAAAGGAGAGGATCACGTACCTGTATCCCATCATGCAGCAGCAGGTTATCGGCATCACAACGTGCTACAGACTCTAATGGGGATTCTCTATTCTGTTTGTCAAACTCTGTTCATCACTGGACTCAATTAGGGATCGGTTGGGAGATTCATATTGGTAAACATGCCAATAGGCTATTTCTTCATTCCCTGATTAGAAGATGCATTCGCATGCTTTGCGCATTTTATTCAAACATACATTACGTGGATAGTATGTATGTGTGTATGCAATTTTTATTTATTTTTTGGCTCTCAAAGGAGCTGTGTTGACAGACTATAGCAGCATGAATCGGACTAAAAACAGTCCCTGGTACACATTCTCCTGGTGCCACCTCACTAACGGACCGTAATCAAGTCTGGCACCCTCAAAAGAGCAAACAATCCACAGGGAAAAGCCTGCTTTTGACTTCCATCTGAGGTTATGAGCCTGAATTAAGAGGCCAATTTCAGTTGTATGCCGGAGAGATAATACGGTAAATGACTTGGCCTTTAAAGCCATAACCTCAGGGACTGTTATTCTAATAGAACCATGCAGAATGGCTGAAATTAAGGAGAACAGGCATGCAGTGGGAGGCAACCGCGGTCGTATCTCTTGAAACGGCAGCCCGGTTGACTGTTTACGGGGCTGAAACATATTAAGGCAATGTGGAAACATGCAGCAGCGGGGTTTCTACTTCATTTCATGCTGAAATCTATCGCTTCAGAGTTTGAGGGTTGACATTCATCGGAGCACATAGTATGTGGTTATGTTAGTCAGTGAGACATGGAGGGCGGAAGAGACACAAGACAACATGATGATGTGAGTGACTGAACACGACTACACAGAGAGCCTAATTACTGAAGCCTCTTTAACAGAACAACCCGATTTAGCAAGAATGCTCTCAGCACCCCTATCGTCTTTCCTCGCCCTACAACGTCCTATAATTCAAAGCAGGCTACGTCATGTGTTAAAATACTAATGGAAAGGAATATATCTGAAGGATTTATAATATGGTCATATATGCACATTATAGCCAACTTTGAGCTTATACTTACTTAAAACGCTTAAATCAAGAGTTATATTAGATACAGTGAAGCCTTACGTTCTTAAAATACTTAAAACAAACACACCTCCATCCGTACCAATATAAAGCGAACAAACACCCTGGCTCCTTGGGAAGACCTACATAAAGAAACCTAGGTGACAAGTGAAAAGACCCTACAGTGCACATTGGCTCTAGGTGACAAGTAAGAAGACCCTACAGTGCACATTGGCTGATAGCAATCTTGCTAAATAGGTTTATGAGGACCACAGTGTTCCCATTCTGTTCCGTTCTCATTTCTAGAACTACAGTGTCATCTAGTGGTCAGCATTGTGTACAGCAGCTAGATCAACACCTCCGTGAGCCTAATGTTGAGAGATGCACCCATCAGTGAGGGGAGTGAGTAAAAAAGGACCCAACTACTGAAAAGAATTGAAATTAAGAATATTTCAATTCTAACGATGGTTCTTGTGTCGTGTATAGAGGCTGGGCAGGGGCCGGATGGTGGAGACAAAGGGGAGGCTGTAGGCAAGAGGGAGACCAGATTGTTTTGATTGTGTTTTGGAGACGATGCTCGTTAAGTCTAAGAATTTGAAGAACTTCCCACAGAACTCTTTCTGCTCTCTGAAAATACAGCAGCATGAAAAATTGTCTTTGACAGCGAGGGGACGGATTCAAGTGGACTCAACCGCCCCCCTTGGCACTGGTGAGGTCCATGACTAATAGTAGCAAAATCAATCGGCTTGTTTGACTTTTTAGATTGTCATGACAGGTTAAGTTGAGTTTTCGGGAGAGTCAAACAACCTCTGAAAAGAATCACAGATTTTGGAGGAACTGTTATTGGTCAAGAACCTATTCTTCTATCTTATTAGAGATTGCTTTGTAGGGGTTAGGACATGGTCATTTTCAGGCCAGTAAATTCTGCTGTATTACTGTTTTGGGCTGAGGACAGTGGAGAGATGAGAGGTGTAGGAGGGATGCAGCAGCTAGACTGATACATGCAACATATATAGAGATATATATATATATATATAGAACTATTATCAGAGTGAGACAGTCAGACTGTACTCTGGGCCACAGGAAACCTGTTTTTACTCACAATATGTCACTATCAGTGAGAGGTTTAAAAAAAGAGGCGGTATTCCAAGGCAGCAAGGAAGGAAATACATCAAAAAGTATGTCAATGATCATAAAGAGGGTGAAATAAAAGAACACAAACTTCCATTACAGCAACGGAAACCTCAACTCCCTTATTGTGAAGCTATTGGCCTCTTCGAGGATGATATTTAGTTTTGGGAGAGTGCATATAATCAAAAACATGATTGGGATGACAACAAAAGAGAATAAAGTAATAAAAATGTTTTAGCTCGAAATTCCACCATTGTTGCAAGGTTTGGGGTCAGAAATGTATATAATAGTGTAAAAATACTTTTATTAAGCAAAGAAGCATAAATGTTATAAAAAAAACATTACAGTAGAAAACTGTTATTTTAAATTGTAATATCTGACAATATTATGGTTTGTACTGTATTTTTGATCAAATTAATGCAGCCTTGTTGAGCATAAGAGACCTTCAAAAACAAAAAAATCGTTAGTGCATGTGTAATCAAACACAGTTTATCATCTGAAACATCATATTTAAATAATTATATTAATGTAAACAAACAATAAATAAACAAGGATCTGCAGTTTAAGGCAGCAGTTTAAAAGTGCACAGTGAAAGGTCACTGGGAATGAAGCTGAATTATTCATCTTGTGGCTAACTGGTTTGGACAAATGCTTATATAGGTCATGTAATAACAATACATCATTCCAATATTAATGTTAATGTATGCTCTACGTAACATTAATATTGCTTCATTCTACAAAGTCAACATTAGCAAATGACAACAAACATTTAGGTGCTGCCACATCTATATATAATTAAGAGGGTGTTTAAGGAAATGCAGTTCTATCAAATGATGTGAATGTCTGCAGGAGCTGCTCTGACAGTGGACTACACTCTGAGCTATTAATCTCTCTTCTACTTCAGTGACTTCCTGTCAGAAAGTGTTTTTGCCAGGCTGAGGCAGTGGGACATGACAGTGGCGCGTCCAAACGGCAGTTGCGTTGGGCGTTCTGGATAAACTGGGTGGATATGATTGGTAAAATGATCCTGGGCCAAGAGTGTGTTTTCGGTGTGTCTGGCGAGGGTGGGCCAAGCTGCTCTTGCCTTTTGTTTTTCCACCTGACTGGTGTCATTACCTCCGCCTCTCTCCCACTGATGCCATCGTGAGCTGACAGCCTCTCTCTTCAGCCCTGCTAATCATGTCATTCCTTCTCTACATCTGTAGCTCTCTTCACCATTAGCATGCTGATGACTGGCTTTTCTCAAGACTCTCTCTCTTTCACCTTGCCATCTTTCTCCATCTTTTCCTAGGTCTCTAATTTGAAGGTAATCTGTTTTTGTTTAACTAGATTCTACAGTTCATCGCTCTAATATTTTTAGTATTTTTCGTTTTAGTGATTGCAAGGCAGCAATGTGTTTTGTATATGGTTGTAGTCTTAAACGTGACATACATTTTTTCACACTTTAGAATTTTAGATTTTCTTTGCAATCGTTCAAATGTTTTTTTTATGTTTTGAAAGAAGTCTCTTATGCTCAACAAGGCTTTTCTTATTTAATAAAATTACTATAAACAAAGAAATATTGTGAAATATTATATTACAGTTTTAATATATTTTAAAATCCTATTTATTCCTGTTCCTATTCCTCAGGCAAAGCTGAAATTTCAGCCATTACTCCACTCAACACTTCACATGATCCTTCAGAAATCATTCTAATATGCTGATTAATTTCTTAACAAACATTTCTAATTATTATCAATTCTGAAAATATTTTTGTGAAAAATACTGAAGCGCCATCAGATTCAAAAAGTTGGAAAAAGGGCAGAAGGCTGAGTGGCTCTTTTCAAATGTAAGCACTATAGTTACAAACATTTAAATTGTACTTTATATGTACTTTACCAACATAATAATTTTAAGTTTTTTTTATTTATTTTTTTAGATTTAGTTTTTGTGAATTGAATAGTATGTGAGTGGAAGAGCAGAACTAAAACCTATAATCTGAACTTTTTGAATACTATTCTTTTGCTGCCTTGCGAGTGTTTTTTTATTATTATTATATTAAAAAGTGACCTGACATGAGCCTGTAATTTTATTTATAATATGTAAATGAAAGCTTTCAAATTGTAACTTAAAAAAAAAGAAGCTAAAATACACACACACACAAAAAAAAACCAACAATATCTGACATTTAACACAACGTAGCAGTGCCCTACAACGTGAAAAAGAGCTGGTGGACACTTTCCGTTCAGACTGTACACGACAGAAGGGAAGGATGATCGGGTGTACTTACTTCTCTTGCAGCCACACTTTTTAATCCTTTTGGGATCTGTGATGTCATCATGACATGCTTTGCAGTAGAAAAATGCTCTAAAGAGAGACAGTAAAGAATTGAACAGTTTGCTTCAAAGGGTGTCCTTCAAATTTCAGTTTTCATTTGTATTAAAAATCAAACAAAAGAGTGCATGTAATTCTGATGGATTGGGGACATATTTACCTTTTCACCTCTTTGGCGTCACTGGCAATAAAGAATCCCAATGTCCCCTCTTGCATCTTAACGTGGTTTCCGGGGTTGATCAGAATACTGTTCAGTCAGAAAGAGGGTCATTCGCATTAACATGAAGAAAATCAATCTCGCTCATTCAAACACTCTAATCAAGAGGAATGGTACACATGTTTTTGGACCTCGTTGAGAAACTGATGAGAAATATACTGCCTCAAATTTTGATACTGGAATTAAACTTTTGTCAAAAAAGCTGCAGGGAAAGGGACCTATTCAAGAAATACTGCTTTGGCAACTTGGCTTCACACAAATACAATACAGCACATAACAGCATGACTTGCCCATTTTAATTATTTTCTCAAAATGGTTTTAGATTTAATTGTCTGGGTGATGAGATAAAAGAAATAATTAAAAATGGGGTGGTAACAATCTAGGCGTTCTGGTTGATGGGCCTTCAGAAACACACAGTGTGAGGTCTATCGTCACACAGCAGTGCAATTGAATTCCTGCTTTAGTTCAGTGGAAAGCAAGAGAATGACCAGCTCAGGATGCATCCTGGGTCTCTGAATCTGCCAATACATGCCAAGCTGTTTTCAAACAGGACAGGCTAATTCTGAAATTATGTTAAAGACATTCTGATATCAGCTTCAGCACATGGTTATTATTTTTTACTGTTGTTGTTGTGTGGACAAATCATAAAAAATAAGCACTGAGGCAGAGGCTGCACAACCAATAATCATGATCTGTCACTCAAATGGACTTTAAAGTTTCTGTCACTGAATATTTTTTAGGTCATGTTTAACTTTACTGACTGTTATATATAGCAGACATGCTGTATGTAATATTATCTTGCTATAGCATTTATTATCATTATTAAAATTGCAGTTTGTTTTAACTGGGAATAGTTGACCTTCAGTAAAACATGTAACACATACAGGCCTGGTTTCACAGGAAGGGCTTAGATTAAACCAGGACCAGATTAAACCAGGCTTTTATAAATGTGCCTTAGAAAAAAACATTACTGATGAGCTTCTTGAGACACAACAATGGCACTGACATATTTTAAGATATGTCAGTGCAAGTTGCTTTAATTTAAGACTGCTCTTAAAACTTGCATTTTATTCTGGGACTAATCCTGTCTGTGAAACCAGAGGATAATATGTTATTCATGCTTCAATAGAGATAATTTAGACTACAATTGAAAAGTTTGGGGTCCGATAAATTTTTTTTTTTTTTTTTTAAGAAGTATCTTATGCTCACTGCAGTTGTGTTTGATAAAAGACTGTAAACCTGCAATATTGTGAAATATTATTGCAATTTAAAATAACTATAACAATAATTTATGTAAAAAAATAAAATGTATTCCTGTTGTCTTATCTGCAGCCATTTCTTCAGTCTCATGTGATTCTTCAGAAAGTATTATAATATAATAAAGATGAATAAAAACTGAATAAAAAAAATATAAATTAATACATTTAATTTCTTTAAAAATATTTTTATTTCCATTAACGTTTGAATGGTTAAAAAAATCATCAATTCAAAACATGTAAAGATGGCAACTGTAAAATGAGAATTCATAGGTTTAAATTGTTCTGTAAAATGTAAAATGACAAAGCATTCTGGATCAAATTAAGTAAATAACAGGATTTGTTTGGTTAAGGCAACCACTGCCTCTAGGTTTGGCTCCCAGTGGTTGTACAATCCCAGGCTATTGTGAAAAATGGCTAGTCACTGTCAAAACTAAGCTTGGTGGGCGAGGAAATTTAGCTGTTTATGAAACCAGTGTCAGCTTCTGCCAGATATTTGGGAGAGTCTGATTTGTAACTGTAGAAGTTCAACAGTGTAGACAGAGCCACTACTGAACCACTGTATCATTCCCCATTAATTAGACAGAGACAGAGATGACACAACACAGCATTAATGGTTGCCAGTTGTTAGGAATCATCAATGAATTAAGTGGTGGCAGCAACATTTGACAACTGCCCAGCTTGACTAGAGAGTCAAGGCCAGAGAGCCCAGACGAAAGGGAAAGGCGCATGACAGACGACAGACATCCCATTATTCCGCAGATTAAAAAAAAATGTGGCCAGCATCACTGGCTCTCCAAAATCCATATACGTATTTACCGTTTGATACTGTACATGTAGTCTATCAAAATCCTTTCCTCTGGGCTCGTCAAATAACCACATCATCGCAAATGAAGGCCGAAAGAGGGTGATTTAATCCATTATAAACTGGATGTTGGCTGGTCAGTTAATGAAAATGTCAAAAGCTCACTGTATTGCTTGAAATTATTGTGCTGGGTTATTTATCACTGAGCTTTACATCTGATTAAATAGCCCCCTTTGCGAGAAGCAGGACATTTGACATACTGGTCAGAAGATAAATACAAATGGACTCATTCACTGACATATTCACATACGTTGCTCCCAAAATTTGAGATTTTCACAACATTTGACACTAAATCAGACAGAAGCCTTATGCAATGGGTCGATCACAGACTGATTGCATGGAAATGAAGGCTTCCGCTCATATCAAACCTCATATTGTGGGAAACAAAGCAAGCATCACGTGACAGCGTACGGGCATGCGGTTACCAAGGCAAGGCATCACAACCAAACACATCTAAAAGTGAGCAGATGCAGCCACCGCACAGCGACATGTAGATGCAAACTGTTGCAGTAACTTCTGTGCAGTTGGATTGTTGTATAGAACACCAAACTGACAGGAAGTGACCTCACTTCATAAACATCTACTCAGAGACGCACAGGCATTTGGGGACATGATGAAGTCAGTTCCAGACAAACTTTGACAAATAGACCGACAATTTAGTCACACGCACTCGACAGAATCAACATATCATACGCACATACAAATACAAATCACACCCACTCCGACACACATATACACACAAACGCAATACAGTGTTAGAGTGGTAATGACAGAAAAGGCAAATATGGTGCCATGAATAGTGTGGCCTTTAATAACCAGTCAGTGTTTAGCGTTTAAAACTGCGTGAAGTAAAACTTGCCATACTGAGACACATCAGTTCTTAATGAAAAAAACAACAACTTTTTTCTGATATATAATGCACTGAGTACAGTTGTTTTTCGATTAGGGCAATTTTCTCTGTGCATTACGAAATAAGTGAGAAAAACATGAAGTACTGTTGGCATGGAGAGCACAACGCTGAAAAAGACACGGACAGAAATGATTTGCAGCTGATGAAAACTGAAAAGTAATCAAACAGGGAAAAAAGGAATGGAAAGGAGAGGAAGTCTAGAACAAAAACCAATGATGCACGAACATAGAGTGGATAAATGTTGTGTTGATATGTGAACAGCACAGACAAAGAAACAAGTGAATCGAACAATAGCAACTACTCTCTCTGCCTGCAAAGAAGTTAGTGCATTAAGCACAAAGAGAATCACAATATAAGAGATAGTGAGAGATTTTGGCCATTTTTGAGAGGGAGGTAGTACAATATCCTTAAGATTTTCTCCCACAGTTGATCTAAAGTGTAGAGGGGTGAGATAATGAAGAGGGCATACCGCTTTCTGCTTCTGCAAACAACAAGAAAACATTATAAATCAAACATAGACTGGGAAAAAAGGAGGCGAGGTGTCAGTCATCTGTATCTGCACAGTAAGATCAGGACTCTAAAGTAGAGGGCAAAACAGTCACTTTCACCATAAAAAAAAACAAAACTTCGCATTGGTTAACTCATCTGTTCTACAAACGGAACAATATGGTCTAAATCCTAAAGTGCTCTTCTAAGTTTAGACCAGCCTAGAACACCAAATTGAGAGTTACGCTAAAGGATAATGCTGTGCCCTCTAAAGGTTTTGTCATTATGTGTGGTATGGCAAAGTTATGAACCAAAGTTTAATAGCCATCCATTAGAAAGTAATCAAACTATATGAACTGCATCACACAGAGTGACACATTTTTTTGGCACAGATAATACTGGACATGAGTGGCACTTATGTGATATCGGGAAAAAATAAGGTTCTGTTTAAGATTTTCGGTAGGCGAATTAAACGACAGAGAAAAAACTAGTTCATACTGTAACAACTGTATTGGTGGGCGGTATGAGCAAACTCTTATATCACAGTGCGAGTCGTTTTATTATATGGTAACAGTATATTACAATATTGTTTTTCCTGCTGGAAATTCAAAGGAAAAATATTTGTTTATATGTCTATACCAAGTTTGGGATAATCCAGAGAATTACTTTACAAAAGAAATACAATTCATCTATTTTGATTATTTTGTCCTTTTAACTTTAAACTTATTGGAAAAACAAAAATATCAACTTATTCATACAAATGTAACAAGTATGACATCAATGTAAAAACATATTACCATATATATAAATATATTGAGTGTAACATAATAGAAATGATAAAACTAACCTAATGGATAGTTACGACTATAAATTCAGATTGGATTAGCCGCTTTTAAAGTGGTTATAAAATAGATGGACAATATTCAGTCACATACCTGTGAACGCACAGCAGTTGAGTTCCATAATAAAAGCACCTTGAAATGTTGCAACTGTGTAAACTGAGTTTTGCCAAACAAATACCATTTAATAAAAACTTTCATTACAAAAATAATTTCAATTTCTTCCATACACATCCTATACTTTTTCTATATACTTAATTTATCATTCCTCCATGTTTTTTTTTAAATAATGTGTCTAATGTACTGTAAGTCTAGCCTAGCCAATACAGTATATTCATCTACAGTGGAATAAATGTAAAAGCAGAATGTTTATAGACACATTTCTAGTGTCCCATAATATATTATCATACCGCCCATATACCACAAAAAAAATAAAAATGAATAAAATGATGCGAGCTGCATATCATGAGTTATTAGAGAACAAACAGTACCAGATCTTCTTCTTAGTATATGAGCTGTGTGTGTGTTTTCAGGCCATCTTGTATTCTAAACCACTCTCATTAGTACTTACTGTGTACATAAAATGTATTAGTAAGAGTTACAGTGTACAGAAACATTGGAACACAGGTTGTGGATGTAGGAAGGGGTGGTGGGATTTGGCAAAGTCGAAGTTACTGAGACAGAGTACTTCATGTTATTAGTTCCAATGGGTCACTTAACATAATGCCACAGAAGTGCTATTGATAGAAGGCTCTTTACTCGGGAGAGTAAACCCTCATCAATACAGCACAGTGAGTCTGAGCAGATGTCATGGCTCTTTGGCTTCACAGTGACTCTTACAGACAGCGATTGGCAACTGTGAGGCTGTGAGAGCAAAGCTGAGGCGAACTTCCTCCAGTGACAGAACATAACATGCTGCTGTCTCAATGAGAGCGATTAAAATTTAAAACCAGATTAGATTAGAGAGATTTAATGATGAAAACCTGCCAGCCTTTTCTTGCAACATAATTTCTAGCAAGTTAAATGGGAGAACTGTACTGTAGGACCAATGAGGGACACAACTGCTTTGCCCCTCTTTGGTCCGTGTATTGTGCATGGTGGAGTTGAAGACCAAAAGGGAACAAACCTGCTTTCCCTTTGCTCTGACTTGTACTCAATAGCAATCAACAGCAACTTGAGCTTCACATAGCACAGCCTGAAAAAGAGAACAGGCATTTAGTGTTCAGAAGCAGTTTTTTTTTAATTCATAAGTTACATTAAATTAGACCTTAAAAACAATTTCAAGTTCATCTATTGCTATCAGAACAGTCTATCACCATAAAATCACATTGGTTCAAAATCCTGCCCCACATACTGTAACAGTACATTAAATATCAAATTTGATTGGCTGTAATTGTGTCAAGCAGCAGTTTCACATTCAGCGTGGACAGGCAAATAGTTTGTTGTTGAAAATCACATCATGCGAGGACACGTGATAATTCAGGTTTGCAGTCAATTTGGTATTATATTAAAAAGCAAGAACATATGAGAGCCTTTATGATACTTACTATTATGTGTTTGTAAAAATGTGCTGTAAAGCTCCCATGCTTTAGAGCAGAAGCATACTTACTCACAAATTGTAGGAAATGAAAGCCCCACAAAGGCACTGGACAGGTATTCGGTGTACATTTCATTAGCTACTCCCTCCAGATAATACTTCTGCCAGGTATCCTCCTCAATCTACAAGGCAAAACCAGTTGGATTCAGATACCAACAGTCAGGGAAGACACCATATTTAATTTGATTAATCAACCATTACAACATTAAATACATGCATTTCTCAGTGGACAAAAAGCTCTAGAAAATAAGGTGCGACTTAAAAGGATAGTTCACCCAAAAATGTTAATTCTGACATTATTTTCTATACATGTTGTTCCAAACCCATAAAACGTTTGTTCTTCTTTTAAAACACAAATGAAGGTATTTTTAATTAAACCTGAGTCATTTCTGTCCCTCCATTGAAAGTCGATTCACCCAAAACTCTGACAGTTCAAAATGTTCATAAAGAGATAGAAAAGAAATCCATATGAATTGAGAAGGTTTATCTAAGTTTTTTTGAAAAGATATAATTGCTTTATCCACCTTATTTTGCAACGTGGAAGTAAGCTCTTTTCTTTGAATGTGTGAAACTTCTGATTCATTAGCCGCTATAAATAAATAACTAGAAGTATAGCAAAGTGCAGGAAATGGTAAAACTACAATCAAGTGTGTTTTTGATTATGGCAATGCATCTAAAATAATATGATAGCAATTAAAAGTTTAAGAGATAAAGCAGCATAACAGATTTAATTTTTTTTGTATAACTGAAAGTGAATGACTGGAAGCCAGACACATTCAAGTTACAAATGGCCACGCCTGCTCTTTCAATACAAATAAGGTGGATATGATGAACAGATTTAATTTAGGCTTTTATTAATATAGAAACGTTAATCAATGACCATATAAATATATAGAGCTCATCACACTATATGCTTGACACACACAACAACCAATGAGCGTCAAGCAAGTACGGATGAGCTTGTGTTTATCATTGAGGTGCTCCATGTATGTGCGTTTATCAATGTGCCTAAATTAAATATCCATCTTATAAAGCAATTGTCTCTTTTCTCGATTAATATGGAATTTTTTGAAGAGTGAAAGTTGGTAATATGGTTTTTCAATGGAGGTACAGAAAACTCAGGTTTCATTAAAGGTATCTTCATTTGTGTTTGCCTTATGGGCTTGGAACAACATGAGAGCGAGCAATAACAGCCATTTCAGTTTTGGATGAGCTACTATTTTACAAATGTGTCATTCATAAAAATGTTCAGAGGACAAAAAGCTGTTGATTGTGAATATTACATACTACTGAACATATAGTGTTTAATTAAATCACTAAAAGCTGTGTTTTTTTTCATGCGCATCAAATTAAATATGGCATCAACCACAAAGAGGCATTGTGGACAGTCTCATAACATACCACCGCATACGCATGTCTTGCACTCTGAAGTTTCTCTCTTTCTCAATATCATCCTTTCACTTGTTTAACATTTCAATCTTTTTCAGACTTGAGAGTGAGAATGAAGGCCAGGCATATTTGCGTGTCTGAACTCCCAGCTGGTCTCTTCATCATCCTCTCATTACATGCGTCTCAGGATGTGGGGCGGGTGAGGCTGTGATAAGCAGCGGGGCTATTAGGCAAACACTCTGCCATTAGTCAGCCATCTTGCCAAGCCAACGTCTATCTGACAGACAGTCAAGAGAGATGCTTTCAAAGCCAGGCCCAACTCTCTTTCCCTCTGCCAGGCTAAGAGCACTCACATTCCGGAGCAGGCATCTTTTAGGGCGGCACTAATGGGTAGACTTTTGTCATTTAGTCCTAAAGAGATGGCAGCCATTTACCATAGGCTCCCTGCCTGTCAGAGCTGATGTAAGTAAGTGTTACGGGCGTGTTCTCTCGCACCGACTGAACAATTATTTCCTCCAGTCCCTCCAGAGAGCCTGATCCGAATCCCCTCTGCTTATTGCTTTTTTGTTAAACCTGAAGAGACCAGATTTAAGGACTCATGCTGAACGTTCTAGAGATATTATTCTTAGTGAACGACACAACACATCAGAAATGTATACTTAGGACAACAGACATAATGCAAATGTGTTTGTGGTTGTGTGAATGTGTGCATCTCTGGGGTGTGGGTCTCATTAACACCTCCTGGTAACACACTTCTGCTCTGCTTCCTGAATGCCCACTCACATCAGTCATGTTGCCATCTACACAAGCAGCCCTCTCTAACCCCACTCCTTCAGCAGACAGACTGGGCCTTACACTCTCACACATTGTCTATGTTGTCTTGTTGTCTCACTGTGCCTTATGTGAAGTTGCTGACAGAAATGGACTGAAGATATTTCAGATGGGAGCCAAAAAAACAAAAAACCTTAAGCACAACAATAAATATTAGCTAGACATTTTTAATACCACTAGAGATGCTTTGTTATGGTTGCCAATTACATTTAAAAGGACCAATCTTTATACTTTATGATTATTGAACATTCAAGCGGATAATACAATTGATGAATGAAGTAGAACTTGTGCTTGCACTACAGAACTGAAAATAGTACTTCCCAGTGCCTCTATCTATATCATAGGGAAGAAGTTTCTTTCAAAAATAACATCTGATATCACATGGTTTTAGTATTATTGTGTATACATTTCTCTGTTTTATTAAGCGGTTTTCAAACTGGGGGTTTGTGAGAAATCATGAACTGAATTACAAAAAAAAAAAAAGGTATACGTCTAACATCAATTGTGGGTAGAAAAAAAACAGGATAATTAATCTGCATATATTACTAAATATTACACATATTTAACTATGTTTAATAAAGTTTTACTTTTAATACAGTGACAATACAAAAGCCAACTACACTACCATTCAAAAGTTTGGGGTCTGTAAGATTTTCTTTAAATATTTTTGAAAGAAGTCTCTTATTTTCACCAAGGATACATTTATTTGATCAACAATGCAGTAAAATAGCAATACGGTAAAATAGTACTACAATTTAAAATATCTTTTTTTTATTTATTTGTTATATATATATATATATTTTAAAAAGTAATTTATTCCTGTGATGGTAAAGCTGAATTATCATCATCTAATCCAATCTTCAGTGTCACATGAACCGTCAGAAATCATTATATGCTGCTGATTTGGTGTTCAAGAAACATTTCTTCTTAAATATAACTTTAATATAACATTTTATGGAAAATGGGATCTTCATAATGTAGACAATAGGGCAGCTAATGGTATTGGGACAGAGCCTATTTTACAAAGTCCTTTCATTGCACAGCTGATGGAAATAATGGAAGCTTTCCAGCATCTATATCTATTTTTATGATCTCACTGCTCCCTATTACAGTGTGTTGCCATCGGACCAATTAAGAAATTATCAGCAACAACATTGATACACTTTCCTTTTTGACAGTTGTGACCTTTTTGACAAAAGTGTTTTGGTGTTGTCTTTTGTGAGTATGGACAGGACATGGGTCAGAGAGGTTAGTACACTGCACTCTGGCATGGGTGGTCTGGGCTGTCTCTCCTCTGGGTTTTTATGAGAAGAGTGATGTGCCCTGCAGATGTTTCCACACATGCCACATTTAAACAGCCATTATAAAGTCATTCCTCATCTCTTTATGACACGAGAATGTTGCTCTCCATGTTGAAAGCCTACGCAGTCAAGAAAAAAAATCAAAGAGAGTAAAATATAGCCCTTTGCGGATTTCAGAATACGTTTTACAATCTCTGTGAAATTCTTTAGTCTGATCGCTCACTCATGCGCTCTCTTGATCTCTCTGCTTTTCCAAAGAGCTCCATCCAAATCTGAACCACCTGATAATAACCCACCACCTCACTGCAGCCATTCAGGCTTCAGACCGTTTTATTTAGTGTTTTCTTAAAAAGAGCGATCCATACATCTCTGAGCAGTCTGGTTCAGTTGGACGATAAATAAAGATGGCTTTGGGGTGCCGTTCATTGACTATGAAACAGGCACATGGTTCGCATTTCCCAGCTCTATCGGCACGCAGGAGGACAGTAAATTCTGAAAGAGGAAAAACCACTAATTTACATCCTCACTTCCACCATGCCATTGACTCATATAAATTACCTCATTATGGCAGCTGCACTGCTGTGTTGCCGTCCCGAGTATGTCCCAAATGAGACCGCCAGGCTCAGAAGATGATTTACTCAATACTATAATGGCTCTGGTGATTGAGCTGAAGTGGGGATGGAGGCTGATTCTACTCTACGGGATTTATCAAAGCCCAAGACGGGCTGACGGTACCTTGATGTATGACCTCATGGAGAAGAGATTGGCGAGCATAGTGGACAGGCCCTGTGCCAGGCAACTCTGGGCTATGAAGCCAGCCTTCAACTCGGCCAAGCAGATCGCATCATCACCCTCCTTCCAGTTCCAGCTGGGAATGTTTAGCAGATGGGCCTGAGGACACATGGGACGAGAAAAGGGGAAGTTAACAATGTCCCCAGCTGAGATGTCTAACAAGTGTAGTAATGAAAAACACCAGGCATTTTTTAAAATCAATATGTTGCTTACAGTTTAGAGAGAAGTTGTAGTTTTCTATACTAACTTGTAGCAAATAAACATGAATTTATTATATATTATATTAAGGTTTGAAATACACAGTACAAAACACTGTCAAAACACAACGTGTTACAACAGCCCCATGTCTCCCCTGCCTTGTTAGATTATATAAATCTGTCAAACTGATAACGCAAATCTCATAACAGTAGCACGTCACTATCATATCTCATTGCTAAAACAGCAGGTTCTCTGACAGTCCTCTAAAACAGTTGTCTACAGTTGACATTCAATTGCTCTCGAGTGAACTGTCCCATGAACAAAAAACATCTATCAAGTCATTAACATCCATCTCCTGTTCCAGCGTTCCCTGATGAATACAAAGCTGTGTTCATGTTGGTGTAATAGGGTATAAGCACTAAACATACTCTGTATTTGATTCCCTTGAACTTATAAATTTACCATTGTCATGGAAAGCAGAATCTGAGGGCCTGTTCTCATATGGCACATTTATTTGACAAGTCACATTTCTGATCACTTTTATAGCCTCTTTGTACATTGTATGTACTGTCAATTTTATTGTTGATTTCATTTGACAGCAACAAAAAAATATATATACTTCCTACCTTATTGTGGTATTGCAACATTTGAGTGATTATTCTGATCTTTGGATGGTAGTTCTTGATAGATATTACTCTGTAAAAAAAAGGGAGAGGAGTCAATATGAAACAGCATTTTTGCAGCAAGGGAAATAAACATTTCTACCTTAAATAGAATATTCAGGGGGGAAAATATGCAGGACAGAACTTGATTTTATTCATTAGAGATTAAAGAAAGTATTTTGATTGGTGCACAAATATATACAGTATCTAGGGTATATATATAATCAACCAAATGCTGTTCTTTGAACCTTCTAATTTTCAAATAATCTTGAAAAAACTGTATCGGTGCTTCTACAAAAATATCAATCATATATATATTAGAGCTGTCAAAAGATTAAAATATTTAATCACGATTAATCGCATTAATGTCATAGTTAACTCGCGATTAATCGCAATTAATCGCACATTTTTATCTATTCTAAATGTCTCTTGATTTCTTTTTGTCCCATTATTTTTTCCTAATTTTAATGCTCTTATCAACATGGAAAAGTGGATCGGCTTGCTTTGTGCAAATGTTTTTTTTTATTGAAAATAACATTGACAATACTGTGTTCAATTTCACACTAAAACATTCTCACTTGGAGCAAATCATCTCTCAAACTATGTAACACTGTCTATCAATAAAAGCGTGAAATAAATACTGTGACGAAGTCCTGATATTGACAAGGGGGCGGAGAATAGAATCAGATGTGTGTGTGTTTGGCCATCAAGTGGTATTTCAGACTCTGGACGTGCAATGATGATGATGATCGCTTAGTTCACAACGACAAAACACACAGATCACCATGGTCTTGTCAATGGGACCATTTGGCAACTTTTTAAAAGTAAACTTTCAATTCAGAATCTTATTGGCATCCATTTCGGCGTCTCGCGCTCGTCATCCACTCAAACCGTTATGTTAACCTAACCTATTTGGCCGGCTCGCAAGCCCAAACAAGTGTGTGGTTTCCGGTCTAGCTAGATCCAGTGCTTTCACACAGGACGCGGAATGTGTGGCGCTACGCCAGTTTTCAAAACTTTTTGCATGCCGCGCTGGAAATCGTCACAGCTGCAAAAGTTTAACTATTTTGAATTTTGACCGCGGTGTGTGCGATCAAATGAATGAAATGAAATGAATAGGTTTCATAGCGCAGCACCGTTAATATGCGTTTAACTGACAGCCCTAATATATATATATATATATATATATTTTATATATATATACACATTTTTTATTTTTACTGTCACTTTGAATCAATTTGAAACATTCTTTCTAAATAAAAGTATTATTTCTCTAAAAATAAAAATACTTTTGAACAGTAGCATATGAACAGCACTTTCGAGAAATATCATCAACATGACTTACACTCAAATGAGAAAACTCTAGACATTAATCTTCTAGTAAAATCAGTTTTATTCTGCATGGAGTAGGTGACTCCCTCATGTAAACAAAAACGTATTGAGAGCACCTTTAACCTCCAGGACTGTCCCAGTATTCACCATCGTAAGTCACTTTGGTTTAAAAGCAAGCATCTGCTGAATGAATAAAAAACCAATTCATCTTTCATTTCCATAGAGAAGCCTGTGATATGTGGCAGAACAGTGTGACTTTACTGTGAAATCTAGTCTGGATTTCTCTCCAGTCTTGTAAGAGAGGTGCAGAATTTATTTCCATACTGCTGCCAGAGCTGCTCTATAATACATAGTTCAAAAGAGCATTCCAAGACATGCCTAAATTAATATTTCATTTTCCAAACAGGCCAAACTGTGTGCAATTCTGTGCGCTACATGGCTTAAGAACAGGAGGAAGTGAAATATGTTTGCCCTCCCTTCACAAACTCTTTCAGAGCAATATTAGTTGACTCCATCCCAAAGGAAATTCCTCCTGGCTCTTTTCATCTGTGTCCAGGTATATAACATGTGCGAATCTGACCCGAGATGCCGACTATCCCATTCACACCTTTCTTTAACAGCACAGGAGGGTGAAAGACATCAGCTTTCAATACATCTGTTTTACAGTAGGATGTCTCTAGTGAGTGTGATGCTGCTGCACAAAACAAGATGTGTTGAAATGTGTCTAGGAGTTGATAGCAAACTGTAACCCTTCACCGAACTGACCTCATGATATTAGAGGCATCTTCAGCATCAGGGTCTCCACAGTATTTGTTTGCAAGAATCAAGCAGGCATCAGCTGACTCAATCTGTACAAGATGGAAAAGAAAAGGTGAGACGGGAGTGTTCAGAATAGCATCAAAAAGTCAGTGTATGAAACCATTATTAAACCAAAATGGGAGAAATGCTATGTTTTTATGACGTTACCTTCACTCTTGCTAGATCATGTGGGTTAAGGACAGATCCTTGATAGAATTCCACCTGAGTGAAGTGACGTTTAAACAAGGCTTCCAGCTCAAGATTAGGGGAAATACTTGAGTATGGCAAAAAAAGAGAAAGTATGTTATTAACCAAGTGATGTAAAGCTCTGTAACTTTGAGAATGTTTTTAATTCAAAAGAACCATCTTGCATGTGTGCGTCAAACAAAAGAATGTAAAAAAAAAAATTATTTAGTTATTGGCTGATCTCCTTGTTATATAAAAACTATATGTGATTGATTTGTTTTTCTAGTAACACACAGTCATTATATTCTTTACAGTGGGCAAAAGCTCCATCAATCTTATAAAATTTATTCCGAAGGGAATTGTACTTACTTATGAAGAAAAACAATTTCTACATTGACATCATCCCTGTCCTTGTGTAGGAAGTCTTTAAGGAAGTTGGAAACACTTTCGAGCGTGATATGACCACAGACCACAATATGCCTGTAAGGGGGAAAATTCAGCTGAAGAGTGCAACATAAAATAAAACAAAACTCTGGCATATCCTAAAAAAAGCCAAAAATGTCTTGAAAACATTAAATGTTGTGGCTTTCAAACATTTGCTGTCTGTTATAGTCATAATAGCACATGTTGCTTTACCTCATATTTATAAACATGGTTTAAACACTAAATGAAGTGCTTTGAATTTTCAGGGCAAACTAAATTGAATCTTACTTTTTAATGTTGCATTGTCAAATGTTCTTAATAAGCTACGTCTCTGTAGCCAAACCACCCTTGTGCTAAGACGCATGTTGACATGTACATCAGTACTAACTGACATGTATCGGAACCCCTGTCAAAAACAGTTAAATTGTTTTTGGATCTGTGGCTGCCTTGAACTCTAACCGTGACTTCTCCGGACAGGCACTGAATGAAAAACTTGTGATACATCAGATGGAACAAACAAACAGACTCAAATGGATTGTTCCAGAGGTCACGGTCTTCTGGGGCTCATTTATTCTGCCTCTATAGTAAGATCTAGTTTCATACTCTAAAGCTGTTCCAAAACCTAGTAGTGAGTTGCCTTGACATCTACTGGCTATATAGGCAGCTCAAATAGCACTTCTGTGCAGTATTAGCTAAAGCTAAAGATGCAATAATTTCACTAAGCAATTATCACACAAGCAAGAGTGATGTTATTCGTACTGTACATTACATCAGTACAATAAATAAACTACTTCATATTGAGTAACTTACATTTTAGACACAACATTGTCAGTTGTCTATTTTTGTTCCACCAATGAAAATAAAATCTAAACAGGATGTTGTTTCATTCCTGATTGTATCAGTATTTGGTCAAAAATTGGTCTAGAAATTGATTCAGTGACTCGCTCACAAACACTCTTACTTGTTTCATCCATAAATGTACTGTATCAGTGATTTTGAACAAAATGGTAGAGTAAATAATTCAGTGACTCATTCATGAAGACACTAAGTGTGTCCGAAATCATATACTGTCTGAGTAGGTACTACATTTGAATTTACTTGAGACAGTAAAAAAAGTATGTTCTATAGACCTTATGCACGAGAGAAACGAGGGCGCCGCCATCTTTAGAATATTGTCTTTGAACTTCCTTTTTTGGCGGTCGCTCTGTATATTTCTATGGCATCGCTGTCCAGGAGTAATTAGCTGGTGAAGTGGATTTACTTATTATAGAGTTAACGGAAGTTATCACGAGCATTGTAATGTTAATCATAGGCATTGTAAAGCAGATGTCTTAACAAATGTCGACCGGGAACTTTTTTAAACGAGCCGTTCATTCATCTATGCAAGATCGTTGTGAAAATACAGACTGGAAGTCAAAAGACAACGGTGGTCCCACCGCTGAAACGGGGTGGGGCTACATAAGGTCTATATAGTATGAATATGGGTAGTATGAATACAATTTAGATGTATTACACCCGCCATGTTTTTATTGTCACGTGACCTACCAGTGCACACTCCAGAAATAGTAAGTCATCAGGGTACATTTCGTCTACCGTTTTTTTCAGAATACTATGTATTCGGACATGCTATTCATTTGGCGCATTGTTTTCGCATACTATATAGTAAAGTAGTATTCGAATTCGGACGCAGCGACTCACTTCTTTAATTTCTGAATGAATGTGTTTTGAATCAGTTTAGTCAATGATTCAATGATTCACTCAAAGATTGTCACATATTTCAGAGCTGAATAAAATCAGTGTTTAAACAAATAGATTAAGTAAATGATTCAATGACTCAAATAAAGTAACTTGTCGCCACCAATTGGCACAGCGATGTAACTTGCAAAAAAGTCACTAAGAAATCTGAAGGTTGTTTTCAAGCCTTTAAACTATATACCATACTACACACTAATGCACTTTAAATTATACACCAAAGTTATTCTCAAGAGTTTTACATGTGCAATGATCTGACTCATATAAAAGATTACGGCCCATCATTACTATCCTAACAACTTAATGGCCACTTCTATTACTGTTGCAGAACAATAACCATGTTTTATTTGTCAAGCAGAGCTTCTATGCAACAGGAGGTTAAAGAGTTGAGCTGTAGCCATGGGGTTTTGCAGATCACTTCACTTCCCATGCTGGATGACTCCAATACTGCTGTGGTCAAAGTCTCAAGAGCTTTAACCGTGCATGGTAATCAATCTAAATCTGTCCAAACTAACTCTCTCCCTTCAGCAGACTCAATGTGTACAAAGAACAGGGCCTGCTGACCTTAATTGTAACTGGGTGTACGTGCCTGTGCTCTCTCAGGTGCTGGAGAGATGTGCTTATTTGTGCTGAGATCCAGTGCAAACATTAAGCGGATCTCTGTTTGCCGGAGGGACCTGATGAGGCTCTATGAGTGCAGTGTCTGGATGCTATCACACATAATGATCTTCACAGATCTGGCCTCTTGTATTTAATGAGTGGTAGTAATTGCATGCTTGACTGTCCTAGGATGAGAAGACTCTGTTGAGTTGATGGCTTGGTCTAAAGCCAACAGCGTCTGGCAAAGGGGTGGCTTGATGAGAGACACATTATTCATGTTTTCCTATTTCCAAAAATGCCCATTTGTGAGCTTTAGCTAAATCGGAGGGTTTTATATGACAATGCGCTCACTCTTTTTTACTCTAGAACAGCAGAACAGAGTCTCTGGCAGGGATACAAATACACTCTGTCTCGGCTTATGTCAGACATCTTGTCTCCGTGTTTGGATGAGCCATCAGTGGTGCGTGACTGTGCTACTGATTGTGTTTCACTACTGTGGGGGAGTTTTTAGTTTTTTTCTTTTATATTTAGGGTACTGCCAATGAAAGAAACACAAGAAATAAAACCATGCAAAAGACAATTAGGTAAGACTAATGTCATTATGGACTGTATTGGTGTTGAAATGATCAGATATAATTCTGAATATTTTTTTTTTATTTAAATTCTTTATAATATAGTAGATTTGATCATAGGTCGATTCCTTTTTGTTTGTTGTTTGTTTGTTTTTTAAAGAATAACAAGAGAGCAATACAAATAGAGGTAAAAATGTAACTAGTCATATGATCTTAACTTGTGAGCCTCCATGAGGCCCATTGTAAAATAAAGCAGCTTTCATTAGGCTACTGATATAACTAGAGTATTCATGTGAGTGTCCATCAAAATTTCTAAATCTTAAATTAATGAGTGCACCTTTAAAGACTTACAATAGCACTTGTAAATCTAGCATTTGTGTTGGAATTTGTTGTACAATTTTAAACTTCTTTAGACTGTATAGCCACAATATTGTTCACAAATAGGGGAAATAATTAGTTTAATATTAAATCAAAGTTTTTTTAAAATCACTGATTAAAAGTAATATGAATAAACACCAGAGCATTTCAACAAGAAAAGAAAACTGTACATTTAAAATATAAAATGAAAGAAATTAAATACTACTGGAAAAACTTCATATCTACACACTTAGGATGTCGTCAACTTAAAATTCACACACTAAAAACACTACACTGTGAACAACACACAGTGAAGAGAACACTTGGGTTACAACACAATGTTACGCACGATAAGGTGAAATAAAATGTTTAAAAAATATGCACAAACAGAGCAATCAAATGCAGAAGGGCAGTTACCCAGCATGCACTGTGAAACATGCCAAATAAAAATGAAAAGAATATAGCAACAAAAATATGGAAATCGTAACCAAAATTTAAAGAAATTAAAACCAACAAGCTCGAACATCAGCCTCAGCAGCGAAACCATTGATACTGCTCTAATCCTTAAACTGAGCAATCATTTCAGCGCCGAACGAAGAGCCTGTTTCCGGACTCGACTTTTATAACTCAACAACATTTTAGGAACAGATAGCTGTGAGGAGAATGTCACCTGATGAAAGGGGTGAATGCCTGCACTTCTCTTCAAACCAAGAGAGAACAGAGCTTGAGATGGACATGTGTAGTCCATATGGAGCCAGGGCTCCATCATCATTATCACTTGATGCAGGAGAACAATAATGAATTTAATTTGGCATCTCTTTAGCCAGTAACACCTCTTTAAACAATTGTAATTATTCAAGAACACATGTCATTTTTGACTACAACTTCCCAGCATATGCTGTAAGGGTGGGTATCGCTCAATGATAACCAGATATCCAACACTACGGGACCAAATGTAAAAGGTCAAGAATCGACCATTGAAGCCTATATTGCTTGATTGGTTATTTGTTACACATCACAAGAGTGGATAATATTAATCTCTCTCATGAGGTTTGTTTCAGAGTGTTTGCTTTGACTACCCGCTTTTTCATTAATTAAACTGTCCAAATAAATACGAATCAATGCAATATCCCAAATGTCCAAGAACTGAAAATAGGTTTAAGCAGCATTTATGGCCAGTCAATGTGGTTTGTGATGAGCAAAATTTGTGCATATGAATGCTAAGTTAAACTATATTTCTGGGACCCAGCCATAAATATATATATTTCCTCTGTAGAGGACAATTGGTTTCCTGATTTCCCAAAAAGTGTTAAGATACATTCTAGGCTTTACAGTGATACCAAATGTTTATGGGTTTGGCCATTACAATTCAAAAAAACTTTTATGGCATTAGGAGCATTAGGACATTAGGACTATTATTTGGACTATTATGAGTGTTTAAATTAGTCAAATTAGACTAACTTTATAATATTATAATAATATACACATTACAATGAAGTGCAAATATTACCTGCCACTATCTGCACTAAGTATAAATAGCATCTAACTACTATTAACACTTAGTGCACTTAGTTGCCATATTTTGTTATCATCAATCATAATTGGACACAGTTGGGAACACCCATTTTTGTCCATGTTTATAAAAATTGTGTAATGAATAATCAGAAAGTGAACATTATATAAACAAATAATTCTGTAACATTTTATAACATATTTGAGAACTTAAATGGATAGTTCACCCAAAATGGAAATTCTGCCATCCTTTCCTCACCCTCGTGTCATTCCAAACCCATATTAGCATTGTTCTAATATTATTTATATATTCTATTATCTATATATACTTTTTCAGTTTTATGTTTTTCAGTTGTATTTAAGGCAACATTTCTATTTCCATCTAATATTTTTATTTTATTTTAGCTTTATCTTAATCTTAATTACTAGTTTTAGTTAACAATAACAACACACAATACTTTTTTCTGCGTGACACAAAAAGGGATATTTGAAAGTCACTAAAATCCATCTTTTTGTGCTCCAGAGAGAAAAAGATTTGGAATGACGTGAGTTTAAATGAAGAGTAAATTATGACAATTTACCTTTTTGGGTGACTATCCATTTAAATGCAAAGTCTAGATCATGCATGTTTAGTTGAAGTTGACAAAACTGTGTCAAAGTGCTGGAAAACACTAATTTACATCAAACACCTATTAAATTCAGATTCTGCTCATTCATATTTACACTATTGATCATTCAAAAACAATTAAATATATTTTAATTTAATTGTGCCTTGATTTATTTTACTCAACATAATTTTTTTTTTTTTTTGTCATATATTTTTCATGCAACATATATTTTTTTCTTCTGCTGGTCCCAGGAGGTTATAAATAAATACAAGTTTCTGTTAAATCTCAGCCTTATTACTAGCAGGAGAATGTTCAATGCAGTAAGCTGTCCAACATCACAGACTATACATCAAATTGTCAGCTGTGCATGGATAGTTCCCCTACACACCTAAGCAGAAGTCAGGAAGCCAGATGACTGAACCTCCATTGATCTCACTCATTTTAATGCGTTGTGAGAGCCATATCAGTAATGGCATTTCTGTACATGCCATTTCACCCTCTTTTCAACTCTTACTCCATGCATGCTTATGCCAACACAGACCTGGTCTGACTGCTGTGGGGCAAGCGGTGCCGGCTCCACATACTTGGTGTGGCTTCGATTCTGGAGAGAAGCTCAGAGGCGGCGCATGAGCTCAGAGTTCACTCAGGGTTTATGTCAGTTTCATCTGCGCTCTAATGGAAACCACAGAGACCCCGGCCTGATCCAACAGAACGCTGCTCTATATTACAGTCATAGATCCAGATCTGTGTTCCCGTTCTGATGGCTAAACATCATCAGAACACGCTGCTGACATAAACAGCCATCACAAACCTGGCTGTGGCATGGATTCAATAGCAGAGATTACACTACAAACTACTGCAAGGCTCGATACGCCATGACCGTAGTGTCAAGGCTCAAGACAAACAAACAAAAAAATGACTAAAGAGCTATTGGTTTCTAAACGGAAACATTAAGCCAAATTACTTTTGTAGTTGACAAATTACAAAATCACTCAATAAAGATAGTTTTTCACTTCAGTTCAGGGAGTGCACAGCGTTATTAGCTTTTAACAAAAGACATGTGCTGTGTTAAAGGGACTATAGTATATAGTATACTATAGTATATGGACTATGATTATGATTTTTTTTTTATACACTACTATTAAAAAGGTTTGGGGCGGTCAGATTTTTTTAAAATATGTTTTTGAAAGAAATCCCTTATGCTCAACCAAGGCAACATTTATTTGATCAAAAAACATAAAAAACTGTAATATTGTGATATAAATTATTTTATATTACAATTTAAAATACCTGTTTTCTATTTCATACATTTTAAAATGTAATTTATTTTTGTGATGGCCAAGCTGAATATTTGGGATCATTACTCCAGTCTTCAGTGCCACATGATATTTCAGAAATTATTCTAATATGCTGATGGTGCTCAAGAAACATTTCTAATTATTACCAATGTTTTTTTTTTCAGGATTCTTGATGAACAAAAAGTTGTTTGTTTTTTTAAACAGCATTTATTTGAAATATGTAGAAATATTAACAATATAAATGTCTTTACTGTCACTTGCATGCTTCAATTTAACCCCAAACTTTTGAACAGTAGTGTACACAACTTGATGCTATGTCACTCTAGAAATGTCCATCACAAACCACACTGATCATAAATACTGTTTAAGAAAGAAAAGAAGAAGAAAAAAAGTAAATCACACCAACTAGTCTTTACTCCCAAAGTTTTGTCACTTCACTATGATAAACAACCAATCATATTGTGATAATGGTTCAGACATAAACAAAAAACATTATCTGGTGATCTAGAAAAAAAAAAAATTCGCATATACTAATTTTTGCACATTAGATAATTATTATAATTTTACTGTCATATTTTTAGACCATTTTAGTCAATCTGGAACCCGGTTATTAAGCTAACAGATGGATCTGCATATTAAATAATTATGCAGAAAATCAAAAAGGAATAAAAAAATACCTGGTTTCACCGCTTCCAGATTATTCCCAGAAATGTGATACGAATATTTGTATTAATAACTATTTTAAAAATAATCCATAGTCTTTGGTCTTTAATTCAAGCTAAACTCTACACTTAACATTAGTGTAACCAGTATTCATATAACATTTATGCAGCTTCCGAAGCTTATTCATAAACACCTACTCATGGACTGTTTTTTTTTTTACTTGTACTTTCCTGAGTTTATGCAGAATTAGACTCTAAACGTATGTATTTTGCACCAGCCTGAGCTTGTCGGAAATGTGCTGACAGTTGAAATAAATATCTCGACACATTTATTTCGAGGTGTCGTGATGTGTCCGTTCATGAGCACTCAGTCCCATGCATATTTAAACAATAAGGCAAAGCCTGGTGCCTGTCTCTCTGCTCGGCCAGAGAGCTGGAGCCTACTGTAATTGCAACCAGATGCATGCATAGCCACAGAGAATGAAAGTGAGAGAAAGAGAGAGGCTCAGCTCTTTTGACAAGGCCTTCTCTCAACACCAGACTGCGAATCCAAACGTGGGGCCGAGGCCAAACATAACATTTCATCAATCTTGTTTCACTGACAGCGAAACGGCATCAAACAAAGGGGCTCCTAATGACTTTCTCCCGGCTTAGTATTTGCCCTCAAATTCAGATGATGAAAGCCGGACGTGACCGTGGGCCCGTTTCACGCTGCGTAATGGGTTGGGAAATAGTGCGCACGCTAGAGAGAGAGAGGGCTCTGGAACTTAGACGCGAGTGTTTGGGAGAATCGCTGTGCTGATGACAGGGCCGTGTTTGAGCCAGAAAACGAGTGGGAGGGGGGTTAAATATCCACATTCACATTCAGGGGTCATCTTTGAAAAGGAAAAGAAAAAACGGAACATGATAAAAGTACCAAGCGGGGCAAAAAAGCAAGCCAATTGCAATGGAGCAGCTCCAGTGCGAGAGCCGAGGCATCCAAGCATTCAGGGTGTGCGCTGACTGAAGATCAGGGCCAGAGTCATGTCACACGGAGATGAGGTTATGAGCCAGCAGTGACGCACAGCCAGAGAGGCTTTTCTCACTGCAGCATGCACAACCAACCAAACAAACAAACAAACAAAAAAGCCAACAGACATCCATTCACAGAGAGCATGCGAGAGATGGATCAAGCATGACGAGTAGAACTCAAAGAACAGAAAATTGAATCAAACACAAGACAATGATGACACTAAGTAAACAGCGTCTTGTATCTGAGCATCATAAAACTAGTTCTATGAGCTAATGATTTCATTTTCTATCATTTACTGTGCTCATTTATATTACAAATACGAAACAGACACCCATTCTACAGCAGCACATAACGGATGGAAAACCAACAGCAGTCACTGTAATGAAATTAAAATGCAGCAGATGTGTTACGAAAAAGAAGCCACGGACACAGAGCAAAGGGCATGGACATGTGGCTTCGATGGCCAAGGTCTCCAGTCACAGTGTGACTTTCATTTGTCCTATAATTTTTTGTCTGCACTAACCCCCTCTCTATATGAGAAGGGGGAGTTTGAGTCACACAACCACACCTGGTTCTGGATTTTGACTTACTTTCTGCCTCGTGTCGAGTTATAACTCCCTCCGTATTTCTTCCGATTAAGGATGAGAGCAGCAATTTCTGGCACGTAGCGAGCAAACATGGCCTACATGCATGGAACAGAAAAAGAAAAGGGCATGCAAAGAGGGGTTCTGCTGTGACCGAGGCCACAGAGGCACCTTGAATACTTACTTTCTGCCATTTACCGCACTATAGGTACCACCATATTTCTTGCGGTTTCCTATTAACTCTATGATTTCAGGGACGTAGCTGGCAAACATGGCCTAAGGAGAAGATGGGAGACAGAAGCAGAGGCTAAAAAAAAGAGTCTGGATTTTTACCCCCAACCTCTGATGTGCAGAAATTGATAGGGACGCGTGTTTTGCCGGGGGGAAAAAATGGTGTAGCTTGGTAAAACGGTCATAATTTTTCTTTTTTTAAACGTCCATTGTGCTTCTGAAAAGATCTGAAAGGATCTTTTTAATTGAGGGGGAAACAGAATAATGGACAAAAAGCCAACTTTGGAGACACTCCACTTTTTTCCTTTTCTTTTTTTATTGGTGCTGCCCATCTGTTTTCTCTGACAGCATAAAAAATATCTTGTGAAAACGAAGAGAAAGAAGAAAAAAACCTACATGCCATGTTTTGTCCAACAAACACTATTGCAGTGGCAAGTGTATTTGAATAGTCCAGCCAGATCGCCCACAGCTGCAAAGCACATTAAGACTCATTAGTGTGCTTTAAATGAGCTGGATGCGCTTTGCAAGATTGCAGCCTTGACTAAGTTCTGTTTTATCTCCACGCAGCATGTTACTAGAGATCTTAATCCCTGAGTTGTCAGCCTGACCTTCCGAAGAGAGCTGTGAGCAGTTCTTCACCCCTCTCTAGGGCCCTAATGAATTATGACATCTGTCTGATCAGACCTGACGGTTTACAACATTTCCATACTGAAGTCATTAATTGAACACCTGATATAAAGCAGAGCAATGATTATTTCCAGTCCTCCTCAAAAACAAAACAAAAATAGCAGATTGCTATGGAAACTTCTGGACAGCTGGAACGTTCTGTCCAGTGATAGGAATGGAGTGCATCTGTCCTGCGTTATGTTTATATGAACTTCATATGAGAGTTATTGAATGCCTGTGGATGATCTATACCCTGATCTTGAGTCTGTTAACTACCAAGACTCTAAGGCTGCACGATATATATATTGATTTTTGAATCTGTAAAATTTCCTTGAATCATTCCTTGAATCAAGTTCTTTGTGTTACCTTAAAGATTTATTTCTACCTGATCCTATTAATTTCACAAGCACAACCAAATGTATTCATGCTCACACAGTAATATGATGAAACTATTTATTTGTTATTTATTTTATAAAAGATACCACAATATTTTTTGGTTCATTTAAAAAAAATTTTTTTTTAAAAAAGATACTATGTAATAGTGAAAGTTTTATTATTTTATACAAATAAAAAAAAAATTCCATTGTTCATATTATTCTGTTCATGTGGAAAACTCGATTTTTACGGTATTTTATGTTTTATGCAATAATTATTATATAAATGAGAACAGACCTATCTGATAGGATTTGAATGATAGTATTTATTATATAATTATATATCTTTTTTTAACACTTTTTTAAACTAAACTTAAGAAATGTTAATTGCAGTAGACCGTAAACTGATCAAATCGAATTAAAATCGAACTAAATCTACTAATCCCAGCAGTTTATCTCTCATTTAGTTGCCGTTCTCCTCTTCTAAATCAGTTTAACAAAAAAATCCAGCAAAACATACACAGCTAGTCTTCATCTGTGTTATTGCTATGTATATTTTTCTGTATCACCATCTGAAGTTGCGCTGGTGTAAATGTTTGTGGCTGCTGTTGCTATGGAGACGCTCAAGCAGGACTATGGGCCATCCGCCTGCCACTGTGTTTGTTGGAATTCGGGGAGGGAAACAGAAGGATGGGATCTCCTGAAACCGCAAAACTGTTTTAAGAGAATAGCAACAACATTATCGTCAAAATACATTCTTTAAAGACTATTGTAAATGTAATAAACAAGTGGTAGTGTCATACAGCATCTACAAGAATTTACACAATACATGTACATTTCATCTTAACTTGGGCTGTAATGTTAAAACAAGGTAATGGATTTTAAAGGCAGGGGTGCAAACGTTACAGAGACAGTGGACGTATACAAAATGGTAAAAACAGCGTTATAATTTGGGCCATTATGAAGACTGTGGAAAGACGACAGTTATGAGTGTCAAATCACAGGAGTTGTCTTATTTTTACATGGTAGTTGGAGCAAGGCGTTTGCATAGGGTAGGGGAAGGGGTGCAGGAGGGGTGCATCGAGTGCCAACAAGAGGAAAAGTGTTTTTACCAGACCACCAAGAATGAAGAAGACCATGAAAAGGCGTCCAAGAGTGGTTCTTGCATAGACGTCTCCATATCCCACAGTGGACATAGTGACCATTAATAAGTACACACATTCCCAATATGAGAGCGGTTGAGAGTTTTGAAAGTTTTCCCATGGATCCCCTGAGTTTTCCACCTGCAGTGGAGAGGAGAGCGAAGAGAGAATTACTGAGCGATCAAAAAACGATCCTCTACAGCCATCTAGTGTCCATAGAGAAAATCACAAAAATTAATTGTGAAAGAAACCAAACTGAGGATTTAGTGGCAATCAGAGTCTTTACTGCCATCTAGTGGCACAGATGTCCTCTGGCACATCCTGATAAAAAAATAAATAATAATAATAAAACCACGAAAAAGGAACAACAAAACACCAAACCTTTAGATGAACTACAACACAAACCATATACGGCACAAAGGGACAGACGTGACGCTCGTTTAGGAGCTTTTTCCTCCCACGAATCTGCACGTGCACTCCTTTCTTTGTCAGTTTCTCCTGGGGCATGGGGAGAGGGGGGGGCGTGTGTGTGTTTTTTCACTCACCAGATGAATGAATCCTGCAGCAGTGAGCCATGTGCTTATGAAGATGGAACACAGGTTCACCAGCTTGATGGAATTACTGTGAGAGACGAGAGTTACATCAAACCTCTCAAAGTGAAACGCATCACACTGACGTACAGATCAGTCAGTCATCTACTGAGCCCAACACACACACGAGCGGGCCGCTTCCAGCCGCGCCTTGCCGTAACGCTGCTCACTGGGAGTGAACACACAAGTTATCAGCAAACAAATCAGAAGACAGTGGGAACCGAGGATGACCAGCGCATATCTAAAGAGGCGTTCACACTGTTGGTTTCTACTCTACAGCGTGTCAGGGGGTGGATTACATGCTAGTTCTCTTATCGGTAGTCGGCACATCATGTCGCAGTGCATTTTGCGTAACGATGACCCCAACTTTGTTATGTCGGCAACGGTCCTGATGCTCATGTCACCTCAAATTGCCACTCTCACTGAAAATGAAAGACTTCTGGTCACTGCAAATCGCCGTCAATGTGAACACCCCTTCTTTAGCAGCCAATGAGAGAAAATACAGTGGTGGAAATGTAACGTCCTGTTGACAGCTGTGTCAGTTCAGTGTGATATATCTGAGCAATTTCCTCCGAATGAAAAACGAGATAACGGCTAAAATAAATGAAACGTCCAGCGGTTTTACAACCACTGAGTTGGGTGCTGACTGCTTTTTCCCCACTTCCTTTCTGAATCATTGACTTTTTTTTTTTTTTTTTTTGAAATACCACAAAATCTGTCATGTGTGTGACAGCCTGCCGGAGGATGAATCCATCAGAGGCCTGTCTGCTTCATACTCTTGCATTCATCAGGGCGGCCCTGTTCTCTTACCTACAGCACACTAAAGGCGCACACAGTGTGGGATTAATGTAAAACATTCGGCGCAGACTTCTGGGTCAAGTCTGGGTAAGTGAAGGAACGGACACCAGCGACCGTACAGACTGTGTGTTGATGCCAGCGGAGTGGAGCTTTTGAAACGGACAGGGAGAGAGATGCGTGATATGTCGTCGGCCTTACCTTGTTTTTAAGATATTCAAAAACTGTAAAATTTCTGAGAACTGTATCAATCTCAAGGCTCTTAGAAACCTCAGACCTACAAGAGAGGAGAAAAGCAGAAAAGAATGAATACATTTTTTTTTATTGTAAAGCAATCTATATGTTCAGAATTTGTTTTTAAAGACCACATGAATGGCTTGTCAAGCTCAATTTTTCCTTCTGGCATTGATGTGTTTAAAGTTGAGGTTTTTAATCGTTGTTTTTATTATTATTATTGTCAAAAAGCTTTAGTTTAAATCACAGCCATGCACTAAAGATTTGTATTAGTGTTACTTGCTCGTATTTTTAAACCTTACATTTTAATGTATATCCGCAAAAAAAGTTCTTAGATACATTTTAGGAGGGTGAGGAGGACCTCGTAATAACAGTACAAAACGTCACAAAAATAATCATTTTAAAAAAAAGAGTCTGTATGTGAATCAACACATAGTATGCAATGATAAACACATCAAACAGCAGTATACTGCTTCAACAGTCATTGGCATATTACACACAACTATCATCACACAAATGTAATGTTAAAATGAATACATTTTAGTAGCTCAGTCATTTGATGAGTCACAAATAAAACAGATTTTCAGTCCATTTATTCTTCTGGAAAAAAAAAGGTAAAGCACATTGCATTATGAGTTACAATAATCCATGAAGTGAACTCTGCATTCTGGCAAATATAGTAGTTTGTTCAGATATTTTCTGTATAGTGTGCAAACACAGCATTCCTGGTAAGAGTAGTATGGTACTTTGCCATTCCTAACAAACAAATCTGCCAATCTGAACGTCTCATATTTTAAAATCCCTAACAAAAGATAATGATGTTTTACAGTAATATTAGAAGAGCCATGGAACAATCACACGTCCGTGTGTGTGTGTGTGTGTGTGTGTCAGGAAGCAGATTAGAGAACAATATCACCTGCTTCAGCAGACTTCTTACATAAACAGAATTGTTGTCCTGCTTTCAGCCTCAAAAACATAATCTATTCAGAAACACATGGACGATTGACTTGAACAATTTACGCAAGTGTAACGGATTGGGTTAATCTTGCAATCACAGATTCATCAGTCTAATTTAGATTCTGCATGTTTTAATTTGTATTTCTGATAAAAATTACTAAATTACTGTTGCTGAGGCATTTCTATCATAAAACATAGAACAGCCACTGACACTAAACCCATAGGCCTTTCAATATATAATTTGTCAACATTTGTGTGAAGTCGGGCCAGAGAGCGGGGATCAGGTCCTGACAGGATTCACGCTTTCTCTTTGCAGAAATATTTGACTTCAAGTTTGAGGTTATCTTCAGCAACAGGAAACAAAAGCACCTCTTACAGAAAAAAACTTCTTTAAGTTATTAAGAGAAACATTAAAACAGCACAGTTACAGCAAATACAGCCTTAAACTAAACAGAAGTTCCCCAGAAAGGATGTCTTACCCCATTTAGACAGCACATGGAGGCAGTAAAAAAAAGAGCTCTGACTGTCACTCCTGCCATCTCCAGTCTGGCCTGGGCCCAACTTCACACGGTAACCGTTCTGAAACAGCTCACCACACGACTTTTTGCGCCGTACGCTCTCTTGAACGGTTTCCGTGACCAGAGCACCCCGCGGGCCCCGAAACACTAGCAGCTTGCTGGAGATCATGATTCTGAGATCCTACTCCTTTATAAATCCAGACATGTAGAATCTGATGTTTCCTCAAAACTTTCCGCAACCTCAGATTTACTTGATCAACAAAAAAACAACTAATTTGGACTTAGGAGAAAAAGAGATAGAGCGTAGAGTGTCTCGTAGACTGTGAACGCCAGAATGTGTCAGACAGTTTAACAATACTAAAAACCCTTCAAGCTTAGACTGAGACACCTGTCATTGGAAGAAAATCTGATTGCAGCCACAATCTCTGACGTATTTGGTCTGATCTTTTCAATATTAAACTCCCACGCACGTATCTTGCCTTTGATCCCCTCTCTATTTAACTAGGTGACTAGAGATTTAGATCTGTTCAAATGAAAACGGAAATGGAAAAAAAAAACAACAATCCTGAATTAATCACCGGGGTTGTACTTGTTCTCATGAGGTTTTTTATTTGTTAATTTTTATTTTACTGATTCGGAAGATAATAGATTTCATAGCAATACTTGCTTTCTAAATGAAGTGGCGTAATCCTGCTGTTGAGCTCATCTATATCCACTGCACATTAAAGGTGTCATAAAAGAAGATATTTTGATAATGTTAATAACCATTAATAACTGTTAATAACAGTTTAGGTGACCACTGACTTTCACTGCAAGAACGCTAATTTCTCAAAATATGTTTTGTTGTTGTTGTTCAGCAGAAGTAACTCACTCACACAGTTTGAAAAGGGTGAGTAAAAGATTAGAATTTGTATTTTTGGCTGAACGATTCCTTTAAGGTGTCAGAAATGTTCCTGATACAAAGGCTGCTTCAAAAGTTAGGCTGTTGTCAACATTATGTTGCCATCTAAGATCTAATGGAACTCACTTTCTAAGGCAGCTTCACACGTATCCTTTTTTAAGAGAAGACAATCCAAGAATGTCCTGTGGCAAGCTCAGTGCTAACAATGAATCCATGAAAAAAAAAAAATCATTACAGACATACTTTAAGTTTATTCAATACCACCAAATATCAAAATAAAGTAATTAAAGTATTGTACACTATAGAGTATTTTACACAATATGTATGTGCCAAGTCTTGTTATACAAGCGGAGCAACATATTATTTCTAATTCTCATTAAGTCTACTGTCCACTTTGCAAGAGAAAAGCTATTTTCAATCTTTTCCAAGTCACTTAAAGGGGCAATATGTACGAATTTTAATGTATTAATCACTTTTTTGTGCCAATGTGTGAACAGTTTGTAACGAAACTTAAAAACCGAGACCTTGTTCGACTTCCAAGGGTGTCTGTGAAAGAAATTAAAATGATCAAAAATACCGTAAAGACATTTATATTTTACAAATGATTTGAATTTAAATCATCTTTCAAAAATGTAAAAACATCTTAGTGATACCAAACTTTTGAACAGTAGTCTGGTTCTCATTTGTAAGTCGCTTTGGATAAAAGCGTCTGCTAAATGGATAAATGTAAATGTAAATGTAGTCTATAATGCAAAAAACTGCAAAGAACTGATGTTCTTCCTTGTGCTATATTTCTGAAAAATTAGAATGAGACTATTTTAATTTGACTTTTTTTTCCCCACTGTATTTCTGTTTAATTTACTTGGCACCTATGGCTGCTTGATTGAGATGAGGATTTGTCTAAATTACAGAAAAAGACCTAAGGAGACAGCAGACAACAGATCAAGACGCTTGATTTAACACTATATTCAGCCACATTGGTATCTACGTTGTGCATCAGTAATTTCCCATGAACCTTTGGTGAACCTGATGCATGTTTCTGTCTCAGCAGCTGAAAGGCCCGTGGCACAGGATCCAGGAGAGTAGGCCAGTGCTGTGCACTGAAGCAGGCTTAATGGACATGTGTAGTATGGACAGATGCTCATTCAGACTATTTCATTCACATCTGCAGGCCCACAGACCAACAGCATGTCACGTGTGTTACAGACACAGACCACTGGTTATTTTTCTCAATCAGGGAATACTGAACATGTTTAAAGGGGATAAAGGGCCGCCCGGGATTATTCGTCGCTCTTTCTCCCAGAATGCATCCGCGCAGGCATGTACTGAAGCCTGCCATGTGAGAAAGGGTTTTATATATGAAAGAGGCTTAAAACACAAATTAGTTTCCTTCACTGATTTTTCTTCTTCTGGTCATGCGACTCTTATTCCTAACTGAGAATCTTCTAGTTCCAGTAGTGTGGCACAATACTGCTTCAAACCACCAGATGACAGTAGTACTTAATATCCACATCATCAGGCATGGACTGGGACCACTGATGGGGAGAATCAACCACAAACTCCATCAGAAAACAAATAACTTTGATATACATGTACTACATTACATTTGCAGAAATGTATTAAAATGAAAAGTTGTATAGAGTAGATCAGAACCCGTAACCACTGAATGTTACCACTTACATATGCAAGTACTCAACTACTGACATGGTATTAGTAAATACTACATTCTTACTTTTTTATTAATCATAATCAGACTCTTACAAAGCATTGGGTACATTTGGTTGTTTGTTTAAACCCTGTTGCAAATGTATCATACGAGCAAACAAAAACAAAGTTACGCATGCTGTCCACCTCCAAAGAGAAAAACTTTTGAACTTTCTATTCATCAAATAATAGTGGAATTTTTTTTCACAAACCTTTTTTTAACACTAATAATAATAATACAAAATGTTTATTGAGCACCAAATCAGCATATCAGAATTATTTCTGCAGGATTATGTGACACTGAAGACTGCTTTGCCTTGACAGAAATACATCACATTTTAAAATAGAAACACCGTTATTTTAAACTATAATAATATTTCACTATACTAGTGTTTTTACTGTATTTTCAATCAAATAAATGCAGCTTTGGTGAGAATAAGAGACATATTTCAAAGACATAAAAACATCTTTTGAACGGTAATGTGTACACAATTCTAAATTAGAATGTTTCATTTTGTTTACAATGGTTTGTAGCTCCAAGCTATATCACATGTCATTCAGGCAAACCCCCCCAAAAAAGACTACAGTACATCACTGAAGCAGAGCATTTTAATGGCCCTGGAAACAACAATAAAATCTAGAGTGAACCTAGGAATCTCCCTCTATATACGTACCCTCTATTAATATGCACAAGATCTCCTCACATAAGACACTGTGATTAATGCCTTCTCTTCCCAGACCAATACAGCTTTTGAAAGAGGACTTTAACTCACAAAACGTCTCCATTTCAGAGTCAAGTACGTGTTGTTAATTGATTGCAAAGATGAAGGAAGCTAGAGTTGTAAGAGCCTTGTGTTAATCCATACACACTTGTGTTTAAAAATATTCTCCTGCATGCACTGCTTTGAGAAGATTCATTTCTATTTCCCAGAAGAGGGTCTCTGCATGCCCTTCAAGTTCTGCTTTAGTCCAAACATTGCTTTAATCAATTTTCAGAGTGTGAATGGTAGCCAAGGTTCACTCATGTGCCAGGGTCTTTGACAGTCCCTACAGCAGATTTAATTATGATCCATCATAGTTTCCTTTACAGGGTGGGACCAGGGGGTCCAGAATACAATAGTTCTTGAAAATGTGCGTGAAATGTTTTGAACTGAAATATTCAAAGCTAAAATGCAAGCCTTAAAAATACAATGCATTAAAATGCAAGCACAGTTAGTGTAATGCATATTTTTTCAATTAGTGCAGTTCAACCAGCTTTTTTGTTTCAAAAACATTTCTTCCATACATTTGGCTTTAGTTTATGTGTGTTACATGACACATTTACAAAAGGGTTTCGACAAATAACTAGCAATTTACCAAACATTTTATAAAAGGGTCTGATTATGATTTGTCCTGGTGGAACTTTAGAGCAGGATAGTTATCCGTAGTCCAGGAGTGCTTGCTCCCGAGGGCCTGACAATTCCTCAATGTTTATTATGCTGTTTGTTCTCTAAAAGCTCTTTTCGCTGAGATTAATATACTTCTGATCTGCTGTATATCATCATTATGTAACATATGTTCCCTCCATTCAGAGTTTGCTGATGGTGTAGGACACGTGGCTGATGTTGCTCCAGATTTCATATGCAGGCTGTTTCACAGTCTTTCATCATGTCTGAGAATGTGTCTCTCTGTTCTGTGAGAGCACTCTTTGGTCTTTGAGATGGCTTTATTCTGCAAGACAGGCCCATACCATGTCCCCAAAAGAACCAGAAGCACATTTATTCTGTGTTTCATATCCATACTTCACATGTTTACTAGGCATCATTTCTCCAGTCTTCAGTGTCAAATCATCCTTCAGAAATCATTCTGATATGCTGATTTGCTCCTCAAGAAACATTATGGTCAATGTTGGACACAGTTAATATTTTTGTGGAATATATTTCAGAATACTTTGAAGAATAGAAAATTCTAAAGAACAGCATTTGAAATAGAAATCATGCAACATTATAATTGTCTTTAACTAAACAATTGAATGTGCCAGCCACTTAATATCTTTCCAAAGAAAAAAATCCTGACTCCTTTTGAAACGGTAGTGTACTGTATACAATGCCTTTAAACTTTGGATTTATAATAAATTCATTTGATCTTTCACTACTCATTCAATTGGTTTTGACAGCTTTAAAAAAAAGGAAAACTTAAGCTAAAGTCTAGTTTCTTTTGATTAAAATTCTACATCCCGTAAATATTTTAATCATGATACTGCAGCATCAGCGCTGTTGTGTAAACAGTAGACGACAATGCCTGAAATTGTGGACGTGTGAAATGACATCTGTGAAGTTAGGAAACACACTCTGATTACAAAATTGGTCAGCCTCCAAACCATTATACTCCCTTAAACGAGTTCAGTGCTCAAACTTCCTCATTTGGACTGCACGGGCAAGTCCTCAATTGTTTACATATGCCGCTCAGCCAAACAGCTGTTATTAGGTGGATGTTGATAGCAGCTTTTATTTGATTTTCATTTAAAGGCTCGGTAGGGAGGAACACCATTAACATTACAGATTACAGTTTTGATGAACTTCTGCTTTTCTAATGCATTATTCAAACAGCACCATGGCAGAAGATGACAGTTCTCTAAAGCTGGCTACCAAAGTACTTAATTATTAACTACTGTTTTTTTTATGCGTTTAAGGAAGGGCGGCATTCTTTTTACAGTTGTTTTGGAAAGCATCAATGACACAGGTGGCGTAACGGTTTTGAACGAGTGTGTTTACATTGACTGTACATTCAGTAGTCTAAAGCAGAGATGCTTTGGAAACAGGATACACAAGCACACACACACACATAACACACACACACACACCAGTCACTTTACACCGTAGTCGTGTCTCACCTGTCACTCAACCAAACTATGACACAAACATATTGCGATGGGAAATCATTACCATCAAATCGAGGGTGCTTACTCGCCCCACTGGCTATTCAAAAGTAAGCCTTATACAGGAACGTACTAGGGGTTGAACCGACTAATCGATTAGTCGACCTTAATGCAATGCCGTGACGCTTTAAGCTTGACTAGTCGCGTTGATCATGTGACACTATGATTGCGCTAAATTTGATACTAATAACATGGCGCGTTGCAGATGACAACAGATGAAGAGGCCAGAGGGTCATTGCAGCAAGAAAGCAACAGTGGCACATCAAGTGTGCGGAAATACTTAACTTAACAGCGAGCTGTTTACACCTGGCCACTTCATGCGTTTCTCGAGACGGATTTTAATCCTATCGCTCAAACAACTTCAGAAGGAGGTCTGGGCCGCATTACAGACGAAACTGGACAAGAAATGCATCTGGTTGTTGAAACCACATATGTATTGTACATTTTACTCCTCCCAACACTGCTAAAAATAAATCTGTGGGAGGTTAGGCTATATGTGTGTGTTTAGGCTATATGTCATGTTATAGTCATTATATGACGAAACTATGGCAACACCGCAAATGAGCATCTGAGCATTAATCAAGCTAATGAGCAAACTATCGCAAATCAAAGTGAAAGTAAGTCGCAGACGTTAACACACAATCATCTTCATTAAAAGTAAAGAAACAAAATGATCTTACCAGTGCTGTTGCCGCTCTCTCTTATTGCGGTCTTTGATTTTGAAATTAGCTGATGATTAATAAAATGCAGCTCAAACTGTTGCTTTCGGTGACGTGAACTCTGTTAAATCTGCACATAGAGCGGGGTTTGAATATCTGATATCCATTTTGCGAAAACACATGCGACCAGGTGTAAATGGAATAGTTTTTATAAATCAGCTATCCGGTCTGAGAAAACGCATGAAGTGGCCAGGTGTAAACAGCCCCATCCCCATAGCTGTCTTTCTGTATAATTTTCTGCTAAAAAATAGCAAATTGTGGCATGTTGCAAGGCAGTCCCATCTCTTGTGTTTTTATGAATGACGTGAGCGACTAGTCGACGTCGACTCGACTTTGATGTCATAACAGTCGACTTAAAAAAATCTAAAGTCGTTCAACCCCTAGAACGTACACTTTCCCTTTTCCAAATCTCACCTTTTTGTAAGCCCAGTTTAGAGAAGCAAGATTTAAAAAAGCTATTCCATTCTGGCTTATGTTGGTCAGTGTGCCTCTCGCAGGTTGAGGAGCCCCAAGTCATCACACGTTCTTAACATCCTTCTCAGCCTTTCTTCACCTAAGCCACACGGTCATCTTTGCAGTTTACCATGACATTTTGCAGCTATTCTTGGGTTTCCCATGACAGAGAGTGACAACAAACCATGGCAGCTTGGCTTAATAATGAAAAAAATCTCCAGTTCAAACATTTGCCTCTATCTGTAGTTTGAGCTGTTTCTGTGACTGCTGCCCTGTGGTTCAGGGACTGACAGGAGGGTCAGGAGAGGGAAAGGGGAGTGAGGAGTGTTTGGAGACTTACCCAGCCAGCTCCTGTTCAGATAAACTGACACAAACACGGGCGGTACGGTGAAGAAGTCCACCACTGAGTTCACCTCCAACCAGAACCACAGCTTATCATTGGCTGCTATGAACTGGAAGAAGATGAAATGGAAAACGGGTTAATATTACATAGTTTTAAAAGGGATCATATTTTAGAATGAAAAAAGTCTGGTCAAACATTAAAAGTTATTGGAGAATGTGTAATATTTTGAGTATAAAATATGTACTTACACGCAGGCCAAAGTAGAGTAAGAAGAACACATTGAATGCCATGTCAATTTGTAATGTGAAGTCTTTGTAGAAATTCTGACAGGATTCTATAGGACTATGGAGAAAGAAAAATAAATAAATATTAATTAAATTTTAAACAGATTAATGATTTAATTGGCATGGAAATAATATCAAAATGCAAATTTAATCTGAATGGTCCTAAAAATAGTTTTGTTTAGATTTTTAGGCAAAATGTAGTTTCTTTTCTTTCTGACTATAAGTGCATAATCTAATTATAAATATGCACACATAAAAAACACCTTGTAACATTATCAAACTTACCTTTTTGTCATACTTTTCTGGACTATATATTTAAATATTAGGGCCGGGACTCGATTAAAAAAATTTATCTAATTAATTAGAGGCTTTGTAATTAATTAATCGAAATTAATCGCATTTTAATCGCATAAATATTTGACCTGAGAACAGTGTGAAGTAATTTTTTTCACATGGATTTTTAGTATACAATTGAATAATGACTGAATACATAAGCTTAAGCAACAAAATATTGTTTATTTTTGTTCAACCAAGTCCAGCAGACCAGTGCAATTTTTGCCATTAAATTTGCCATTAAATCTAAATATTTAGAAATATAGTAGGCCTACATTTTAGAAATTCAGGTAGCCTATAGGTAGGAAGACCTTCTGTAAACTTTAAACGTTTCTGTAAATGTTTTTTTAAGTTAAAAAAGGTTTCCAGGGTGACGCGTCAGGCTTGACACATGATTCACCACAGCCAAAATAGCGCTGCATGACAGATATAGCGCTTTTATTTCTAAATATTAAAAAACTTGCTTACCATGGCATCAACTTTTTTCTTTTCCGATTCTCAAATATGTGTAAGTGAGTTTGTTTTGTTGTTTGAAAAACTTTATAAATTATCTGTAACGTGAGATGGGCACTGTGTTTGGGCCGCAGTTCAGAGATTCCTGTCTGTTGGATTTATTACAGCGCGTGAATTCATCAGTTTTTCCAAATACATGAAAGTAAGTGGCCGGTGAACTGGGAGTAGAATAGAGTTGACTTCATAGTTATTTACACTGTGTGTCTGATAGGAATAAAAACCGTCGGCAAATATATTTTCTTGGGTTGTTATTGCTGCTTACATAGACACCATTGTGTATTTTACAAACTATAAATGTGTTGTTTTGCTATAAATTATATGTAAATGTCTAAAACCTAAAATAAACATTATGTGAACAGTTGTGATCGCCTATGACAAGCGCTGAGCGCGTCCGTCTCTGGCTCAGCCACAGCGCGAAAGCACAGTTTGAATCTGGCAGTGATGTCACTTCACTGTACATTCGCTAGTGGTCAGCTGCTGCAGAGCGGGCCGACATCACAATTGCTGATGAGATATAGAAAAATATCTAGTGGAAAATAAGAATGTTATTCATCCAGTGAGAAAGTTCCGCGGTGCAAAAATAAGCGATTAAAATCAGTTATCGCGTTAATTAACGCGTTAAACTCTGTAATTAATTCATCTTAATTAACGCGTTAAAGTCCCGGCCCTATTAAATATACTACTCTTATATAACCTGCATAAATAATACAATATCATTTGCATGATAGTGAATAGTGATATTTATACCTTAACAAAACAATCATTTATTTGCATACTGTGTTATTTGTTATTTGATACTTTTGGTTATATCTATATACATTGGTTCTGTATGATCCTTTTAATGACAATAACATTTAAAAAAAAAAAATGTTGGAGTTAAACATGTGTTTTAAATCAGGATGTCTTGAAAAAACAAACATGAATGGTTTGACTATTACAATTATTCACAGGAAAATAAAACTTATTGTGATATAATGTATACATTGCATTATAATACCTTTTTAATACAGTACATGTCAATGCATCCCAGCAAATTCAAAACATCTCTAAAATGTTGACACACTGTCAAGACATCAGGAACGCTGAAAGACATTGATATGATTCAGGACTGTCTTAAAGCAGTTGCCTTTATCTGTTAGAATAAATCTTAAAATATATAACAGCATTTCTGATTTATTCAGTACAACTGGGATGGTTAACTCAACTGTTGAATGGTTCAATTAATTAAAAGGCTTCATTTCATAAGCCAAAAGCCTTTGAGCTGAGGTTAATGTGGTGCTGGCATTATCTCATGTAGAAAGTAATTTACAGACCAGCCTTGAAATTCACTAGACATAAATAATATGAAACTAAAGAAAAGACAGCCAAATTAAGGAAAAAGGGACACATTATGCAAGTTTAACTAGCTACTATTGGCCTTAAAATGATAGTTCACCCAAAAAATATAATTTGGTGTGTTAATTTACTCACCCTTAGGCCATTCAAAACGTAAGTGACTTTTTTCTTCAGGAGAACAGTAAAGTAGAGTTTTGCCTGAAACCGATGTCCTTCGTGATTCAAAGTCACAGTAGCCATTGACTTATATTGAATTATATGAGAGTCAAAAAAACATATACAGGCAAAACCAAATGAATACCCATGGCTCCTGATGATACATTGAGGTCCTATGAAGTGAAACTGTCTGTGCAAGACACTGAAAATGATTTACATGTATTAAAATTAGGGCTGTTAAAATTAAGACGTTAACGCATGCGATTCATTTTTTCAGTTTAGCATGTTGCAAATATTTAAAGCAATTAACACAGCATCCGTTGTTTACATTATATGGCTGCTCTTATTAATGCAAATGCTTTTAAACCATTCAAGCTCAATAAGACACAAAAGAGAACGCCAGAGTGGTACTGGCGTGCATCTGTGAATCTCCTGGCCCTTCAGGCTGAGCTTAAATGGACAAAAGCACACAAAATTGTGCCATAATTAGTTTAGTTAAGTATCCTCGCAAGTACAGTATTAAATTAGTTGAATGAAGTCTTAAATGACCGTAAAGAGTTATGAGAAAATGGGAAGCGTGTCAGATCCGTGTCATGTGCGGCAGGTCTTAAAGCGACAGCAGCCTAATAAACCCTCTGCTGTTTGTCATTAAGGATAATCAAACAACAAAAGAAAAAGAGAAAATCACTCACTTCACTTGACTGAATAACATTTGTAGTAGGGCTGCACGATTAATCGCAATTTACATGTAATCGCAATTAAATCGAGATGGCTTATCGCGATTTTGAAATCGCAAAGGCTGCGATTCTCTTTTATGCGCAGCTCGTCATTGATGTACGGCTCTGTAAACGCTGCTCCATCTGAAAGCTCTGTGAGTTTGAGTCTCTTACAATGTGCATTTGAAAAAGCAACACACGTCAAACATCTTTCCAAACATGAGAAGCATTTATGAAGCTCTTGTCCAACAAAAGACAACATTTAATAACATGCATTTACTCCAAACTCACTTCATAACGACAGATGAGCATAATTTGTGAGATGATGTTGCTTCGTTCTTACACGGAATAAGGCAGTCATGTATTTATAAGTCATGTTTAATCAATCAAAGCATTTCAATCTTCTGTTTATTCATCTACAGCGATAGGGATTTCCTTGAATGATGCGCGTTATTGTACTTCTGCGGCGGGGCATATTTATCGTGTCTGCGTGAGAGCGCACTCTGGCGTGCAACTGGAGCACCATTAACTACCAGTCAGCCGCACTGCACTGACAAGCTGCGCATAAAATAATTGCAGCCTTTGCCAAATCGCGTGCGGTTTTATTGCGATTAATCGTGCAGCCCTAATTTTTAGCTTTAATAATAAGGATTAATCTATATTTAATTTATAAATTATGCAGTGAAGATTGTGATAGGCCTGTCACGATAACGAATTTTGCTGGACGATAAATTGTCCAAGAAATTATTGCGATAAACGATAATATTGTCGTTCTGAGACCATTTTCATCTAAAATAATGATAATGGCATAATAATGCAGGTGTACCTTTTCAAATATCAATAAACTTTTATTTCTAAAAACTATTTAACACTGAAAATGGAAAACATTTTAAATATCCACAATAAATGAACAAAACAACCAAAAACAATAAAAGCAATGGACTCTCAGTCACTGTTAACAAAAAATGCACTTGAATAAATACCAAAAACAATAAATAAAATTTGCACAAAACTGCACGACTGTGTGCTGCGCAAAAATACACAGCACAAAGTCGAAAATTGTAGTTGTACTGCTCTGGAACAGTGTTGTAAATAAAGCTTAAGCACTGTTTTTTTAATTTTGTACTCTTTTGGAAGGCCAAACAAAGTAGTTTGGCTTTCGCAATGAAAAACACAGTGTCTCCACGACATGGCGGTAACGGCGGCAACAATAATACAGCGAGAATAAAAGTTACGCCTTCTTTCTTTACATTTACATTTGGGCGGTGTTATGAAACTCTGCCCCCACACACTGACGTAGATTTGTGGGGGCATGTTTGAATAAAGTGTTTTAGGAAGGCGTGGCTGAGCCTTAACTTTTAAAAAGGATATCTCTTTAGATTTCACACTTTGAGCTTTGTAACTTTGGAGATCTTATACTTGCACTAACAATTACATAACGCACTAAAGAAAAAGGAAAAAAACAAATCGCATCATATGACCCCTTTAATGTTAATCTCGATTAATTACAGAAAAATGTGCGATTAACTAGTTGAGGAGTCTGGAGCACGAGCTTTCTGTCGCATTATGGCGTAATTTAAGTTCACGCTGTGTCTGTTTACGACAGAGAGGGAGGACACATCTGTTGTATTGTTCATCATAATGGTACTTGTGCTTATCCTGGATGCTGTAACATATAAAAAATTAAGATTGACTTTTGACAGATTCCCGACGTTTGAGCTCCCGTGCATCTCATTATGCGACAGGAAGCTCAGTGCCAGACAGCCGTGAATGCGCTCAGGACCATTTGCCATTTGCAGTGGATTACAGGTAATAATTTTGTAAATAATGTTCAGTTTCTTGCACAAACCGATCGTTTCACTTCATAAGACCTCAATGTATCGTCAGGAGCCAGAGGTATTAATTGTTTTGCCTGTATATGTTTTATTTTTTTACTCTCAAAGTGACAGCAGTTGACATTATATGAATCACCAAGGACAACCGGTTTCACGTAAAAAATGTATTTACTGTTCTGGAGAAAAAAAGACTCGTACATCTTGGATGGCCTGAGAGTAAATTTACAGCAAATTTTCATTATTTTGGTGAACTATCCCTTTAATGGTCAGGAAGAGCTTTCTATCAAGTTACAATCAGCGGCGTTTCAAAATGCACAACCGTCAACACATGTACGCTGTGAAACACAAAGCGCCTGATCCTGAAAGCTCACTGTCACTTCACACTCTGCAATTACAAGAGATCTCCTGCCATGTGGCATCCATGCAGAAAGTATCCCTGCTCAGAAATCTTAAGACCTGAATGTCATTCTTGACTGCCTGGGCCATAAGATGACACTTTCCCAGGACCTTATAGAGATGTGAGCTGCTCTGAGGTCAGCTGAAAGCATGCTATGCCAACTAATAATGTGGTAAACAGTGCTCAGGTGCTCCTGAGCTTCGTTCTAACACTAGGTGGCCCCAGTTTCTAATTGAGTGTCTTAGGAGGACATACAGCAATGTCAATGTGCACAGAACTATGCCACCCTAAGGGACGAACGCAGTGGGCTATTTCAGGCTTGCTACAGTATGTGTCTTAATCATCTTCTTTTACAAAGATGCTGCACTTTGGCACTCATTCAGAAAGGGCACAGAATGAACGTGTATCCTGAAAAACACCCCGTGAGCTCATGGGCACAAACGTCCCATTATGTCAAAAACAATCTGCACCATTAATCACTATCAGTGCACACTAGAGCTCTGCTTAAACAGTACAAAAATTAAGGTTGATGGCAAAAGAAAAAAGGGCGACAGATTGAATGCTTGAGCTGTCGGAGTCGGTGATGGTGTGGCACACAGCAGTTCTAGGTTAATACAACAGTATCTGATTTAGGCCAAGGCATCATTTCTAAAATAAGAATGATTTAGCACCTGCAAGGGCACCGGACAGCTAAAACCTCAGTCGGGGGTCTAAAAATAGCCTTTCTGTTTTAATTCCTCCCTGAGGAGCTCTCTGTATGCGCTTCTAAAATAGGAACACACACAAAGCCCTAACCTCTTAATGAAAACAGGAGGAAGTGAAAGCTCTAAGCAAGGAAGATGAGAGACTAAAATTTGTTTAGGAGCTGCAGTTGATATTTGCAACGATAGTCATGGCAGCGTGTTCAAACAATTCTCTGTTCAAGCAGGAGAAATGCTCAGAGGACTAGCTAATCTTCAAAGAATCACATTGAATATTTTTGAGAATTTCCATCCGGTTCTATCAAATACAAATACACGCATGGAGCAAACGGCACTGCAGAGCCTGCCTCCCGCATTCATAACTCAATTCTCACAAAAACGAACGGCAAGATAAAGAGAGGCATGCAAATTGAAACGGCATCTCTTATCTCCTTATTGATTAACCCTCCACAAAAGAGGTCACACTGGCCTCAGCGTTTTAAACTGCTTTCCTGCCCTCTATGAGAACTCGCCTCTGGAAAACACAGACCCCATCAAGGTTTTCCTTTCAGTGAGAAGACCTTATTACTGCAAAAATCTGCAGAGTCATAACTGGGCAGAGCAAAACCTCCATCCCTATGGAAAGGAATGACAATGACAATGTGGCCACCTTAGCAGTGAAAGAAAGCTTGAAGAATCCGTCAGTGTTCTACTTCAAGACAGAGAGATACAGATCTAATAAAAGGCTAAATTAAATCTGGTCGTCATATAAATCGATCGAGTCTCTTCAGAAAATTAGGATTAAACCGATCAATTCATATGGATTATTTTTACGAACTCTTTATAATCTTTTTTAAAGCGCCAAAGTGGTAGTTGCGTAGCTGTCAACGGAGGAACAGAAAACTCTCAGATTTCATAAAAAAAATCTTGTGTTCAGAAGATGAACGAAAGTCTTCTGGGTTTGGAAAGACATGAAGGTGAGTAAACGACAAAATAAAAAATGTGGGGCTAACTAACCCTTTAATATTTTGTCAGCTGCTGTAATGCATTATTAGAGGTCTATATGATTTTGAAACCTGATACTGAATTTCAAACACAGGCATGTATCACAATCTTGGAGAACATGACCTGCCAATGTCTCTCTCTCTCTCCTCCTCTCTTTCTATAGAGAACAAGCTGCTGGTGTGTGGGAGATTTTCAAAGCGTAGGGACGCTGCACTAGAATTAAACTGGGTGGATTATTCATCCCTGCAATGCAGTGCCAGGATTTTTATTTATGTGGCTTCTCAGTGAACAGGCCATGTATTTCCCTGCCCTTTCGCAGCATAGTGTCCTAAAGCTTTTCCAGGTTAATACAGCTCAGCCTCGGAGCTGTATATAGAAGCATCCATTCATATAACCAAGCAAGTCATTTATTCTGACCTTACCGCATAAATTAATTCATTGAGCCATATTTCTGTGCTCCGTTATTCAGTACTAGTAGGCTTCGGCATTGCAATATGCAACTGCGCTAGAGCACTGATCACCTAAAATGTCATAAGTGGGACAAAAAATGAAAGGCATCCCTTAAAGGAGAGCTTCCCCTGTTGTTGCCCTACATATTTCTTGCTTCATTGTTCAGTCCCTAAAAAAAGTCACTGTAGTCTAGGGGGAAAAGTACAGACTGTTCCCATTAAAAATATGACAATGAAAATACAATTTTAATAAATGTTGTAACAAACCTTCAACACAGCATTGTTATATGATGCATTTGTACTTGATCTTCATGTAAATGTACTGTAGTATTTGGTTCATACGGTCTTCTGAGTTGTTGATAGGCATTTTTAGGTGGTTGCTATGCTATTTTGGATGAATTATATGCCATTTCAATGTGGTTGCTAAAGTGTTCTGTGTGGCTAATACTGATACATTGTTAGGGTTTTCTGGGTGGTTGATAGGTTGCTACTAGGTAGCTACTAGAGGTTTACAGGGCATTGTTATGTGGTTGCTAGAATGTTCTGGGTGCTTGATACAGTGTTTGTAGTTGGTTGTTAGGATGTTGGGTGATGCTTGCTACAGCCAACTCCACTAATAATGCCAGGGCAACAGGTACAGCCATTGTGCTATACAGTAGGCTTATTGCAACTGGCTTCTTTCAACACAGTCATGCAACAAAACACTTCGTCTCCTCCACTGAAGAGTCTTTTCACTCAGCTCCTGAACAGTGGATCAGTCTGACCAAAAGAAAGCGTCCTGAAAAGTGACTCCTTACACAAAAGAAGGATTAGAAACTCAGGGGAGGGTGGTAGTTGGCCACTAGAGAGAGCTGTGCATCTACAGTGTTGAGTGAAATGCCTCCCTGAAAGCTTGACGTGTGCACTAAGGCGATGAAAAAATAACCCCTCCCCCTCTACTCCTGTCTGCAATTGCTGCTTTCACCCTTCATAAAATTTTTAGTTACCTTAGGGAGTAACCATCAGCTCAAAATCACTCAAAATGTCCCACTTTAGATGTCTACTGATGGCTTTTTTAACAGACGATTACGTTGTCTATTTGTGCGAGCATTTGAGAGATGCATTCGACGTGCCGTTCTTCCGTGTTTACATGTGCAAGGGGCCAAATCAAGAGAAAGACGTGTGGTTTGTTCCAGACATTTTTGAACAGTTGCGATAATTAGCAGCGTTAATGAGTCGTAATGATCCATTATCGAGACCATTAACGCTTAAGTCACGCGGTACGGCAGGTCAAATGAGAAGCTCAGAGGGCGAGAACCTGCATGTCCGTTGCACACATCTCTCTCTAGTGAGGACAGCAGCAGTGGAGGTTTCAGCTGCCAGGACTTCAGGCGGTAACTCTAGAGCCAAACGTGATGTAGATCATTAAAAGCACATCACAGCACACACCCCTGCTGTCACAACCTGATCTGGAACTGAACCGGGTGGGAAATACACAGGCAACCAACAAAACACAAGCATGCACACATCAACAAAGTTCAAGTCTTCTATCTATACCATCTTCAACTGGGGTCTTGGGTATTAATATATAAAAATTTAAAGAAAAAAAAAAACGGTCATTCTGTCATCATTACTCACTGTCATGTCATTTTAAACCTGTATGACTATCTGTCTTCAGTGGAACATAAAATAACATTTAGAAGAATATTTTTTGAAGACTCCACTGACTTTCTCAAACATTTCTTTAAATTCAACCAAAGCTTGAAATTACAATGATTTCTGAAGGATCATGTGACACTGAAGACTGGAATAATGGCTGTTGAAAATTCAGCATTACAGGAATAAGTTACATTTTAAAATATTCTAAAATAGAAAAGTTATTTTAATTTCTAATAACATTTCTTAGTATTGCTGTTTTACCGTATATTTAATCAGATAAATGAAGCCTTGGAGAGCCTTACCGTGTATATTGTGATGGTGTATATAGGGTTGTGCCGGTATCAAATTTTCATGCTGCGATTAATTGATTGAGCTTTTATCACGGTATATGGTATTATCACGGTATTTTAATTACACAAGAGAAACGGATGGATTGGGGGGATGTAAAAAAAAATCTTGCATCACAATAGGTGTAATTGTGATTGACAAAACACTTGGTAACTTGACAGAATTTTATTAAGTTTAGTGACAACATGTTGCAATGTTTACATGGTACAATGACTGGTAGGCTACTGTTTGTATTATTGCTTAACACAATTTTCACGATTTCAGTTCAATCTTGATTCAATATTGACTCTATTTGGATAAATATTAGGTAGGCTACAGTAGATGTTAATTTACATGTTAATTTTTCTCAAGAAATAATATATCTCACATAATGCTGTAAACATACAGAGCCCTATCAGCTGGTATTATTAAAGGTTAAAAACAACAAATTAAATAAAATGTGGTTTTCATTATAATAAAAATGATGTAATGACAAGTAAAACTATAATAAATAGCCTATGTAATATAATGCGCATATTTAGCAAAATACTCCTCTCTATAGTTATTTTTTCTAGTCAACTAACGTGCTAGTCATTAAATAGTTTTCCTGAGGTAAATGTAACGTTCTGTGACATATTGTTCTCCTGCAGTTTTACTGACCTCTTTCCGTGGTTGAAAAACACTGATTGATCAATACTATGTATGAGGCATACCTTTCGGTAAGTTGTAGGCTACTTTATCTTTATATAAAAAGTATCAGATAATCGGTTTACTTGAACTGAGGCGCCAAAACGGCATTTATTGTCTGAATTTCGTAATAAAATGGACAGAACCTGAGTGAGAGCTGATATTTTTTTCATATCAAAACTAACCTGCTCTTTCTAGTCTGTCGGTGTCGGTGTCCTCTTTGCTCCGCGATTATTCTCTGCGTGAGAAAATGGATGTGTGGCGTGAGAGTGTGTGAAAAGTGTCGATTGCGTGAGTCTCAAGCTGAATGCGTGAGAGTTGAAAGAAGTGAGTTTTAGAAGGGGGATAAATCGTCGGCAGCGTTCATTCTTCCGCCATGCTTCTTCTCCATGTAAGGATTGGTTATTAGACGAGTGTGCACACTGCGCCGCATGCACACAGTGCTTATACATGAGCGGATTGTTTACATCAGAGTGCCACGTGTTTTGCGCAGCATATACGCAGTGTTTTTAAGCGGTTGATGGAAAATAAGATAATGCGCATTCTAAAAATCTAAATTCGGATCTATTATTTTTCACGGTATTTTGAAGTGCCCGCGATAACAATATCGTGTATATTCATTACCGCGATTTATCGTATTATCGAATACCGGCACATGTCTAGGTGTATATATTTAAATAGAATTGCAAAGTGTGTAAATAAGTATATATATAAACATTAGGGGTGTGCAAAAAAATCGGTTCACATCTGAATCGCGATTCAAGCTTTTTGTTTGTAACGGCATGCAGGGGCGGAGTGGCAATCGGGGAGTCGGGACTTTTCCCGATGGGCCGGTAGTGTTTCGTGGCCGCGAGGGCCGGTCTGATAATAGTTAGGCTATACATTGCAAGTTCTTAGCAACACCCGGCGGCCTGGCGTGCGGCCGCTGCCCGCTGGTCAGCATCTCTGCAACAGCGTTTAGATTGAAGAGCGCGTCTGAGTGAAGAGAGACTGTGCACGCGCCACAAGACAAGAGAACAACTGTATCCATGCAACTGATATAGCAGCGGCAACGAGCACTCAGCTGGATTTCAAAAACAACAGATTTAAGCGCTAGATCTCTTATTTAATAGCGAACTAAATTAAAGCTCTGCTAGTGAACTGGGGATGTTTTATTTCTTTGTATTAGGTACATCCGTGCCTCAATGTTTAAAAAAATGGTTGCTGGTTGGGGACAATATCGATCCTGAGAAAAAGGGGTGGGGACATGTCCCATCCGTAAATCACGCCTATGACACGACTTCACTGGATCTAAACAAATCAATATAACCATAGATGTTATCAATATAACCATAGTAGCGGTGGCTTTTTTAATCTATTTAAAACAATTTTGCAAGGGTTCTATGACATTAGTATATTTATTAGGAATTTTAGGAAGTTCAATGTACCCAGTCGAGTTCACATTTCAACAGTCAACCTGTAGCTGAAATACTCAAACCACATTTAGCATTTTTTTTTGTTTGTTTAATCTGACTACAGCACTTTAAAGCTAAATGTAAAAGTGTTTTATTTAAGTTTTATTTTAAACTTGAATTAAATGTATATGGAAGCTGGCCAAAGCTTAGCACTTTTTATTTTTTATTTTTGTATGAAGACATATAAAGTAATATCAAACTACATTTGTTGTGTTTCTTTTCTTTTAAATTTTATGTATACTGCAATCAATCACATAAGAAAAAGTAAACTACATTTACATACTGTGAATCGTTTTTTTAATCGAGAATCGTTTTTGAATCGAAAATCGATTTTGAATCGAATCGTGAGCCTAAAAATCGATATCGAATTTATACCGATATATATAGCGGTGCACCCCTAGTAAACATATTATAAAACTTTTAAATGCAACAAGCATCTTCCATCTTCAGTCTCTACCAAGAGGTTCTGAAAAAGCCAGATAAAGGTTGAAGACCAGAAAAAACATCCTTCCAGGTAAGCACTTCTATCACTCAACTGCTCAGTCGTGGGTAAACCGCTGCACTGTTTGAGGTGTCACAGCACTGTCTGTCGCAATTTTAACAGAGCCTAAAGCGTCTATATGACTATCATTCATGCAGCACTGTTCAGCCTCCCTACAGAAATTATTAGAGAGATGTCCAATCTGACAACAACTCCAGTCCAATAACAGAGATCACTCAGTTTGGCTCTTTGATCTGGAATCCACCCACACTGCAATGCTAGTGAACTCAGGACATCGTGTGTCTGCAAAAAAAAAAAGCCCTACTGAGACCACGGACAATAGATGTGACAGGACAGCTTAGACTGGGCTGTCAGTCAGTTTGCCTGAAGAGCCACCAATTCACAAAACAGTATAGAGCGGTAGTCCTCAACCAGGCAAGCAGCAACATGATTCAAATATATTCATTATTTCCACCCAATGAAAGCCAAGCAAGCAAAGCGACAGTGTGCAAGCGGTGCTCGTACACCCAAAATCCCGTCACTTGTGCATGCACAGCTCTTCGTAGTGGTTCTAAATATTCTAAATATTAATAAATGGCATATATAAATATTACACAGACAATAAGATGAGCCACATTACTTCTCTGCCTTCACACACATATTCACAATTCACGGTTCACAATTCAAACGAAGGTAAAAAAAAAAACAAAAAAAAAATTAAATGAAAAATAAATCTCATTCGCCTAAAGGCACGTGCCGGCCCCGTCCACGGACTAAATTAGTGAGCAGCAAGAGATTCCTATCTGTCATGTCCAGCTAAAAAAATATATTAAAAAAAGCTTTGTAAGTATTGTAAACAATCTATTTATATTAAAACGTGCCGTTAAAACAATATATTTGCAACAGTAAATCATTTTAAATAAATTTTTTTTTAGTATTGTATATTGTTTAGTAAACAATGAGGCCCAACAAAACTACGAGGGTTTGCAAAAATTAAAAAAAAAAAGAATCCTGCAGGAATCCTGAATTCACCTCATCTAAATCTGTTTATCGTCTGTCTCACATATGCACTCAAATGAGGAAGCTGCTGACTCTAAGCTGTAATATGAAAACATGCATTGTAAAAGACGAGCCAGATCAGGGTTTTTCTGAATGATGCATAAACACAGTGGCTTGCCCATCCCTCCATGTCCTTTACCACCCTGATCCGTGCATTATAGGGATTAAAATCTCCCATCATGCCTCAGCATGCTGTGACAGTCATTCTAGGCACACACAGACTGTATGTAAGATTTTATATGCAAGACCATACACATTTACATTTATTCATTTAGCAGACGCTTTTATCCAAAGTGACTTAGAAATGAGACGTACACATGCTCATTTGAGTGCCTAGCTTAGATTTAAACGGCACATGTTGGCTTTTTACATGCCGCAACATGTCAATACAGCAGTCTGTATCTCTGACATCACATTCACTGATATATTCATATCGACTTAGTTTCACTTATTATACAACAACTGATGTACATGCGTATTGGTCAGTACATTTGTCAGTACATGATACCTGGTTGCCTGGGCAACAGCACACCTTTCTCTAGGGAGCATAGTGGAGAAGGGTGGGTGGCAGAGATGCTCTGCTAATGTAACCATGGAAACTGGCCTGCTTAGCTTTCATTGACAAAATAATCCTACCACACTGAGTCTTTAAACTCCAACATTACAGAGGAAAGAAAACAAAACCCTGAATTATATAATGGTACCCTTAACAGTACCAATAAATGTAGAGTTCATTAATATCGTATTATTATCTATATGGGAAAATAGCACCTTAACACTATAGTGTGCCTAGCTACCAGAGCCGATCAGCCCTATACGCAAACTACGCAAGTTGCAAATTACTCAAGGCCCCGCCTCCCCCTCGTGTCAAAGCACGTCAATCAAAGTTAACAACATCAATGAGAAAATTAAGCGGAGCAATCCTTCTGGTCACGAAAAGAGAGAGAAAAAAACACCATGAGAGTGAATTGCGGGAACAGCAATCAGGCAGACTTGTGTTCTCTCCTCTCCGTTTGATGTCAGCAAAGAACAGTAAAGTTAAGTTGATGTGCATCTCTCTCTAGTCTGTCTGTCTTGCTAACCCAGCTGGGCAGTGCATCTTTTGGTCTTTCTGTGTCTTGCTTGCTAATGCCGGGCACTTCCAGGGCTGTGCTCTGTGACTTTGTGCCCGAGAGTGAAATACATCTATTTATTACATTTGATAAACGACCAAAGGGCAACTGTGTTTGTTTATAAACTGCAGCTCGGAGGAGATAACCACGTCACGCGTTAACATGCGTTCATATGTGCGTGCACGAAATGAAACGCGCACTTTCTAGCAAAACATCTGTGGGGACCAGTACAAAATGGGCGTGAAGACACTCCTCATTAAACATACTTTTAAAGACAATGATTATCTACAGTAGTCCACAAGTCAGTTTAGTTACACCAATGCATTGACTTTGACTATTGATTTATAGGCTATATTGCATTTAAAATGTTCATTGGCTGGACATACTGGTCAATATGGATGCACATCCCTCAGTAAAGAATAACCATCAAGTATCAAGTATTGTTTTTATTCATTCACAAGATGCATTTTTGATATCAATAATTGAATTTGTACTATTTAAAATGTGAAATCTTGATATTAAGAATGTACTTTTTCTAGTAACAATGTCTATTTCTGATATCAGGAATTACATTTTCATTAGTACTAGTTTATCGGGAGGATTGTAGTGGGAGCACTGGGGTGTCAGGTGTGACTGTGCAAATGGTTTACATGGCTCAGGGGTCAGGTAGGAGGGCTCCTTAACAGAATTTTGCTTAGGGCCCCAGGGAGGTCAGGATCGGCTTTGTCTGCTACCATCTGTGCCTTGTACTCCTAATGATAAACTATTGGAGGTTTATGAATGACACAGAAATCATGACCTGCAGGTGTATCAATTTTAAAACAAATTGTAGTATTTACTGCATTCTTCAAGCTCAACAGTTCAACCTGCGTATCAATATTTTTGTAAGAAACAAAATTAAAACAATTTATTTAATGTTTGGGAAATTTTAGTTTACAAATCAACATTTGTTCCCTCCTACTGATATATTGATTTATTAAAGCCAAAGCTAAATCTGCAAGAGTTACAGATTGTAACATATTGTTATACTTTATCTTTCATTAACTTTACATGTATTATTTTACATTTGTTATGTTTATTTAATGTTTATTGCTAGAAAGTAAAATAATCACAAAATTCTATTTAATTTTCACACTTTCAAAGTATCACATTTTAGTAATAAGAATAAATTATACTAGTATCAACTAAAATATTTCACATTTAAAATTTATTTGGCCTCTTGAGGTGTATAAAATCATTTTCTGAAGGTTAACCATCCCTTTGTTCAATTTTGACTCCCATTCATGAAAAGTTCCTTTAGTGAAATGAGGCAAAGGAAATTACTTATTTCTAAGAACTCATTATTTAATATCAGTGTTTAAGGCTTTTGACTCATAAATAATTCAGACGAGAGTTGTTAAATCAGAATTGTACTCACTCCGAAGAATCTATGAAGTATATTCCCAGAGCTCCGATGCTGAGTGCAAAGACCAACACCACCTTGAGGGGGAAGAGAGAAAGAAAAGAGAGAAAGGGAAAAGATATCATTAGTGAAGGTCCACTGAGAACAGTACCACTTACAGAGAACAGATTAATCCTGGAGCTGTTCAACAATGAGCACAACTTATTTCTGCCCATGTTACATGTGTGGATGAGACGTAATAAACAGAAAATGTCATAAAACTGTAAGTGATCTCACCAAATCAGGCTGTCTCACAAACCTGTGTCCTTGTTAAATAAAGTAATAATAAAAATAAAAAAAGTCCAAACCTTTGAATGGTACTGTATGCTTTCACACCACACAGGCTTTACAAAGGAAAAGTGTGTATAGGCTTGTGCAAATCACATGCTTACACTTACTGTACGTACTCATAATGTTAACGCTCTGAAAATAGGGAAGCCCCTGTGTTAGCAGGAGAGGGGTGTGGGGAGCACAAAGCTCCTGAGGTCAAAACACTTGATCTTTTCTGGGCCGTTGCATGTGAGATATACAGTACACCATCACCACCATATCAGGTCATATCGAGACAGCTGCTATCAAATGGCTGCTATGTTATGGTGCGTGGTAGAGCAGTACACATGCATATACACCCAGCAAAAGGGCAAGACAAGTGTGTTTACTCTCAGACTGTGTGTCAACCACAACCACGTTGAAAAGAGCAATATGAGATAAATCAAAGAAAGAAGAAAATATGTCATGCACAAACATAAATCAGAAGACTCTACATCACCACCCTTACAAAATAATTACATGATTTTCTGTGCACTAACCATAGCGAACTATCTTATTCATACAACCATAACCATACAATACCATAGCTGCTCTATAAAAACATTAACATTCACTAGTACCGGCCGGGGATAATGTCACTATTTGTAGAACTCATTTGTCAGTGAGGCGCTCAGACATTCTGCTGTAATCTGACTGAAAACAGTAGATCTATATACACACAATAATTTCCTGTCAGTTGCACTATAACGGTCTGATAAAAAGCCAGTGGTAACCTTGCAGCTCACTTGAACTTGTGGTGGTGTAGCCTATGTGAGCAAAATAATGTGTGATGCTACCAATTATGACCTGTTTGATTTTAAAAAATACTATGCAAAAGCTATTGTTTTATTTGAATAACAGACTTGTTATTCTTTAGAAAAATGTTTAGAAACTGAACGAAATACGCGGTATTTATGAAAATGGGTATACGCCTTTTTGAAACATAGCATCTGAACTGCAGACCAAAGAAAAGGCAGAATTGCGCAACACTTGTGATTCAAGAGCAGAGATGTGGAGTACCCAGTAAGTAGATTTTTGGCAGACTACCATATTAGTTTAAAATCCCTGCACAGCAAAAAAAAAGCACAAAAAAAAAGCAATATGATGAGATTTATACTGCGGTTTCTTATTGAGTCTACTAAATGAGGTCACTTCTGAAGCAACTTCTTGTTTCAGATCTCTAATCCACGCTATAGTTTGCCAGTTTCCATACTGAAAATAATGAACAGTCTATCAGTGTTTACAATAAGCAATTAAGCATGAACAAAAAAAAAAATTGTAGCTAAAGTGTAGCTAAAATCTTATAATAAAATGCATAGTTTCTGTGCTGGCTTCTGACTGGACAATACAGCATTCCAGCTAAGCTGAAATACAGTTTATGAGAGCTATGACTTGAAGTATGTTCACTATCACTGCATATGATCAATGTGATTTTACCAAGTAAGATATGTTCCTGAATCAACATATTTTGTTAATCTTGGAACAACATTCCTGAAATGTTAGCCCTAACCCTTGCCCCTAAACCTAACCCTACCCATTACTTATCTCTAAAATCAGAGGGAAATTATAGGTGAATAACTGATGTAGAATTACCTAACACTTGTTCTAAGCCTAAACTGCTCCCTCAAAACTGATTGGTTGATTGGAATGTTGTTCCAGGGGAGCATGATGTACTTGGTGAAATCATGTTCATCCACTGGACACCACACATAGAATAACACTGTGACCGTGTATTTCACCTCATGAAATTGCTGTAATAAATTATTATTTTAATAAATAATGTGTTCTTTAACACCGTAACTGTTTTCAAAAACCAGGCATCTTGGGCCCATACCAACGTCTATTTATACGTCTATTACCAATAGAACACAACCTCTTGTACAGTACTGATTAAATAAAGCACACAATCAAACTTGTCTTGAAAAGCGTGTCAAAGAACACTCTAGGCACTCTAAAACTGGAAATGGAACAAGTCCTGTCACTGGCCGAGGTTACGTTTCGAGGTGAATGGAAAAGTATCTTTTTGTGTGGTGTAAGGTGAATGGCCCTTCTTGACCCTTAAGGGCCAAAGGGCTGTTGGCCGGAGAGTGGACATCTCAAACATTAAAGACTGGAAACAGCAGCTGCCAGACAGCGTGTTTGTGTATCCAACAGTGGAGAACTATACTGGCTTACTTCAAGAGGTCAGTGCCAGGGGTCTATTTGAGAAGTAATTCTACACACGGCCAGGTTCTGCATCAACAATTAACTCTTTTTCAGTATAATTAGGCACAATGATTAATTGTGTGCTTGTGCACAAAATAACTGGATCAAACATGGATCATGTTAAATGTCATGTTAACATCACTCAGCCTTAGTTATGATTTAATGGTTATAATTTTAGCATCTAACAGTGAAATCCAAAAAAAAAAAAAAAAAGCCCTAACCCTCATGTTATTTCTTGTATCAACCCTCATGTTATTTCTTGTATCAACATACTTTAATTAAGATGACGCAGATTATTGAACCAAATTAAAACATTATTTCACCAAATTGATCATCCATCCACCAGAAGATGGAAACTAATGTTAGTAATTATCCTCTATGTATACTATGCAGTGCAGTGTTTTATCATAGCTGTTACTATTTGGAAAAAAACGTATTCAGAATCGATTGCATACAGTATTTAAAAAAATAAATAAAAAAATCACTGGGTTCACCTGATCCCAGATGCCCAGGTCCACCAGGTGCCAAATTAAATTGAACGAAACATGATGCATTTATACAAGTTGACAACATTTTTAACTGGACACACCATCTTACAAAATGCTCAAAACCAGAAAGAAAGGTATCACGTCTGTTGTTGTTGTTGTTGTTTTTTTGTATTTTGTTTCATTTTATTTTATCACTTTATCAGGATTTGTTGATGAATAGAGAGTTCAGACAAACAGCATTTATTTGAAATAGACATTTAATGCATGCTTGCTAAATTACTTTTCAAAAAAAGAATTTGACCCCAAACATTTGAATGGTAGCTTATGTAACTTCTTACTGTGCAAATTAAGTAAAGATGCCACACACAAAAAACTTTAACTATTCCCTGGAAGGACCTAAAAAAGCAGTTGGTGAACCATTTTGTCTCTGCGGTCCCCAACAATACTCATACTGCTTTACACAGGCCTTCTTTTCAAGTTCATAAAGCAGTTGGCTTAGCTTAACATTATCCTGTCAAAGCAATAAACAAAACCTCTTGAAGAAGCCGGATCTCTGCATCCATTATTGATGACCAGAGGCTGATTATTTTCATGCAGCCTGTATTTGGATTGATATCCCACATTGTCTAGTGAGAAAACACCTAGATGCATTTTTAATTGGACCTCTTTGTCTGGGTGATAGTGAGTTCCAGTGAGTAGCAGCTGGAGGAAGAGGAGCTGCAGCTGAAGATAAGCAGAGACACTCCTCCCCCACTGCAAGAGATACTCAAACTCCAACATCATTCAGAAGAGCAGCTTTTGATCAAAGATGCTGGTGGAGCACATTAATGCCGTTTTCGTATTTCAAGGCGAATGTCCTCCATTTGACTTCATAGTGAACTTCTTCCAGAAGAGGGCACAGTGTGCTTGTTCTGTGGGTGTGTTCAGGCTGGCCGAATCAAGGGCCGTCAGTGCTGTCCTACAGTAGGTAAGACGAAATATCTTGATGATTAAAACAGGAAAAGGCCTTTAAAAAGAATTCCATGAAAGTCCAAATACCACCAAACACTCACTTCCTTGTAGCTGAATAGTGAGATTTGTCACTGTGGCTGGTTACTGAAAAGCTGAGCATTTGAGCTCTCCTGATGAACTGAGACGATAAGAGACAACGTCTTTAAACTGACCCAGTTATTCATCTGGAAATATCAGTGCCAGCACTGTGCCCATCTCCCACACGAGCTCTCTGCAAACCCATTACAACAATTATGGCACTGGAGGAGCAAAGGATTCGCAAACATATACAAATCCATCAAAGGGAGAGGGATTCTGGGATATGGAGGATTTTGCTGCCGTTCCCAAAAAGACAACAAGATAACATTTAACAAATCTAAACATATATTTTATTTTATTCAAGTCATTGTATGAATTGCATTTTAATGTATTCAATAAATGATTAGATCTGAAATTAATTAATTAATTAATTAAACATCATGTTACTTGCTCTATATTATGACCTTAACAGCTAAGCATATATATGTGCATACTGCTCCTCATATAACCCATTACAAGAGAGAACACAGGTGCTAAAGAATTATTGTTTTAAATATAGCATGGCGTCTGCTTTGTACCGTTTCAAATTGCATCATGAAACTGGTGTTTACAGAGCGAGTAAAGGATGAATCTAGATCCAAGGCTTCTCACATGGCCCAGTACAGTCATGGCCTGAAATATGACTCACAAATACTCACACACACACACACACAACGGTTTACATAGGATGATCCACTTTCAAAACTAGAACTGCACAATGACTCACAAACACACACACACACTTAACGGTTTACTTATGATGATGAACTACACAACACTTCCTGATCATATCATTGTCCCTTTCTCTATGTGCAATTTCATGTGACAAATTCCTACACATTTTCAATCGAGTTCACATCCTTTCTCTGTGTTAGTGCAACTGAATTCTAATTAGGGCATTTTGACTTCTCTCTGCCTCTTGACAAGCCCCTTCAAAAGTGCACTTTAACAGATCCCATGAATAATTTAGCTGACAGGTGATGTAGCCAGCCTGCAGATGAGTCTCTTCATATTAGTGGCAGATATTTAGAGAGAAACCAAAAAAGCAAGTTGTGTAGTTCAGATGAAATGGCATGCAAATGAGCCGAAGAAACACTGTTCCCCCGCTACAGCGGTGATGTCAAATGATGTATGAGATTCCCACCTTCAAAGCTTTAAAGTACAAATCTAAAAACCGCTGCAAAATCTGAATTTGCGTTCCTCATTATTCCACCATGATTATCTAATTGATACATGGTCTTTCAAATGACATTCATGAAAGTTCAAAGTCAGGATGACAAGTGTTTTTAAATGTGTTGGCAAAAATGGCCAGCCCTCAGAGAATAATGATACAGCTGCTGTGTTTCACACGACGGGAGTGAAGCTTGTATTGTGGTTTGACAACATATAAGAAGTATATTAATAATATATGTGAACAAAAGCATCTCTACCCTGACAACAAAAAAACATTGAAATTATATTAGGACCAGATAATTGACGATCTAATCTGAACAAATCCTTAACCTTATTAAACTACTTGTTGCATGCTAATTAGTCTTCACTTTACTTTACATTATGTGTATCGATACTGAAATATCTGAAAGGGTTCCAATACTCCTTTTCTGCAGCATCGATGCAGTATCGGCGCTCTAATAAAGCCGTCTCAGACAGCTAGCGAGTACCACTTTGGCTTCTTTTTTGTGGCTTATTGCATATGTCAAAATGTCTTGGTGAGTATTCAAGTAAATGCATTCAGTTTTGGAACATAAATAGTTGAAAGAAAATGTATATTGTGTAACAGTTCACTGTATCCATGCATTAGCTCTTAAAGTGACAGCAGCCTAATAAACTTGCTGCTGTCTGTCATGTTAATCAGAGAACAAAAGACAAAATCACTCACTGCTCTTGACTGAATAACTTTTGTAACTTTAATTGTGAGAATTAATCTGTATTTAATTTTACAATGAAAACTATCCAGTGTTAGTTGTTATATTTGATTACTTTAATTTTTGTTAAAAAAAAAACAGAAAAGCTTAAAGCCATGTTTATTTCATTTGTCTATTTATTGTATTGTATTTATTTGTACTACCGTTTGCATTACTATTTCTTTTTTTATTTTATTACTGACTGTCTTGTTTTGTAAATGTAGTTCAACAATTCAAATAAAACCTCCATTTGTGTAAGCTATTAAAACAAAATTACCAAATTATCAAAAGATTATGAGATAACAAATTAACTCTATGGCGGTACATATAGCAGTTTTTCCTGTGGAATTGAAAATGGTATTGAATATCGATATTTTTTAAGTTGGAAATTCCAGTATTATGACAACACTTTACACAATAGTGCATCAAAAGTGATCAACAAAAATATCTTGTTTACTTTCAAACTATTTGCTACAAACAATATTCCTCATTGGCAATATTGCAATGTTGGCAATGTTGGCAATATTCAGTCTCATGTTTAATTTTGCTTGTTTGTTTTTGTTGTTTTTTAGTTCAAGATTATTGTGAGTGTATTAATGGTATTAATGTTATTGTTTTTAAAGTATTAAACTTAGTTTCTAAATACTTTTTGTTTTACATTTTTCCTTAGTGTCTTGAGATTTAAAGCAAAACCAAGGAACTTTTCCTCTGCGGTTGCCCTACTGGTTGGAAGCGGAATTGTCCATTACCGTTGCCGAAAATAATTTAGCCTAGCGTAGCCTACTGTCGCACGCACGCTCAATGTTTAACCAGCACCGGCTTTGGAATGAACGATGCCCACAGACAAGGTAGAGTATGGTGCATGATTTCATGAAATGATGATGTATTGCGACATCAGAAACGAAGAAAAGCAAAATAATGACTATTGTAACGCCTGACGTAAAGCAGTCGAATTTTGTAGTTCTTTTTGTGATCAGGTTCCTGCCCGAAACCCGAAGTTACATAGTGCCAGTAAAAGCGATACAGACACCGTCAGGCTATGGCAGACCTGTCATTCAACCTATTGTAAGTCGATGTACCATCACAAGGGTCTTGGAAATATATTATGAAGGTTGAAAAAGCTACATAGTGTTGCTTTAATGCTTCTGAAACAAAATTATGTTAAGAAACATTTAAGTAGCTACATGCATTACATTGATGGCATTCGACTTCAAAAACACAATTTCAAATAAATACTGTTCTTTTGAACTTTCTATTCATTAAAAGATCCTTAAAAAAATTGCACAATTTCCACCAAAATATTAATCTTCACAAATACAAAAATGTTTCTTAAACACCAAATCAGCATATTAGAATAATTTCTGTAAGGTCATGTGACACGGAGAACTAATGGCTGCTGATCTTTACCATCATATGATTAAATTAAATTTGTAACTATATTAAAATAGAAAATAATTAATTTAAATTATAATATTATTTAACACTCCTGAGTACTCAAGCAAGTTAATAATCTAAAGTTGAACCAGTTAAAATATCATCTTTGTGAGAACATACAGATCCAGAATATGATGAGCCAACATATCTTCAGTTCAGTGCATTTAGAAAAATGCTAACATAACAATATGACTGTGTTTAATGGCAGGTTTCCACAGGAGACACGACACTACAGAGCAACTGAGCTAACAACTCGCTTAAAACCACATAGGTGGAACCCTGCAGGAACCTGCCGAGGTCCAGTCACGTCACTCAGTAGCACAGCAGACGAGGAGCTAGACAACACAAGCATCAAACTGAGGGTTAACAACCTAACCACAGTCCTCACACCGTCCAATCACAGATATGTGTGCATCAATTGGCTATGAGATTACATTTAAAATGTATATGTTATGTTTCACTTCAATTCTCATTAGCCTGAGTAAACAACCTCCTGGGGCCAATTTAAAAACAACAGCAATAAACAAACAAAAAAGCCACACAATTAAATAGTCAGTTTACCTCAGATCAGCACACCTAACAGAATTCCATATTTATGAGCACAGACCGAACATCACAACACAAATATTATCATTCAACCAGGCTGCCCACACAAACACAAGCTCCCTGATTCAATGCCAGTGGTTTAATTATGTAAATAATCAAGTGGTAAGCCACTGTACACAGCTCAAGGGATAGAAAAAACGTCTTTAGCATGACCCATCTGATTCAAATGCACAGACACACAGTCGGGAAGCAATATCTTGCGTGAGCGCACTGTTTACTGTGTGGACTGGTGAATAATTCACCACCTGACTCCATGGGAAATGGCACCTACTGGACACTGTCTTCCAATTACCCTCTCAGTGGGAAACACAGCATTGATTTGTGAAGACGCTGGGTTTTAGAGCAGATAGCAGATAGACATATAAACAACATAAATATATTCCTGGGGTGCCGGAGTGAAACCTACCATAGAACTGAATTAATCTGCTCACATCCAGAAAGCAAATTCAAAATCCTTGTGTTTGAGAGAGGTGTGCTATTTCTGTTGAAAGAAATTAGACCTTTTTAGCTTTTTAGATTCAGAAGTCAATTCAACAGCTAAGCCACTGCAATATTGGTAGACTATGTAACTTTTGGCCCTTTAGCAGTTAAAAAACAAAACTGCATGCATTTTGCAGAAGAACATTGTTTTTTTTTAAACAAGTAATTACCCAGAGGTTTGAGATTTAGCTACTTTGTTTACATTCATATATATATATATATATATATATATATATATATATATATATATATATATATATATATATATATATAATTAAAAACACAGTACGTACTTAAAATCTGTTATATCACTAAAACAATTTGGGGATACAGTAGGCCTACATTACAACTGAAAAAACCCTATCGGTCGACCTCTAATAAATACTCATTTTGGCACTGTGATGGGTTGTTACTTGATGTCAAACGGCAAATCTGATTGGCAAACATCAAATAATGTCGAATTAATGCTGATCCTGACTTGTTTGACAGTTACATCTCAATTGCCAGACAGTTTAAATCCTTCGATTTAATTAATCCCAGAGTTGTTCTTAAACATGTATCCCATCTGTCCCCACATAAAAAGAAACATAAGGGCCAAAACCCTTAGAAGTACAAAAAGTCTAATTCAGGCAAGGTGCAGCAGCCAAACAGCATCATGACCTCTTGAAGCTGAGCAGAGCGGTCATTATCTGTGTAATGGTGAGTTAGCGCTATGGACAGGACACTGTACTGATGAAAGTCCTGCTGAAGTCAGACCCTCATAACCCTCAGTGTCCAAAGCACAGACACACTGAGAGGACACATCCACGTCAGCTCTCTCATTTCATTCTAGCAGACACATTCGTCTCTCTTATTCTATTTCCATATCCAACAGTCGGCTGCATCTTCCAAATTTAATCCTGTGAAAACTGTACACTGTGACAAAATGTATTATTCTGTAATGTTGCGAAATGCTAATATTATTACTAGTGTACAGAACACCACACAGTCATATATATTCCCATCATGCATTCATTATATGTGTGCATTAAAGATATGCTTTTTTCCCAAAGAAAACTATTAGCGTAATTTTGGCTGGGAAATGAGCCCATAACCTAGACATAATAAATGCTTGAACTTTCTATTTATTAGCTGTCCATGAGCTAGCAGCAAGATCAACTTTATGACTCTCTTTGGGCTTCTCCCTTTACTTTATCGGACTTTATGCCTCCACGTCCCCCGATTGCCTGCGAGCTTCTCCGCAGAATAATTTCTGCGGAGGCCCCCCTGAAATCTCTTATTATGAACATGTTAACCTGAAGGTTATGGATATGCTGGTGTGTTCCAAAACAATGACAAATTTTGCATTTAGGAGATATAAGCATTCAAAACTTGCAGTCTCTCACTTCCGCTAAAATGGATCACAGATTTTTATGACATCACTGCGGACTTCAGCTTCTCATCCCATCTTGTGTCCAATCAAATGCTCTCTAGAATCTGAAGCAGCCCTCTATGCTATAAATACCACCTGGCCAAACGCTGTGGCTGTGCCTGTACGTTCGGTAGTACACGCATGCTCAGTATCAGCTGCTCGTGCTCATCAGTTCTCTCAGCACAACATGTCTCAGTTCAGTGAACTGCTGGAGTTACTGGAGTAACATACACTCCGGGATATTGGTTTATTTCGAGTTGGTGTGACTGTCAGGCACGTCCGAAAGCGAGTAACTTTAGAAAAATGAATCAGCGCTGACTCAAGACGTGAACTGTTTTGACTGGCTCACTAAACAGAACCGGTTCAAAGGAACGATTAGTTCATGAACCGGACATCATTACCGTTGACACGTCACGGACCAATGTGGGTTGGAGATGTGAGTGCGGTTTCTCAAACTCTCGAGTTTTATTCTGTTTTCCAACTATACAGTATGTTGGTTAAGAATGAAATGGCTAGAATTTATTCACACCTCTACTATTGAATCCAAATTATCATCAGCACTCGGATTCGCTTCCATGGTGCTGTCAAGAACGGCTTGCAGTCTTGTGAGGTAAACAAAACGCTATTGGTTATTTGAAAAGGGGGAGGGGCCATTCAATATGTCCCACCTTAGCTTCCTGTTTCAGTGGAAATTACGTCAATGCATCGTACAAAGCTGCGAGTTCCAAGGCATTTCAGTGGGCCTTTAAAATAATAAATCTTACTCTCAAATCTTACTCTCTTATTCTCAAAATATTTTTTAGAAAAAGAAATTAAATCTAAGAAATGTACATTAAAAATAAGAAATGTTTAAATGATGAAAGTGAATATAAAATTAATCAAATTCATAAAAGGTAAACTTCATAAAAGGGCCATTGAAAACATTTTTCTTTCTTTCTTTTTTAATCTCTGAGGTTCAAACTTAAACTGGAAAAACTAAAGTATTGCACCATAAGGCATCACACAACACAACACATGAATCCTTTGGCACCAAACTTCCTGTGAGTGGTTTTTCCATATAGATTTTTTTTTCTCAGTTTCCAAAAAACTACAGCCTACAGTCATTTGCAGATCATCACTAACATTACATCCTGCACACAACACTCAAAGCCAAAGTCAATGGCTAACACCTACAGCAAAATCTTAGTCAATACCACTCATTTGGCAGCTACATTTCTGAGAAACTGCTAAAAATTGCTGTAAATAAAGCATCCATCCACTGAAGTGGCTTCATCGATGTCCTGAAACTAGAGGTGCAAATGGCCCATCCAATTAACACTCCAAGTCGGGTGGGATAGACAAAATTTATCTCAGAGACAGTTGATTTATAGCGAGGACAGAAACAACAGATGAATCGACAGCAGTTCAAGGGGAACATCTGGGCATCCATGGTGGCCCAGGTCCATGGCGTGGAGAATTCCCAGCATTTGGTTCTCAATGCACTGCTGCCCGCACTTAGCATGGCCAAGATCCTCATTACGATGCCTGCGAACTGCAAACTTTCAGGATTAATGGCCTTATGCACATGAAAACAGAATCGAGTCCAAATAAGCCACATGCCATTTTCCATGTGGCGTCCGGCGTGTCATTTTGAGACGGCACTCATTACAGGCCAGTGATCATCATCAGATAGCTCTATTGTGACATGCTTGTGATGCTGCTGATATAGTTACCTGATCTACAGGGTCAGATTCTCCATAAGCCTCAGCACCAAAAACAATCTTCGGATCTCTGACATGCTCAATTTATTGCAAAATATGAGCGTCTAAACAGACCCTGGACCCTTATTTTTCCCTCGATAACGGTTTAAATTATTTGAACCATCCAGACAGATGGAAACAAGCAGCCGTCAGATGTCCCAGTATTGAGCTTATCTAAAATGCGGGCTGACGGGAGATATTGAAGAGAGCACAGACAGGTTGACATATAGGAAAATGATGTGTCAAACTGAGATGATCTCTGAAAGAGGACACCACCGACCTGCAGTTGATAGGATGAGGCACCTTGTCACAAAGATGAAGCGCAGTGTTGTTTTGGTGACCTTGACTGACTTCAGAGCCATGGAATATTAAAGAGGTGCTTCACAAGCCCCCGTCATCAGTGAGAAAGGACGAGCGCTGTGATTGGTCCAGCTCAGAGGTGGGAGGATGTAAAAGTATGTGACCAGAATTCAGACTGGCTCCCTGTGGAGCAGCCAAACAGGTCACCCGCTGCCTCACAAGGACGTGAGATCAAGCATGTACATCTCCAAGAAAGATGATGCGAGCTGTGCTTTATCATTGCCAAGGCTTCTAGGGCTAATTGCTCTGGTGTATATATACATATACTGTGTATATATATATATATATATATATATATATATATATATATATATATATATATATTTATCTCTCACAGCAAGCCACAAGTTTTTTATTATAATATATTTTAAAATGCAATTTATTCCTGTGATGCAAAACTGAATTTTCAGCATCCTTACTCCAATCTTCAGTGTCACCTGATTTAATGAATTAAATGAATTCGATTGAAAATAGATTTTTTGTAACAATGTAAAATAATTTACTGACAATTGAATCCATTGTTGCTGAATGAAAGTATTAACTTCGGTAATATTAAGCCCCAAAAATGAAATGTATATCTTTGAAAATTATTGCATTTTTTAATAAATTAACACATTCGGACGGACAAACAATACGGTTTCTTTTGGAATATAGTTTGTGACACTCTCGCCATTGAAAATGACTAAATTCCAATTATTAAAAAAAGGATAAATTACTAAACAGCGAGGCAAGTCTGTGTGCTATCCGTTTGGCCAATTGAATGATTAGGGACTACAGACTAATAAAAAAAAATAAAAAACCGTAGCAAAAAAAGCAATAAATTAATTAATTAATTAATCTGTAGAAAAACTGAAAAAGTACACTGCAACGAATTCTACCGAATATTAGAAAAAATATCCTTCAGGTCTGTCACTGAAAACTGAGCACAGGGTAAATCAAATAGCCACAACACCGTCTCTACAGTATGTGTCTCTCAAAAGCATTGTCAAGAGAACTATCAATAAAATAAATTTTCTACTACTTAATATATATAAAATATTTTAAACCTTGAGGAGATATGATAGACAATATCATACATGAATGACTGAAAACTAAATTAATGAAATGAACGGCTCTCAGAAATCAACTGTACTACATCATACACTTTCTATCATACTTTTTGATTTGTGTATTTAAATGTTTAAAGGTACGATATGATAACTGAATGAGTGCAAACTATAAGAATTAAATGAAGCGCGATAGCAAGTCAAGTTTTTTTACCACTCTGTGCGTCTCTCTGAATCATAATTTTTTTACTACTTGATGTGTCTATGTAAATGTTTTAAACCTTCTATATGATCTTGTCATTTCAACCAATAAATAGCTCAGCGGTTGCGTGCAGTGCAGGTCTTACAAAGCAGTCTTGACTTATGTTAGCAAGAATACAGGTACAGCAATGGATTTTGTGTTCGGGTCGGGTTCGATCTTAACTTTAAAAGTACCGGTCGGGTTTGGGTCGGGTCAAACAATATCGGGTACAGGCTGGGTTCGGGCTTCAGTTTAAAGCCAGCACAGACCTCTAGGGCCCCGTTTACACGTAAAAGGTTATTTTAAAAAATAATCTGGGAGACATTTCCCAGAGCAAAACAGAAAACTCTGGCCAGAATGGAGATTTTGGAAAACTTTGTTTGTGCGTTTGCATGTAAACAGAGAAAAACTGAGTTTTAGGCAACCGACGTCACAGTATGTGACAGACCTTGCACCTGCGTCAAACGTGCGACCTACGAATACATTTTCATTTGGCTAGGGTGATCATGGATGTATGCAAAGTAGCAGTCACATTTGTGTTGGTGCAAACCCTTTTCGTCTGTTTGCATTTGCAAATACAGCTGCTCTATGTCGAGGAGCTGTTGTTGCTATTTTCGGGATTCTGATTGACTAACGTGGGCTTGAGCTTCTCGTTACACTGCCACCTACAGGTTTTGCATGCTCTTGACAGCATATATACACTGGTCCTTGTAAACGAACACTTTTCTGAAAACAGGTGTGCATAATGTTATTTTTGAAAACAGAGAGGGTGAAATGTCTGTTTATGAAAATACCTGGCCACGTGTAAACGTAATAGTAACCATGGCATTTTAGCTTGTTTTTGTACTTTGAGCTCTCATATATCGTGACTCGTCTTTCACGTCGATCATCGATTAAACAATAGCATCCCTATATTCTAACAAAGTATATTGACCCTATTTTTAGGGACTTTTCTTAGAGTGTGGTGGAGTTAGCAGACTACTTTAATTCAGGATGTCAGAAAGTGATTAATTTGTAAATATGTGCACTAGGGCTGTCACTTTTTATTCGAATATGCATTCGAACTTGACTTTAAATATCCGTATTCGAACTATAAATAAACTATCATCCGGTTTTTAAAGTGCCATGTTTAGCGAATTTTTTTACAGTCTATGATTAGACCGTTTGTTTTTTTATTTTATTGTTTGCCATCTCATCCAGGAGCGGGCGCTCTAAACGTATTGTAGCGTCGGCCCATGACCAAATCAAGCGAATATTTGCCAATAGTCTCCCTGTTTTGAAAATGGAAGATAACGCACAGAACGGCCAGCCTGAGCGGAGACCCCAACTCACCTAAAAAGTAGTGTCTGGAAATATTTTGGGTTCTACACCGTAGATACCACTTCTCTCAACATTGACGCGCAAATACCTGTGTGTGCGCGTGCGCTCCGAGCGCGTTCTCCACCGCGGGGAACATCGCCAATAAAAAGAGAGCCGCACTTGATCCAGATCAAGTTGATAAATTGGTGTTTCTAGCAAACAATATTAAGAAATGAATTAGGCTAGGCTATAGGCCTTTCTCCTGCTGCTGTGTTAAGCTGTCCAGTTATTGTTTGTGCCGTGCTGTTCCAATTCAGTTTTTTTTTCCATGTAGCCTAATTTTGTGATTGGCTATGCATAGTGCCACTTCATATAGATTAAGTTGATAACTTGCTGTTTAAAACATTAAGTCAAAGATTTTTTTTTTCAGACAGGCCTGAGTCCTGTTTATGACTGTCAGACTGTTAATAAATTTGTGATTGAATCTCCGTTACGGTGTTTTTCTTTTTTTCTTTTTTGGTGGGGGGGCGGGGCTCGTAGAAATTCGAATATATTCGAATACATTGCTTGATATCCGATAACCGTTCGAATTTGATTTTTCTCAAAAGTGACAGCCCTAATGTGCACATCCAGGGAAAAGGCTGTTTCGCTTCTCAGCGTCGGGCTCTGTACACATTTGTGCGTTCATGTGTGTTGAAATCAGGGAGGAAACGTGTGACATTTCCCTGCTGAGATTTGCGAGCGGCAGTAGCCATGTTTCTCTGGCCTTCTGTCACCGTGTCAGAGCTATTCCTGCTGCAGCCTAGGGTAAGATCCCATAAACACATACACACACACATTAATGGACACTCTGAATGCTACAGAGAATATCATCACATTGACTGTCACTTCCTATCTAAAATGACCTCCTCATGTGTGGAATTTCTCTCGATGACGTCACAGGACATCCCAAATCTCAATCAGATTACACAGAAAATAGTGATTATACTACACAATATATATATATATATATTAATATGTACACAAAATGGCACCTGATCAACACAAAGTGTCACTCAATTGCAAAGGTGTAAAATGCAAGGTCTCCTAAACGATTTGTCCTGGATATTCACCTACAATGTTTTAATTTAAAAAAATTATGTCATAATCCCCAAAATGTAAACACACTGATGTCTATGCAACGGCTGCAAATGTGAGCTATAAATAACCCAGAAGTCGGCTCATTTAAAGGTAAGTTGTGTATCCAACGGCAGAGAGAGTTTGTAAGATATGAGTGCTGTAGTGTATTCACTGTTGGGAGATTGAGTCACTGTGTCAACTGTCATTAGCGCTTACTGTATTCTGAATCATGCATAGCCTAGCGTGCTGATTCTACACTCATTCAGTATGAACATCCACACTCAGCATCCAGACCACTGCTCACTTACTCCACATCCAGAAGGAAGAGCACGTACTTGTACTTCAGATGGGATTGCATTTACAATAAAATTACTTCATGTTCCTTGTGTTCATTCTCCATGAAAACTCTTTACTAAGTCTCAGAGCCAAACCCATAGAGCTTGAGGTTCAACATGTCCCGAGATATCTGAAGTAGAAGACTACACGGAGGACCCAAGACCCGAGGACCCAGGACCCGCACAGGTTCAGGTCTTTATTTTAAATGGCCAGCCGGGTCCGGGTCGGGTCCCCATCTATTACTACAATCTAATATCCGAGTCGGTCGGAGAACACCCGGTCCTGATCAGAGTCAGTCAGCGCTGTGAGTGTGTTTTGTAACTTGCAACTTGTAAAATCAGGCTTAGAAAAATGTGAGCTGGGAATAAGGTAAAGAAAAAACACGAGCAACCCCAGCCATCAGAAGCAGAGCAGGCGGAGTTAATGCAAGCGCACGGTGGTCATGAGTTTTCCTGTTTCTATTGTGAGCAACGGTAAATGCAGACAAACTTTAACTCTCAAAAACTGCTTGCAGCCTTGCATACTCAAATTTAAATAACATTTTAAATCAGCAACAAAATCTGAGATGAACTGTCGCATTAATGTTTTTTGTGACGCTCAAATTATTTTTACAGCAATATATTTATATATTTATTAGGGCTGTAACGATACACGATATAAAATCGAAATCGCGATTCTCAGATCCACGATCTGTATCGCGGTGTGAGAAGGCAGAATCGCGACACACCCCTTCCAACTCCCAGAGTTATCCTTCCCGTCCAGATCCAGTGCTACCATATCTTTAAATTACTATTAGTATTATAAAATGTTTCTGGTGTCAATGTATTGCTTGTTTTTTCTGTTTACATTGTATGTTGTGACACTTGTCTTCTCTCATGATCGAACATAGAATGCTGCTACGTCAGAGCGGCCAAAGCGCAATATATAATTCTGTGAATTACACTGCACAAAGCAAAAGTAATACTACCCACCGGATGAAGATGGGTTGGCTCTCCCCAGAACATAAAATATGAATTTTATTTTATTTTCCGTGTTCGCATTTATGAGGAAAAAAAAATGTTACAGACGTGACAGTTCTCTGGAAGCGGCACTAAAACTTTCACAGACCTCAAACAGAAAGCACAAACCTTTTCTTTAAAGTGAATTTCGTTTTTTTTTTGTGATTATGATTTTTTTTTTTCAATCAATAAACAACCCATATCATACAGAGATGAGAATAGAGATACATTTAGGGGAAAAAACAAAACAAAACAAAAACAACAACACAACAACCATACGAACACTTAAACACTGGCAGCTAAGTTATTAACTGTAGAATATTCAAAGAAGCTCTTTGAGGGCAGAGGCTATATTCATCCAGGTGTTTACAGTGATTGACTTTGCCTTATTTATCTTTGCAGTTGTACACTCAAGGCAAACTATGTAATGAAATGAGACTATCCAAAATTGCTTCAAGTTTGTATCTGGGGTTATCCACTGCTGCAAAATAGATTTCTTTGCAGCAGTGAACCCTGCCATCAAAACTTTTTTGTCGCGTAAAGAAAATTGGTACTTTGAATCATCATTTAATAATAGTAAACATGGGTCCAGATCCAGGTATAGACCTGTAAGATCGTGCAACCTAACAGTTACATACTTCCAGAATGGTTGAATCATTGGACAGTCCCAAAACATATGTAAAAATGTGCCAGTGGCGCTATGGTTACAGAAACTGCAGTATGGATTGGGTATATGTTTCATGCAATATCGCTTGTAAGGTGTATAATAAAAACGATGGATAGTCTTAAAATGAATAAGTACATGACTAAGGTTTTTATAGGTAAGGCCAAGGTTTGACCAAACTGTGTCCCAGTCTGGGTGGAATCCTAACCAAGAAAGTTCCAAATCCCACTTTGATAGTATCTTTAAAGGCTTGTGAACACTACTGAGTAAAGAGTTATGCCTGGTTCAGATTACACGATTTTTTTTGTCTGTTACGATAGTCACTGTGTCAGATTACGCGATTTTAACTCCTAAAATCTTGTCGTGTCGTGGACAAGAAACATGTCAGACTACACGTTGCTTCCTGACCAGTCATCGCGTGCCGTCTTTAACGACGGCGAGTATTGTATTGGCTGTCCTGTGTTCAGAAAAACGTACAAAAAAAGAAGAAAGAAAACCCGACAATGGACACTGGATTGATCGAGGAGGACAGTATGGGGTGAAATTAAATACATTTATTAAAAAATCTAAATTTTTATTTTATTTGTATTAATAAACTGTCTTCTGTGTCAGTGTCTGCAAAGATGAAATTGACGAGCAGCATCTCTAGTGAACGCGCCTATAGAGAGAAATGCACGTATGCCTATGGATTACATAATCAGAGAGTATCCTATTTATTTTCGTTTTAATTGTTTCGTCTAAAGACATTTCAAGCTTTCTATATCTAGATATATTTTGCATAGGCTATGTGAGGCATGCGCTGAGTCTCGGTTAATTTATGATGAGATGAGCTCCAGTTCACGTGCTGGGACGGCGCCCGCGCCCGCGCCTCTATGTCATGATTATTATTGTATATTTACTTCTTATTTATTAAATCCAGGCAATTGGTTGATGAAAAAATTATTAAAATTAAGATATAATTTATACAAAACGAAATTCACTTTAAAGAAAGGCTTTCTACAAGACAAAACTTAATTATGTGGCCAAAATCATGTCTGACCATGTCTCTCGATATAGGCTATTGCACATCATATCTTACTCATGCTGTCACTTTCCATAATCAACATGTGGAAAAAAATAACATTATAATAGTTTAACAAATATGACGTTGTTAATGAACAAGTTCTGAGTAGCCTATTGATTGAAACTGTCGGGCAGGGTTGTTGATCTGTAATGTAGGCTATTGTTGAAAACAATTAAGAAGAATTGTGAAATATTCGGCCTCATGTTATACGAGCAGAACTAAATATGCCTATATGTTTTGGGCAAATATTACATTCCTGACCTCTTTTACAGTCTAAATATAGGCTATAATAGTTTAGATTATTTTTTTATAGCTAATATCCCATGAGTCCTTTCAACTATTTTTTAAGTGCTTCTTTTATAAAGAACATCTTTATATCTTTTATAAAGATATAATTTATTTTATCGGGAAACGCAGCCCAGGTATGATGCGTAATGGAGATTCCAAAGCGCTCTTCTTTGGTCAGAACCAAGGAGAGCGATCTCGGATAGGTCCATCCCATAGGTCCGTCCTGACTCCTATGCACCGAAACATTTTAACAATGCAACAAAATATTTAAAGAGCATCAAGCCATTAAAATCTATATAAGTACAGATAATATAACAGTAGGCTATATTAGTCAGTAATTTTTATTAGGTTAAACAGTGATTGGATAACGTTTTTTACCCACAATTGGTCTGGCCCATCCAAACCTGGAATCCTGGCGCCGTGCCTGGTATGGGCTGTCAATGCTCCAACATGTGACGGAACCCGTCGTGGACGACCGTTGAAAAAATTAAACATGCTAGTCTTTTTGTTGTGATGTCGTGAAGCATCGCAGACGCGACGTAGGTTGTCGCCCACTATGACACACTATACGAGATGATACGATCGAATCTTGCGTCCCGACGCCCGTTGTCGTTTACGAATCCCCACGACACCCTACGTCAAACGGATCGTGCCAAAATCGGGCTAAAATCGTGTAATCTGAACCAGGCATTATAGATTACTGAGACCACCCCACTAGGATCTTTGACAGGATTAATCCAGTTAAACATTGGGTGAATTTCGTTTTGTAGTAATTATATCTTAATTTCAATTAATGTTTCATCAACCAATTACCTGGATTTAATAAATAAGAAGTCAATATTGCAGACAATAGATAATCACGACACGGAGTAGCCGGCGCGTGATCTGGAGCTCGTCTCATAAATGAACCGAAACTCAGCGTATAAGGTAGCGTACTTGCCTTACAGACCTGAGAAATATATCTATATTGAAATGTCTACTTTTAAACAGAACAATTCAAAAAGAAAGAAAACAGACTAGCCTACTCTCTGCATGTAATCCGTATGAAAAGTGCATTTCTCTCTGGCGCGTTCACTAGGCTACTGAAGACCGCGAGTCAGTATCGTCAACTTCATCTTAGCCGACAGTGACAAAGAAAACACTTGTTTATTAATAAACAATTAAAATATCTCCTTGCTGTATTTGACATATTCATAATCATTACTTTTGCCGGTTCTTTGTGACAGCTATTAGGTTCTTTATAGGCAGTGCCACCCTTACATGTTACATGAACGCGTCACCCTTACATGTTAAATGAATGCGTCACCACCGCATCAGCACCGAAAACATGGAGATTTTTTTAGACAATAATATATTCTAGAATTAAATACTCAGTGACTCATCCCAACCAACTATTAAAAAAAGTTTATTTGTAAGCGTCTTTTATCATGTTACGTGTCATGTTAGTAGGCTACCTTTCCATGTGACGCGAGCTAGTTGAAGAACGTGAGGAAATCGTGTAGGCTAGTCGACAAGACCCACACAATTTGCCGTAAGTGTTTTAAGAAGCTTCCTCAAATGACCGGCAACACGTCCAACATGCAGATGCATATCCTACGGCACCATCCCGATATCAATTTAGTTGGAGCACAGAAAACAACCCAAAAGCAGCAGCCTAGGCTACTGCCTAGTTTAGTTTAATACTTTGCATAGTTAATATTGTTCTTTGGTGTTCAGTTTATACAGGTTTAAAATATTTTTTTTTCTCTAAAAATCTCTCTTTTTTTTCACCCCCAAGCCCCGCCCCCGTGATAAAATCGCGATACGAATCGAATCGTGGGTCAAAAATCGTGATACGAACCGAATCGTGGGTTTGGTGTATCGTTACAGCCCTAATATTTATATAACAGCAATAATTATTTTGGTTAAGGGCAAACAGTCAAAATTTGAATTGACTTGAGATACAAATAAATGCTAAACTCCAAAGTCACATTTGTCATATCAGTGAAGTTGTCTACAATGGATGCGGCACAACGCGACGTGATACGGCAAATCCCTGACAGTAAACTGATGCTTCATTCTATTTATGACATACATCAAGCACTCGCAATACTTCTCATAGGAAGGACAAATTAATTTGCATCGTTCAACGGTCACATCCGGTGCAGACAAGATGTGTAAGAATAAAATGGTTATTTTATGGCATCGTTGTTCCTTTTGGAACCTTCATTTTTTAAGAGTGTATGACAAGAGTTCAGCCACATATACTATAGTAAGTTTAGGAATTCAACAACAACAACAAAAAATTATCATTGTAATTATTAGGCATTATCATAAACTTCAACATAGCCTTAATAATTACTGGCAGTCCGTTTTATTTGCCTAATATAATGAGTGAGTGATGTACAGAAGGATCTTCTGTTGGCCACAGCTGTTAATATTGGGTGCCAGTCATGCTGTTGTCATGGGCATTATTAGAGGAAACCATTCTTTTTATGCAAGAACAATAATTACATAAATCAAACCGGTCATATTTTTCTATATTGACTCGCCTTATCTTCCATGCCAGCTAATTTTCCATGCTGGTTTTTAACTGTGGCAAAATCGAAGTCAGATAAACCTGTCCTAAACAGCACACAGGGAAAAAAGATTTTTTTGCTGCTTGTTCAATTAACTTAACTATAATGAGCTAAAGCAACACTATTGTTGAACATTTTATCATTAACTAAATTGTATTGTGCTCATTCCACTTGTTTAACGCCAACTCATCCACTTTTGTTGCATTAACTGAAACTAAATTAGTGTAACATTTTTAGTTTGCAGCATGTTTTGCATAGGAGTGGACTGGGAGAGTAAATGTAGAAATTAAAGTGTTATTTTAAACATTTTTGAGCATCTTGTAGGATGGTTACACTAGGAAAAAAATCTGGCCAAGAAACTATTTTCACTTACAAGTACATTTCATAAATAATTTAAAAAAAATGTAATGCATTGAATTAAACATGAAATTCTGAAGTGGAAAAAACTTAAAGAACACTTTCTTATCAAATGTACCTCAATAATCTTTGTTTTATTTACAAGTTTGAAAAATATTTTTAAGTAATATAGTGTATTTCTTCTTTTATTGAACAAAGGTGTCATGGCAGTGCTGTGAGGTGGTGACAAATCTCTACAATTTAAATTAATTAATTTAGAAAAATATTTACATGTCATTCAGACAGAGACCTTTATGAAGTCAAGTCTGGCTATGAATGACCATAAATGTGCAATTAAAACTAATTGCTTGTGACCTTTAACCATTTTAATGCTGTTTAGTAAAGCTCCTCAACCCCTGCAAAGCAGAAGCCAGAGTTTCTTGTCCCTCTTCATCTAGGAAATGAGAAATTATGAAGTGTCTGGAGAGACAGAACAGTGACACCCTTCTTTACCTAATTCCAGGTTTCCTGTGTTCTCCTCCTGATTAATGACAGGTTTGCCGCACACATAAACCCCCCTACAGCTGTGACTAAATATTATTTGCACACAGCACAGAGTATGGAGGATAAATACAGTTTACAGCCTGTGAATTGCGTGTGTCAGCAGTGTAGCTGAGAAAACAGGGCTAAATCATTACCACTGTTCCTTCCTCACAGCAGAAGAGTGGTAGGCAGACCAAAGACCATGTGAGATTTCACCTCAAAAAAAAAAAAAAAAAAAAAAAAAAAAAGGGTAATGATTTGTTTTCAGGGAGTTAATGTTGAAGCAAACCAGTTGATTTGTTTGGAGAAATGGATGAGCCATTTCATTCTGATAATATTCTGCTCATTGAGTTAAATATTAAAGCTGCAGTCCGTAGTTTTTCCTCTTTCCGCCATCTCTGTTCAAAATCTGCAATTGCAGTTATTCGCGGAATTATCAACTTTACATGGGTTGTGCCTCAGCATGGCACAGTGCGAATGAATCCAACATTTTGCTTTCAGTCACCGCGCCGGTGTGGATACTGTCATTCAGAATCACAGATTCTACTCTTTGAAGTATGACCAACATAAGAATTTTCACCGGAAAATGTAATCTGAACAAGCAACATCCACTTTTGTTCTGACCAACTAAGGGGAAAAAAGCATTGCAGTAAGTCGCGCTGATTAAATCTAACGACCGCTTATCATATCATGTCAAACTGTGCAAATTATACTTTGTTCTCAGATTGTTAATGTTAACAACATCAGCATTGCGTGACTACATGTAATGTGTATTAGAGCTACCTGTAGTTCAGTACTCCCTAACTGTATGAATTAAGCGAAGAAGTGCGTTACTGTTACATAATTGAACCATTGAAATGTCTTACCTGTCCAGCAGAAAAAAAGCCGTCTCTGCATTAGTTTTGAACCCCTTCAAAAGATGAAGTTCACGCCACCTTTCAAAAGCCCCTCCGATATTTATCCTTGTTTTCACATATGGGCCCGGTTGCAGTCTCTTTTTTTCTATAGCCACTCAAGTCTTTTGCATTTTACAACGGGTGAATCTCCAGTTGTCACTGGTGATTGTCATTTGAACCTTTCTGGATCCACCATCAAATTGAAAAGTTTAATTATATCAAGTGCTGTGAGAAAAGTCTATAAATCTCCACCTCCAACATCCTCACACGCAATATAGCCTACTAGCCGAGACAGACGTAATGGCGCAAAAACAAGCTCGAATTTCCTGCGGAAACCCACCAGTACCACTGGAATTAAAAACATCATAAGCTTACCGTTTTGAATCGAGCTACAGCAAGCAGATAGTTTTGAACACTGGCTAGTTATGTAGCTAAAAAAATGTGGGATAATTTTTAACCCAAAAAAGTTACGGACTGCAGCTTTAAATAATGAAACCAAATGGAAAAAAATTATGATTCAGACCGAGCACCGAGCTAAAACCCCAGGTGACAATGGGCTTTTACGATTCTAATATTACAGACAAGACTTTTCCAAGTCGCTACAGCCTTGGGGGATGGACAAGCAAGAGGAATAAAAGTGTTACACACAATAATATCGCAGGGCCTTGCATCTACCGCTACTTCCTATGGGAAAACTAACCGAGATTGACAATTTAACACAGGGAGCAGGGTGCTGTCGAAAGAATCAATCCGACAAAAGCCATCAGAGTGAGCAATCTCCACATCTGTCTCCAGCCTCTGTTTACTCTGAGATGCAACAGTAAAGTTATGACTGTAATCCTCCCCTAGTGCACATATCACTATATCTGAGAATACAATCTGCCATTGAGGCAGACTTCAGCGGCTGACAACAAATCAAAACACAGATCCACCAAGTGATGAAAGATGATGGACCACTCCTCCACATGCCAACGTTAAATAGAAATATACAAATAAACAAAAAAATACTGATATTTTAAGCAGGACTTTGGCATCCAAAAACAAATAGCACTGATAAAAAATAAAAATCACCTGCATAGGCCCATTTTGCTGGAAAGTACCCCTTTAAATTATAAGCTAGAATTATACGAAAAGAACAAAACAGCAAACATAGCCTTTTTGGCTTATTATTTCATTTTGATCAGCCAAGAGGTAATAGGCCTACATAGTTGCACAAATTAAATAAATAAAAGTCCACCACAATGAGGTCATATGACAGCAAAACTGTACAATAATTTTAAACATATATGGTTGAATACTGCGTTTTGTTTTACATCATATTTTGTGTAAGTGTAAGGTATACAGTATAATTTAAAGCACATTGTTTAGCATGTAGTTAGCTAAATATTTATTTCCAAAAATAGCCATTCAAATACGTCATCCTTAAGGATGAGATCTTTAAAGACAGTTTAAAGAACTGTTTTAGCATGTAACTGACTCACTCTCAAGGCCAACCAAACTGTCAGTGTATAAAGTGAGGTAAACCGACCCTGACACTTGGTAAAGCATTTGTCTACCTACGTCTTCATTTTCAAAAACAAGCAGCCAAAGCCAGACGAATGGATGCATCTCCAGCTCATCATTGAAAGTCTGATCACACATCCACACACGCATTTCTGAACCATTCAATATAAACACAGTGTAATCATCTTCCAATGCCACATGCTTTGTGTGCAATGTGATTCAGAATATTGTTTGAATCATCATGACAGCTCTTTTCTTCTCAACTTTTTTTTTAATGGCAGAACTCTCACTTTAATATATAATGTATAATAAAGAAAAAAAGAAAGAGAAATATAAATTTTTCGCTTCAGGCACATATAGTACGCACTCTGTCTTCCTCACCCACTCCAGTAAAGCTGCACACTTCAACTGCCAAAGGCAAAACACCAGTTTTCACTCTCCCAGCGTCATTGGGCGGGATTGTAGGAGTACGATCCAACCATCTCCATTGACTTTGCATTGCAAGAAGCTGCCTCCTTGTTGTTTCTGACTTATAACAAAAAACAAAACCATGTCTAAAAGCTGCTGTATGACAAGGTGTACAGCAAACAAGCTAGAAAAACGCTTTTATAAGCTGTTGACTGCAAAAAAAACGAGTGTTTAAGGAGACCAAAGTGGATACAGGTAGTTACAGCAACATGTCATATTACTCTGAGAACTAATGCCCGGTGGAGGGGAACGTAATCGGCGTCAGGGATAGCTTAGCTTACAGAAATATAATATATAAAACTGACATTTGGATATTTGACTTACCAGTGATAAAATGTTTACTGCACACGTAGTGTATTCTTTGTGCATAGTAGGTGTCAGGATCCCACAATTTACCCATTCGTTCCAGTCTGTATTCACTTTTGTCTCCTTAAACGCTCGTTTTTTGGAGTCGACCGCTTATAAGAACTTATTTCTAGGTTTTTCTAGCTTGTTTGCTGTACACCTTGTCACACAGCAGCTTTTAGACATTGATTTGTTTTTTGTTATAAGTCATAAATGACAAGGAGGCAGCTTCTTGCAATGCAAAGTCAATGGAGGTGGTTGGATTATTCCCCCCCCCCGGTGGGCGTGTTTTTCAGATTATGACGCGTGTCACTCTGTCTCTATTCGGCAACACGGAATATTGCAGTGATATTGCAGTGATTAACATGGTATTGTTATTGTAGGCACTTCAAAGTACTGTGAATAATTTGAAATGCTTTTTCCGATTTTTTATAAATTTTTAAAATACATGAATTTATCCAGCTAAATTCATAAAATGCAAATTCACTCTGTGACACAAGGTCATGTTTATGGAACAGCAGAAATGCAGATGATTACACCACAAAGCATCACAAAGAGAGAAAAAAACAGCCATTCAGATTTTTGCATTTGCTATGATATTTATCAAAAAACACCAAATGCGTAAATGCTTTTTTTAGTGCGGTCAATGGATTAAATTTTTATTTTACTAATAAAATTGCACATTTCACTGTAATCGCGATTCATTGCACATAACATTAACATTTTTATAATATTTTTAGATTGTAATCTCACATTGAATCTCCAAATGAATAAACAACCTAAAGACTGTATACAGTATTTCAAATATTTGTTTAATGGCATCTCTTTACCAAGTACTATAAATTAAGCCCAGTATCACCAAAACCAATACTGCTACTACTGACATTCAACATTACAGTATAATTGAAAATCATATTTTTTTTTCCATTTAAAAGCCTTTAAAAAATATATAACTTTTACTTTAAGTGAACTTAAAACAATCTTCACATAAACCCATTATATTAAATGTTGCATATAGCTATGCCTATAGGGCTCTGCTATATTTATTTATAAGAAAAGATTTTTCCATTGGCCCAGTCGGGGCGGTTTAGATTTGTACCTGCCCCACCAAAATTTTCACTGGCCTGCCACACAGATTTTTTTTAAATCATTTTCGTTGTTTTTGACCTATGTCACCTTGTTAAGTCCTATAAGATTTTAAAGTAGGTCAAGCAGTAAAATTCAGGTAGGAAATAAACAGAAATTGAGCAAAGAAATCACACTGCACTGTCTTAGATTAATCCTTATTAAAGATACAAACGTTATTCAGTCAAGATCACTGAGTGATTTTCTCATTTTCTTTTGTTGTTTGATTAACATTAACAACAAGGACAGCGCTGGAATATTAGGCTGCTATCACTTTATAACCAGACACACATGATGCGAATCTGTCACAAAACCAATTTGTTAATTTAAGACTTTTTATCTAATTTAAGACTGTGCAAGCTTGCAAAAATACTCATCAATAATGGGCATTTTGACAAAATTGTGTGCATTTTTATCCATATAAGGTCAAAAGAGAACTCAGTGCAGAGCTAGCACGCAGTCTGAAGTGTGTTTCGGGTGTTTGATGACCGTTTCACAGACCGCTTGGATAATGTATTGTCGTAACAAGGTCACGTCAGTTGATGCTCAAGCAGCCTGTTTGTGTGTGTGAGACTAAAAGTCACTTTCAAGGAAAGTTTGTTCACTCAGCGGCCATATTTGCAACTCCTCCAAACAAATAGCATTAGAAATTAATATATTTCAGGAACTTATTCTGCCATATTCCCTGTTGCACATTCTCCAATTCATAATAACATGACTGTCTTGGTATGTTTACAGTCTTTGGTAAGGCTCTCGGTGGAGAAATTAAAACAAATGAGCACAATAGCACACAAAGAAGCTTATATAAATGATTGAGCTTTTTTTTTAGGTGAGTCAATGATACAAGAATTCATTCATGAAGCCAGTCACTTGCTTAAATTTTTAAAGTATCAGTCATTAGAATGAATGACTCAATGGCTCATTAAAAAATATATTTTTTTTTTTACGACTATTTCATATGTCAGGCTTTACAGGGTTAAAAGTTCCACTGGCAGAATCAGTCTTTGCTATCTCAAACAGACTGTCTAGTCGCAGACCAACATTTCTGTATTGTCTTGGTCCAAAAATACTGGTATTACTGGCATACTGAGTTCCCTACCCCAGGTTACTCAGTAAATTCAACAACCTCTTCATAAACATATTCAAGAGTCACTGGTCTGGAGCATATATCTGCTCTAAATTATCTCAAACAGAAACTCTGGTAAAGCTATGAAAGACTTGACTGATTTCCACTGAAACAAATCCTCTGTGGTGATCTGGTGGGGTTATAACCTGCTGAAGTGTGTTAACAGATTGAAATGCCAATCAAGCAGTGAATTAGATGCACTCCAGGGCATTCAGGGAGGTGAACTGAGCAACTATATCTTTCAATGCTGTTTCATATTGAAGTCAATCATAATATTCCCATCTAGCGAACACTGAATCCTACACCTCCTCCACATCAGATTTGTTTCATTTGAGTGGAGATCTTTGCATTGCACTGACTATGACATCATGGAAAATATGTGGTGGTGGAAGGTGACGAGCAGCCTTGCCCAATCTCTGCTAATCTAGAAACAGAATCTTATCACAAGTAAACGGATCTTAAGCAAAGCTAGCACGTTCCAAATGCTGCCATCTATACTGATAAGCAATTAAGTGTGTAAATGTGACACTGGTGACAACAGCATATTCTGAGCGAATCTTAGACTACAGGGTAAGAAGATCAAAGTGTGACGTCCACCTGGAATGTGGTTCCAGACACACAATCCAGAACCGTGTATCCAGACACACACATGCAGAATTCCACAAAAAGCTTGGCAGAATTTTTTCATCTTGCAAGTTTAATACATCTTTTTACTTTTTCAATATTGCTTTCAGCAACCAAAGAGCGCTGTATTCTCAAACCTATTTAACACATCATATTGAACATACAGTACAAAAAAGTACTTAAATAATTAATTTTTAAATAAAAAGTGGTAAATAAAACAACAATATTTTACAAAAGAAAGACTATTACCATTTAAAAAAAAAATAATTCAAATGTGCTTGTAATTATTGGTGAAATTTACTAACAATTTCTAAGTGCAAATAACTGGTATGAATATAAACTTTAGAGGTGCCACACACAAAAATAGTACAAAATTGTTAAAAAAAAAAATTTAAGTACAACAAAATAGTAAAAAAATAGTTTTTAAGTACAACATAAAAGCAGCAAATATTACAAAAAAGTCCTGACTGAGAAATGTCGTCACAAAACTATATATCTTTATGCATTCACTGCAGGAACTTGAGCCTGAAATCTTACTTCTAAAGGTTGAAAAGAACTGAAATCTTCCACCCACTGCCTCTGACTCAACCTGTCTTAATCTAGCAAAGTCTGCCGGTGAAAAGGCACCTATGTGTGTGTGTGTGTGTGTGTGTGTGAGTGTGTGGTACACTCACACTGACAGCTGATATATAATCCCTTCATAGAATTTAAATGAATTAGTTTTAGCTGGTCCACTTTCTTAAAGAGAGCAGCAAGCATAGACTGAGCAGCCCAGACAGAATCTGGGGACTTTTTCAACACTTTCTATGCATAGAATCGATTTAAACATGGTAAAATAATTATGTTAAATAGACCAGAGTGTAGCTTAAATCAGTATGTAAGCATTTAATAAATAGAGGTAAGAGAGATGTGTAGAACTTTGTGAATGACCAGCATTTCAGATTCTACAGAAATCTACAGAGCTTTCCTAGCTTCTGTATGGCATTCCGACAGCCTGAAAAAAGAAGCAGACATTACAACACCAGACAATCTGTATCAGAGAATAAAACACACAAAAAAGCACTCTAAAATTGCTTGCAAGCAGGCTGAAATTTAAGGTTAGCTCACTACAAATAGTAACTTGAAAAAAGAGAGAGCATGGCCCGAGACATGACCCGAGACAAAATAAATATGAAAGGCTATGATCTAAATCAAATTCATTCATATCAAGGATGAAACAAAACAGAATGCTAGAGGATTGAGGGTAATTTCCAGTTCTAGATGCCTGTCTATGAGCTTCCTGGCATCTTTCTGTCTCTATGGATTGATGAGTTCATGTTGAGCGCAGACCCTTCTGCGTCAGAAGGCAGTCTGTGAGTCAGCCTCATCCATGTATCCTCTCATGCACTCACAATCACACACAATAGTAAAGGCACTCGCTCAACACTGCACTCTGCACTTCTTTCCACATCACCTGTCAATCAGAGGATAAATTACATCATTGTGACATATCACAGATATTCCGGCTGAACACATGGACCAGTAACAGTTCAGACATTTAAGTTTCTTCTTGTTTTGGATCCTGTTCGTGATGCCAGGAATGTTGGACCAGTTCAAAGGACAAGACTTAAGACTGAGGTGGAGACTCTCATTGTTCTTTATTGTCGATCCATAGAGAGAACAGAGTGGAAGAAGAAAAGAAGAAGAAGCCAAGAAAGTCCAAGTCTCTCGATCTTTATATAGTATGTGGGTGTTAGGCAAGTAGACCGTTCTTGTTTCCAGTTCTTCGTCTCTGACAGCAAAACAGGAAACCGGTCTTGCAAATCGCATTGTCTGAAAAGGGAACCTAGCCCTTTAGTAAGAAACAGAAAAATAAAATAGAGATTACATTCCCACATGTGTAAACATGAACTTAAAGGGATAGCTCACTCAAAATGTAATCTTGTCATCATTTAATTGACTTCAAAGTTTTTTTCAAAGACCCTTTCTTTCTCTTAAATGGATTTTGCTTAAAGTCAGCATGAAATTAAAATTCTCCCTATTTTCTAACTGCAAATGCTCTGCCCCTGCAAGCTCACGCTTATCTGCCTCCACTTTTGAGTGCAACACCCACATCTCAAAATCCAATCAACAAACGATAGATAGAAACTTCAGAAGTTATTAGAATTTGAATATAGTACTTAAAGGAGAACTCCGGGCAATCTAGTCTCGCTCCTCCCACCTGGACACTATTGACCTTTCCCGGCTACAACTGAGATCACGGGACTTCAGCGTGAGTCCAGGTGGGAGGAGCGAGACTTCAGCGCGAGACTACAGCTTGCGGTCTAAAACACTATTTAAACCATGGCTAAGTTGCTAAACGCATCTTGTTCACAGGTAAGGCCCCTGTTCATGTTGGACAGACATTTTAATTGCATTTTGTGTCTGTTAAGAGGCTCAAAAACGCTCTTTATGTACATGCCCCATAGCTGCCGTTTTAGCTGGGTGGGAGCTCTGGGCATTCGCGGTCGCAGCTCCGCGTAGCAAGCACCAATCCGGTTCGTTTTTTTTTCTATAGTCAGTACTCACAAAGGTCTAACGATCAAGATTAACTTAAAAATTGCCCGGAGTTCTCCTTTAAGTCACACTGGCTACTTTCATGGTGCTTTTTGGAGCATAACAGTATAAACTTGTTGTTTGGAAAAAATATATAATCAACATTCTTTTCATTCATCAACATTGTTTTTGTTTTGAATTAGATCATTTAAAAGTAGACACTTAAATGTTTCTTTAGATATATTGCTTGTGTCAGTGTGACAAGTATTCACTGGGTTTTGTTTCATTTTTGTGACGCGCTCCAGAAAAAAGTTCACTGAAAGGCAGAACACCCTGTTTTTTCTCTATATTTTACAAAAGCACAATGTTTTGTTTTGATCGTAAGTGGACAAAACTAAAAGTAGACCCACAGTTTCTTTTTCTTTTATCTGTATGACCATAATGACGGAGTATTAAGTCGACTTTGCTGCTATGTGAAATAAAATTCACCAAAACGTTTGTCAACCCCAGAGGGCTAAAAACATATTCTCCATTCTACAAAAAAAAAAAAAAGTTGGTTTGGAACAACATGAGCTTAATTCATGAAATAATCTTAATTTTTAAGTCAACTTTAAATATAGACCAGAAATACAACCATGCTATGATTATCACAGAGCCAACGTCAAATTTGGGCTTGATGCCTAGAGAAATACCATCCAAAATAGCCATTACTTGAGGGTTACTTGACTTATTGAATTAATAATAATTAAAATGGCCTTTTAACCATCAAATAATGTCCGCTTCAATACAATGCCTACAGGATACTTGCACAGTCACCATATATTCATGGGTCAATTGCACTGAATCCATAGAATCTAGGGATAAATTTAATAGACAGTACCAACCGGCATTACAATTCATGGCCCTGGATATCTTGGCCAAGCATAAATATCATTTTGAATATGAGAAATCATTATTTTTCTTTAACCGAGAGTCTGAGAGGCTTGTTTTAATTATCTAATAGCCATGGTTTCTTTGCACATGGACAACCTGAAACATTGCAATTAGCTAAGTGGTCTTGAATAACCACAGAATAAACAATAAAGGGCACGCTGTCGGATTTACTTAACAGTCTCTTGAAACAGAAGGGTTATAAAAGTCAAATTAAAGCTCAGCCTTGTGTCCACCTACTCTAAGATAACAGACATTTTAACTTTTGCACAAATAGACATCTGAAAGATGGATCGTTTATGAGAGTTAATGTCTCCATATGAGAAATTAAGCAAGACCTAACACCAAAGCCCCATTTTGTGAGTAAACACTAATGATGATTCCCAAAACATTAAGATAAAAAGAAGGGGTTAAATGTCAGATAAACCAGTCTGTTGTCTCCTATTTGACATTAGCATTAATGTGTGTGTGTGTGTGTGTGTGTGTGTGTGTGTGTGTGTGTGTGTGTGTGATGGGGCTGCAGCTGGGTGGCCCTGAGATGCGTCTTATCTTCTGACCTTTTAAAGGATCAAATGGAAAAGTGGCTAATCTATCCCAGTATGGCTGCCACAGGCTTCAGCTCTGTTCAGAAGAGATTGGAGAGATAGTTGTCTAATGAATCAAGGAATAAATGCTGGAGCATGAGTCACCGCTTCTTAATTACGACAGCTCATAATGAGAGTGGCATGGAAATCATTAATTTGTACAAATTGAGACAAAAAAGCAATGCTAAATTTAGCCAACTGAAACTAATGAAGACAACTAACAAAAAGTAAGCAACACAGGAGATCTCTTGCATATATCTGCATATATATTACAAAGATATGTACATATATGTTTATCTTTATTGTACGATTAAATAATACAAGGATGGATAGATCGCTATAGATAGAAGGATGGTTTTCAGGGTTATACACTCTATAGCCTATGAGGCAGTCACATGAAGCTGTTTGTGAGCCTGTATTCCTTCCTCTCACATGAACTTCTTTGAACTGACACTGCACTCCAGAGTCTCAAACCATTCTAAATCCCATCCTGCCTGCTTTCATCTTGCAGTAATCCACAGCGGACATGTACTTTATACATACTCCACTGTCCACAGATACATTACATTATGCATTCATGGACAAAAAGTAGTTAGCACTTCCTTTGATGAAAGTGAGGCTTGTGTTATTATAGTTTATACAACATCTTTATGGTTCTAAAATCTGATTGGCTGAGAACCTTTTCCAGCCGTGCGATATTCACCCAGTAACAGCACTCTAACCATCACCATCAAAACCATCGTTTGTATCACTCCGCTTGTGGCGACTGTCATGGCGGTCAAGCAAATCCACCATTTTTAACAAAACAAGCTTCATTGACTTCCATAATATGGAAAAGAAGAAAAAAAATACTACGGAAGTCAATAGGGCCCATCAACTGTTTGGTTACTGACATTCTTTAAAATATCTTCTTTTGTGTTCAGCAGAAGAAAGATACTCATACAGGTTTGGAACAACTTGAGGGAGAGTAAATTATGTCAGAATTTTCATTTTTGGGTGAACAATCCCTTCAAGTCTTAATTCAGTTCTCTATTCAGAGAATGATCAATTAAATTCCTGATTTGGTGCTGACTTTTTTAATGCTGACTTTATTATTTGTACTCCACTCATCTCTCATACCTGACTCCAACCGTATCAAACCTGTGAGGCTTGTGTCTTTCTTATTGAGGTGCAGTGCGGCGTTTTCACACTAGTCCTTTTCTTTGTTTTGTTTATTGTTACCTTTTCTCTTTTTTCTCCTTTTCTATAATCTTTTTCTATTTTTTATAATAAATAATAATAATAATAATAAGTAGTATGCTGCTGATGGTGATTATTATAATAATTGGATGTTAGAATTTTACTATTAATCCAAAACAAGATAAGTGGTATTGTGGGAATGAAAAAAATAAATAAATAAATAACATAATAAATTAAAGACAGAGCATGACCATTTTGAAGTGCAGAAATGACACTGGACCGTCTGAGAGGCTCTAACCCCAGAGCGACTGCAGCACAGTGCTGGAGCTGACCACACCCCATCGCTTCTGTTTTCATACACAAACAGCAATTCATCACGGAGAACAGGACTGAGATCAATGCAGGATTGAATTGCCATCGATTGTTTTGACGAATGATGGCGATACAAATTAATCTGAGTTTCTCGCGTCACGGTGGGAGCAGAAGACTTTAAAATGTCACCGTGTAAGGTTAGCAGTAGCAGCACAGCCTGAAGAGGTTATTTCATCTCATGTCATTCTAAACACATTTATCGAACCAGTGAATTGTAGCAAATATTGAAAACAGAGGATGGTTTTATTTCTCAAGTACTGAATCTCTTCACTGGGGAAAGCTGAATGCTTTGTGTTTGCTTGCTGTGAGTGGTGCTACGCACAAGGCGTGACTGTGCTCTCTGGAGGGGTGTTATTTCTGCGGCGGGTGTTAGGAGCTCCATTCCTCTCATCCCTCCATCTCAAATGAGATTTTTCCTCCAGCCTGTAAATTAGTTCTGCAGGAGAAACAAAAGAGTATTGAATTATGCTAACCTGATCCCGTCTGAGTGCTGTCTTTGAAAACCAAGAGAAATGTTTTTCCCAGCCTGGCCCTGGATAACTGCTCTCGGTTTTATAAACAATTTTAAAAAAACTTAATTAGCATTCATTCTCATCCTGTTTAAATTGCTGCAAGGGAGCAAGAGAATAAGATAAACTTTGATGTAAGTTTAGGTTTAAATTTTTTCTTTGACTGAGTAAAATGAAATGCTGGCACAGACCGTGTTGCCACTGTTCTGACAGCTTTGTACGATGAGAATTAACACAAAATACAGCATCTTTACGGATATGTAAGAGAAGAGGACCAATCAATTCAGCATGTAAATAATAATAAACAAAAAATAAAAAATAACAAATTTTGATAATTGTGACTTCCATCCTTGACATTCAGTTACAGTGGCAGTCACATGCAACTTTCAAATCGATTGTGAAGCAGCTGTTACCCTCCGCTTCTTCACCATGGTAAAATGAATGAATAATGAATGTATAAATATATCCTAACAAAACAAATAACCACTAATATTTCAGACAGAAAAGCATAATAGTTTTTTTTAGGGTTAATTATAACAATTATTGCAGAGACATTATTTCTTTAAAATGGACAGTTTAAATTGTGTTTAAAGAATAAGGTTGCAGTGGAAGAACATTGGTAATTCTCCCTTTGACCTTTACGTATTTTGATAAGAATACAACCCATCTGTATGGGCAGTCGAATACGGTCTAGCAGCAAAAGTTCAAATAGTTTAAATCGCATCCAAAACTCACATCGGATCCCAAAAATTTGACATATACATGATCAAAACTGAATGCATTCCTGTACTACTCTCCGCAGAAAATTTATGAATCTGTCTGTTGTTCTGACTTTTAACCTTCATAAATTCAATTTCAAACTTTCATCTGTATAGTGTAACTTCGTTGATTTTCAACCCACTTTGTATTGTTACAATGTTGGTAGTATGTAAATAAACAATGTTTACTCATTCTCCATGTTACCCAAGAAATTCACATTTATTTATCAGCAAAAGTCATCCGATGGATTTTTGACAGCTCCAGGGCTTTAGTGAAAACTACAGATTATACTTCTGCATTTTTGTATCCGCACCTACAGACAGTCAGATCGACAGAGGGTTAACTGAACATTTATTGTAAGGATAGGTTATTACTGAAAATTGTATCGTACTGTGTCTACTCTTTAAATAGCGTTATGGTAAAAAGAACACTATGGCAACAGCTTTCTGACCTGTAAGGAATGGCGTTTTGGTTCGGTGGAGTTGGCCGGGAACTGACAGGTCGGCAGTTTATTTCCGTTTTTCCGTCCGTTTGGCCTAAAACACTGTGTTCGTGGACATCCAGTTTGAAATGTTGACTACACACACAGAGGTTTTTCAGATTTTCCATAACGACGTTCTCTCCATATTTAAGATTCTTTGAAGCCTTTAGCCGCTGCCTACAACGCTCTGGATCCTTCACTAAACGTTTACTCTTATTCTTGCACCTGGGAACAATACAAGTCGACACCATTGTGACAAGAACTTTTCTAAAAAGTATTTCCCACTAAAGCTAGACGGTATTTGACTGGTAAGCATATCCATAGCAGACTGGTAGGAGTTGCCTTGGATGGCAGCATGAACAGTGCATCATGGGTGTTAAAGTTTTCCTACCTATTTGGCAAAATAGAAGTTTTCTCAGGTAGCAGCAATTACATTTTTTTTTTATAAAAATGGGCAGCCAAAATTCTAATACTTTATGGGCAGCCAAGTTTTATTAAAAGCCCATTTCTCCAGTGGTACCCTTTAAGTAGTACCCCTTATAGATGGAAATATGCATTATTTGATGTAATTATCATTATCTGGTGTATGCATTAATTTCGGAAGTTCTAGACTAGTTTAAAACAAACCCTCAATTTGTGAGGTATTTCATTTGTGCCGCCATTCAAACACTGTAAAAATCAACCTGTTCTATTAAAGAATGAGGACAAAATATGAGGCTTTGTCTTAATCAGAATGTATCCGGACTACAGGTGGGAGGAAAATGTGTTTTATGTGGCAGATAATTACAGAGCAAATTCTCAATGTCACGCTTCACATGGGATTGATGGCTTTGTCATTAATGTTGTTGTTTTGACTCATTTCTTCCTGCAATGACAGCTGTTGCCCCCATTGATAAGTTTTACTGGCAGCAAAAGATTAACTCCAAATTAGAAATGCCCTCCACAGGAACTCGTAATTATGAATCCAGACACACTCCATCTCTGCCAGTCTCCCGCTAAGGAGCCGTATGGGTGTGCAGGCTGAATCTAAAATGATGCTTAAAGTCCAGCATTAGAACCGGGTCTGTGGTCAAGGCCATGTTTGGTAAGTCTGGTGAGTATTTATGTGCAAGGGTCAGAAGCCCAGAGGTCATTAGGCGGATGATGACTGGCACAGCACATTCCTCTGTCTCTCTCTCCCACGCCACATAGTGGTGAAAGTCTGTTCCCTTCATACGTCTACAGCCTCTCCTGCAGAGGTGGTTCACATACCCAGTTCCCAGTGGGGGGCTGGAGGCATGAGCAAAACACAGATCACATGGCCTATCTGCACCTGTTAGGGTATCTTGAACAGACTCGCAGACAATCAGGTAATTGAGGGATGGGCATTTCTGCCTGCTCAAAGGTTGGAGTAAAATTCCAGAAGAAGCAGGGGTTCCATCGCTGCTCATGTTTCATTGTTGGCACATAGCCACAGAAAGTGTTTGGACACTTAAGTCATAATTTTTGCGAGTTTGATGCCAGAATGTATAGAATGCCATTGCATTATACACAGATATATATATACACAGATATATATATGTGTGTATGTATCAAAGCAGGTGTCATCTAGAAATAAAAGATGCAGTAAATGTTCTAATTAGAGGTATCTTTGCAATCATTTTTTGTGAATGTATGAAGTCAGTTCCCCTCAATTTCACATTGATGACCTAGCACAAATAAAATAAATGTCACTTGGTTTGATGTTGTTGTTTTCATGATAGTTTATTGTGTCAACTCAACTTGTAGATCCTGGTACTCGCGTCAGCCAGTCACCCCTATGTGCAGCCAGACCAGTCTATAGATTTCATATGACCTCTAAAACGCCAGACATTTGCCCTTCATTGTGCTACCATGCCAAGTAGCAGCTGCGGATTTAGTCACACTTCCTGTGGGTGGGGACCCATGTCATTTCCTCTGAGGCTAACGTTCTCATATCATAGTGAGCCCTCTGGTGCCAGAACGAACAGGAAACTTTCAGAGAACGCAAACCCCGACATAATCCATGCCTCCCAGAACGACCAATAAAGCTGTCTGGGTGAAAAGAGAGCCACTTAAACCAATAAGAAAAGGTATGAAGCGACTCATTGGGGAGCTGTTGCTAAGCTTCAATTAACGAAATCTCATCTTCTGCCATTAAAAGACCGAACTGGTCTCTGATCAGCAGCTGCCGAGTCTTTGTTATTCCATGTCCCTGCCGCCCACGCAAATGCAGAGAGAGAGATAAATCACATTTACAGACCAAGCCTGCTGCTAAGTAATCCATTATGACAAAACCAAATTCTTGTTTAGGTGTCTGATGATGTTTTAGTGCAATGGATGAGAAGAGGCAGATATATGACATGCTGCATCAGCCATCTGGGAGCACAGCGTATGGCTTAACATTTCGACGAAAGAAGAAAACTGACAAATACAAAAGAGAGGTTGCTTTTTGAGCGTATGGGGACATTCATCTGAAGCATTAATCCTGCCAGCATCACAAAGGTTATTACTAAGTGTCGCTGACTGATGTGATGGCCATATATTGACCAATGATGCATGATGTGGTGCTAATATGAGGGTAAAATGTTGTTCAAACCATACCACCATATATACCACCCTGGTGTCCATCATTTACATAAGACTGCAAGTGTCAAAGATGGAAGAACGACACTCATTTAGCCAACCATAATCCAGAGCTGCCCGAGACGACACAGCTAAACTGCAATAGTTGGATTGTGATAGAGTTTGTAATTAAATGATTCCCCTCGGGAAATACCTGACATGTTAGAACCCTCAAAGTCATCAGGCAACCCTAATGAATGAGGGTATGTGCTTCAGGCTTCATTTTCACAATGTCACCCTGCATAATACATTACCTACCTGCCCAGACTGATGCTCGTCACCCACATCTTTCTTGTCATTCTCTTATTTTCACTGAGGATACAAACAGCCTCCCGGTTCTGCACATCACAATCACAGAGTCAAGGTAAACTGCTGTTGCTATGGTTACCAGCCGGGCTCCGTCCACGGATGCTCATTACGATTTTAAGCTGCAAAAAGAACCCTGATAGAGGGCACGAGTCCATACATCCACCCACATAGACACATTCACACGTTATACATACGCACACAAAGCTCATAGTACATATGGGCTCTGAAGCACAGCTGCACATAAACACAGACACCCACACATACTCACTCACTACACTCATACACTCTCACTGGCCCACAATCCAACATGCACAACATCGCTGTGCAATTACTCCTGCAATTTCGTCATTCAAAAATACTCACAAAGTCCATGTGTGGTATTTTTTTAATGCTTTTACTCAAATATATATATATATATATATATAGTAAATATTGAGGTTTATTGGTAATTGCATTGTGATAATTAAAAAAAATATATATATAATTCCTATCAACAATGAAAACCATGCCCTGATTATTTTTAAGGTTGTACAATGTTTTACTTCTTGCTTTCAATATTTTGACTCTAATTGGCTACAATGACGATTTGGTTCAAGATGATGGTTCCTCTGACTAAGGGAGATAAATACAGGACTGGATTACAGGAGAGGAGAGGAGAGGAGAGGAGAGGAGAGGAGAGGAGAGGAGAGGAGAGGAGAGGAGAGGAGAGGAGAGGAGAGGAGAGGAGAGGAGAGGAGAGGAGAGGAGAGGAGAGGAGAGGAGAGGAGAGGATTGTGGAGAGCAGAATGAGGCAGAGGGGCCGTGAGAGAACAGCGTGAGGTCGGTGGCGTGAGGTCGGTGGCGTGAGGTCGGTGGCGTGATTGATGAGGAGCGACACCTGCGCCCCGCACCAGTCTCGTATGTCTCACGGTGGAGATACGGAAAAATTAAAGGAGGAGCGACGTCAGTGAAGGACGAGAGATGACCAGGCCTGGACTTTAATGCTGTGTTTTGTTTACATTTTATTATTTGTGTGTGGCAGTAACTTTCTGTATATAATAACTTTCGCAGGTGCTTCGCGGCAAGCAGTATGCGTGCGCTTGAGTGCGGAATAGGCTATATTACACCTAAATAATAAAACACTCATTATGGTTAAGTACTCTCCTCAGTATATATTTAAGTAATTAAATTATTATAAATGTGTGATTAGTCGGCTAATGGCTTAAATGAATAACTAATAGGTGACTACAAAAATCTTTGGTTGGGGGCAGCCCTATTTGATACACACATTTCAAATATGATACATCAGGCTTTCAAGGAAAGTTTATCTCATATTTTGTACAAATATGATACTCAACAAAAGACACATGCAAATTTTCATATGTGAGGCTTTACAGGATTAAAAAAAAAAATCATATAAAGAAATTAAATAAGTGTGCAGTGGATGCAGGGAGATTATTGTCCCATGAAAGATTGTGAGTTGATTTACTGACGTTGATTTGGGACATTATTATTATGGTACAGTCACAGCACTCACACAACATTCACACTCACACCCACACTATTACAGTATGCTCCAGCTTACAGACCTTCAGTGTTCTCTTAAAGGAAGGGGCAGGAGAAGGACACAAAGCACAAATTCATATCATTCTAGGACATTCATAAGTCACAATTCAGATTAAGTATACTTTCAATGCACTTTGCCACTTAGTCTCACTCCAAACTCACACAATGGAAAAACCATGTGGAATGACATGAGGAAGCGCTAAAACAAATGCAGCACCATCTGTAGATGAGGACGTTAGATAAGAAAGCTCAGTTTCATGGTAGCACATGGTCGACTGAGTGGTACATACTGTATGCATTGCTACAGTGTCTCTGAGCATCAGTCTCGAGATGAATTCCAGCCAAGCTATCACTTTCCATCATTTAACACAAGGAAATATGATCCACTGGTACATCCAACCCATTAAGTTGTTTAGACAGAACTCAATAGCTTAGATGAAGCCATGGGAATAACATTCATTCATATCTGTGGGTCCAAATAAAAGATCCAATTAATTTGTTTCACTTTGCTTTGAGCAAACACACCACCGTATTTGGCTCTACCTGCTGGGATAGAATTGAACAGAAGATTATAACTGGCTATATATTATACATATCTTTTTCCAGATTACCTTAGCAATCAATCCAGAGCATGAGCGAGGGGAGCGGTGTGACTATATGTCTGTACTAAACGTCATTCTCTTTGTAATGAATTTCTTGAATAAATGTCTTAATTGCAATAGGCCAATAGATGACAGTTATGATATTTGTGGATGAATCAAACATATCCTCATTGCTATGATCAGATGCTTTCTTTACTGCGGTTTTCTCACAGCTGTCATTTTAGTTGTGTGCTATTGAGAGGAAAGCAGACAGAGAGCACACATGGTCTGAATCAATCGCATCTCCAAACAACAGAGTGACCAATGTCATTCATTTTGTAGCTATATTAACTACATTGTTAAGAATTAAGAGACGAAATGTCACTAATATGACCCCACCATTATTGTGAATGCTCCAAATGAAACACATATTTAGGAGGTGCTCTGAGTGGAGTTGAATATTTCAATAGAAAACAAAAACAAAGGATAAATAGCTAGTAAAACTGGGCATTCATGAGTCTGTTGATACAGTTAGTCAATAGTTGAGTAGGAACGTCTAATGCAGCACCTTGTAGGGCTGTCACTTTTTATTCGATATTCGAATATGCATTCGAACATGACGTAAAATATCCGTAATCAAACTATAAATAAACTATTCGGGATTTAAAGTGCCATGTGTAGCACATTTTTTACAGTCTATGATTAGACCGTTTGTTTATTATTTTATTGTTTGCCATCTCATCCAGGAGCGGGCGCTCTAAACGTATTGTAGCCGCTCTAAACGTATTGTAGCGTCTGCCCATGACCAAATCAAGTGAATAGTAGCCAATAGTCTCCCTGTTTTGAAAATGATAAAAAGATAACGCACAGAACGGTCAGCCTGAGCGCACAATTACGACCCCAACTCATCTAAAAAGTAGTGTCTGGAAATATTTTGGGTTCTACACTGTAGATACCACTTCTCTCAACATCGACGCGCAAATATACCTGTGTGCCAGGCACGTCTGTGCACTCCAAGCGCGTGTTCTCTACCACGGGAAACATCGTCAATAAAAAGAGCCGCACTTGATCCAGATCAAGTTGATAGATTGGTGTTTCTAGCAAACAATATTAAGAAATTAATTAGGCTAGGCTATAGGCCTTACTCCTGCTGCTGTTTAAGTTGTCACGTTATTGTTTGTGCCGTGCTGTTCCGGTTCTGTTTTTTTTTGTCCATGTAACGTTAGCCTAATTTCTTACGATTGTCTATGCATAGTGGCACTTCATATAGATTAAGTTGATAACCTGCTGTTTCAAACATTTTTGTTTTTTTTCAGAGTCCTGTTTATGACTGTCAGACTGTTAATACATTTGTGATTGAATCTCCGTTATGGTGTTTTTTTTTGGGGTGGGGTGGGGGCTCGTAGATATTCAAATATATTCGAATACATTGCTTGATATTTGATATCCGTTCGAATTTGATTTCTCTCAAAAGTGACAGCCCTAGCACCTTCAGTGATTTAATTGATGTCGCTGTGAACGGCCCATTACAAATCAGTCTATTGAGGGACCAGCTTCCCAATTCAGTCATGTACAGCGCTCACAACTAGATGAGATGCAGAACTGGGAGAAAAATATTCAAGTCACAATAAATGAAGGACATAAAGCTACTGGAGCATGAGGTTGACGCTTTCAGAAATGCAGACATACCAGAGTGGAAAACCACAAAGCAAAATGGATTTTGTCCATAATTTGCTGAAGGTTATAAAATTAGGACTGCTCTCATTTGCATAACGTTCCTAAAGTAAATGATCTTCATTATGTGCTAAATTGACTCAATTGTTCATAGTTAATTGACCTGTCCGTGTCCAGGCACTAGCAGCTGAGATGATGAGCGCCACCCACACGAGTCACAGTTCAGTATTACTGCGCTCCCAAAAGCCATTTATTGCGTGAGGCAATCTAATGAGACCGCATTTAACAAAACATCCGTAAATCATCTGTGTATAATCTTGACCTCTAGAGTCAGATGTATGGCTTGGTCTGACGGACACATACAAAAACAGAAAATGTCATCAGCAGTTTGCTAATTGTGTCATAGCATGTAACAAATGTTTTGCCAGGCATCAATTCCAAGTAATCAGTGAGAAAACATATCCTTGGTAAAAATGAATAAATATGAGGATCCGGTGCTCTGAATGCGACTGGAGGGATGTGAGGGAGCTTGTGTGAATCGAGTGAGGCTTTAGTGGGTGTCTGTGTGTAGCCGTCTCACCAGAACTCTGCCGGTGAGGGTCTGTGCTGAGATCATGACCCCCGCCCAGTCTTTGACTGAGGTCATCCAGCCCACCTCACTGGCTGGGGCCTCATCTTTATCATTCAGGATCTTCGGTGTGCCATCAGCCTGAATGTTTATAGGGTTATTCACCTTCTGTGCCTCCTGGGAAAAAAGCACAAAAGCAGAAAAGTAAGCAACAGTATAGTTTTGAGATATACACACTGTCACTGTATAGTAGAGCTGCACGATTCTGGCTAAAATGAGAATCATGATTTTTTTTGCTTGGAATAAAGATCACGATTCTGAAAAGCTTTATCATTGTATTTATATTGCTATATTGCTATATATATATATCTTTTTTTTTTAATATAATTAAATATCATTTGTGTCTTAATTTATTGACAAACAAGATTTATTTTGCTTTATCTAAATTTTGTCCAAATTATGGTTCCTCTAGCTGAGGTAGGAAAAAAATCTGAATAAATATATCAAGATATTGTCATATCACAAAAAGTTGACAAATATGGGCATTTAATTTACCAGCTATGCAGCACAGCCTTAATACAAACCCACGTAATATTTTCAAAATTCATACCAAAATCTCATACAAAATCTGATAGAACTGAAACAGACATAAATAATATTTCAGTGTGTTCTTTTTTTAAGAGGACTAATTTAATTAGTCATGATGATTTATGCTTTTAAGCTTCAAAAAAGGTAAAGCATTTATAAAGAAACATTGAAATTCATTGTCAGAAACTGCATTCATAACACACATTTTTTGCCAGTTTCTACAGCTTGACTCATGCTATTTTTTGACAGGCTAAAACCTACATCACGTTAGACATGTTTCTGACAGCTGGGAGAGGCCTGAGAGGAAGCAGCGAGGAGAGGAGATTTTTTAGGCCCAGTAAAAGAGCATCTCTCAGACTGCCTGACGCATACAGCGGCTGGCGGTGTGTAGGCCGAGGCAGGGACAGATATGATTCACAGGCTCAGGGAGTCGCTGTGGGATTCTGGGGTTACATCCGCAAGACTAGGCAACACTTCACAGTCAGGTGGGTGGATGAAAATACAGCCATCATGCGCTCAGTGGTGCAGCCTGATGCTTTAGAAGCTGCACTGGAGGAATCACTCATATTCAACTGTGGGGTTGGCAGGGAACTAACGCACTTGGGCAATGGTGCATAAATAGTAATACTAATTTCTGCAAGAGCACAACTATTTTTTTAACATCTGTCTGCTCAGTGAAATCATGCTGGAACAGAATATCAGCATGATGTAAAAAGCTTTCTGTTTAATTCTTAATGTCAGTCGTTAAGTCTGTCATGAACATTTTAGCTGTATATCAGCCATCCCGCTTTGAGGTATTAGTATAAACATCAGTCATGAAAAAAAAAATTTTTTTTTTAATAAACACTGTTTTATTAACTTTATATTAATATTATAAGAATCCTAGCTTGCCTCCGTTACACTCACCCCCTAAACCTCACTCCCATTCAGGGTCACGGCAACAAATGAAACAGGTCCTACTTTATCCACTCAGAGCAGGATTCGAACCGGCATCTCCAGCATGGGAGGCAGGCGTGCTAAAAAAGGACGCTAAAGATCTCTAGAGTCAGTCCTTAGTGTGCCTCTTGAGGCCAGGGGAGTGAGGTTTACACAACATGAAATCTTCATTAACCGACAGCAGCTTTTATATCAGGGTGGAGAGCGGATGATTTGAATGACATGTAGAACACAAAACCGACGAGAGCCGCTCTGGGGTGCGTTTCCCAAAGCCAACTATGGTCTAAGTTCCGTCGTTACCAATAGTTCAATGGAAATTTCGATCACAGTTGGCCAACGATGCTTTTAGGAAACGCACCCCTGGTGAGTAAAAGTGGCTGGATCTAAAAACTTCAGATGACATACAACTCATATCTCTGTTGCTGCAAGTTACCAAAACAACACATAAAAACTTACAACACATAGTAGACACACGTTTGTGCAGCGCAGAGCGGATCTCTCGCACTGTATGAAGTGACAGATAACTAGTTTTCCAGTCCTATTCCATTCACACAGTGCAGGCTTTCCACAAATGCAGTTGTGGGACCTGAAAATTTAATGCGGTTGTCACTTCTGTAAATAACTGAACTGTATGAGATTGTAACCATATTAAGGACTCGAAAACAGGACTGACGACTGCATTCTGCTGCTGTGTGAACATTGCCTCGTAACGTTTATATTTTAGACACGTAAAATATCAAATCAGGCTTGCACTTGTCTGTAGTAAACAAACAGTTTTGCAGGTGTTGTCTAAGTAAGATTCACTTCACAATCAGCCTCTGGGTGGTAGGTCAGAAATAAAGATGTGAACACATCCCTAGAGAAGTGCATCGCTCTGGAACTGCCACAGAGGATGCTAAGCTATGATGGAAAGATGTATGGTTCAGCAAAACTAATGAGAGTCTCAGGAGGAGAGAAACTGTTCCATCAACAAAAGGGAAGAACAAAACACACACACATGTGTTATAAAACTAAACTCCAGGACAAATAAAAACCACTGAGCATTAATAATCTACTTGCTCAATGAAGTCCTACTTTAAGCACTTGTTACAGGTGCTGTAAGCAGAAAGTACCAGGTTCTAAAGATAGAAATTTTTTTGGGATGTTGTGTGAGGTGGTTTATCCCAGGACAGATACACTCACCGGCCACTTTATTAGGTACACCTGTCCAACTGCTCCTTAACACTTAATTTCTAAGCAGCCAATCACATGGCGGCAACTCAGTGCATTTAGGCATGTAGACATGGTCAAGACAATCTCCTGCAGTTCAAACCGAGCATCAGTATGGGGAAGAAAGGTGATTTGAGTGACTTTGAACGTGGCATGATTGTTGGTGCCAGAAGGGCTGGTCTGAGTATTTCAGAAACTGCTAATCTACTGGGATTTTCACGCACAACCATCTCTAGGGTTTACAGAGAATGGTCCGAAAAAGAAAAAACATCCAGTGAGCGGCAGTTCTGTGGGCGGAAATGCCTTGTTGATGCCAGAGGTCAGAGGAGAATGGCCAGACTGGTTCGAGCTGATAGAAGGGCAACAGTGACTCAAATAACCACCCGTTACAACCAAGGTGGGCAGAAGAGCATCTCTGAACGCACAGTACGTCGAACTTTGAGGCAGATGGGCTACAGCAGCAGAAGACCACACCGGGTGCCACTCCTTTCAGCTAAGAACAGGAAACTGAGGCTACAATTTGCACAAGCTCATCGAAATTGGACAATAGAAGATTGGAAAAACGTTGCCTGGTCTGATGAGTCTCGATTTCTGCTGCGACATTCGGATGGTAGGGTCAGAATTTGGCGTCTACAACATGAAAGCATGGATCCATCCTGCCTTGTATCAACGGTTCAGGCTGCTGGTGGTGGTGTCATGGTGTGGGGAATATTTTCTTGGCACTCTTTGGGCCCCTTGGTACCAATTGAGCATCGTTGCAACGCCACAGCCTACCTGAGTATTGTTGCTGACCATGTCCATCCCTTTATGACCACAATGTACCCAACTTCTGATGGCTACTTTCAGCAGGATAATGCGCCATGTCATAAAGCTTGAATCATCTCAGACTGGTTTCTTGAACATGACAATGAGTTCGCTGTACTCAAATGGCCTCCACAGTCACCAGATCTCAATCCAATAGAGCATCTTTGGGATGTGGTGGAACGGGAGATTCGCATCATGGATGTGCAGCCGACAAATCTGCGGCAACTGTGTGATGCCATCATGTCAATATGGACCAAACTCCCTGAGGAATGCTTCCAGCACCTTGTTGAATCTATGCCACGAAGAATTGAGGCAGTTCTGAAGGCAAAAGGGGGTCCAACCCGTTACTAGCATGGGGTACCTAATAAAGTGGACGGTGAGTGTATATCAGCCAGTCCTCGGGCTGTAGCATCCAGTGAGGTAGTTAAGACCATGTATCAGAGACTGGCATGCAGGTATTTTGAAGAGACTGGCACTGCAGGAGATCCAGACATGACCATCTGGCTGCAGAAGTTGACCACCGGCCCAGGCATACGGAGCAAAGGTTACCGAAAGCCATCAGACAGCCAATAAACTGACACTATAGTTAAAGCTACAGTGATTCTTGTAAAAGTGGACTTGTAAGTGGACTCCAAACCGGTTTTTAGTTGTAAAAGTTTCTCAGTCTATTAAAACCTGGTGTTTGAAGTCAAACAGTTTAAATATAACAGAGAGCTGCACGGGTCCGATTTTGTAAATCCGCACCCGCCCGTACCCGCAGTGCTTAAAACCGCATCCGACCCGTTTTCTGACAGCAGCACTAATTAAAATCCGCAACCCGACCCGACCCGCTTAAAATAGAACCGAGACCCGACCCGCACCCGAAATAAAATCAGTTTAGCCAATCACATTATAGACACACTTTTTTCAAATTTGTATTGCCTTTGGCGACTTGAATTAAGACGAGGACAACAGCCGAAGCTGTCAAAAAGCCGATAGCCTATATGTCGGGAGACAGAGTGGGCAGATGTTATTGAACACTTCTTTAAGTTTCTTATTGTATAAAGCATTTCTTTAAAGTGAATTTCGTTTTGTATTAATTTTATCTTAATTTTAATCAATGTTTTATAACCAATTGTCTGAATTTAATAATTAAGAAATAATAGCAGACATCAGGACACGGAGCGGAGGCAACGGCGCATGAACTGGAAATTAACGAAACTCAGCGTATAAGCTACATGCATCATAGACCTGATAAATATATAGAAAGCTTGAAATGTGTACTTTTAAACAAAACAATTCAAAACGAAAGAAAACAGACTCTTCTGTCTCCTGGCTATATTTGACATAGGCCTACTCACTATCCATCTAGACGACTCATGCAGCAGTTGTGAAGTGAATGTGAATGTAAGTGTGAGTGAAATGTAAGTGAATGTAAGGTTAGGCCTAGACTCACGGCGCGGGCTGAAATAACCTAAAAACAAATATTTTATCAACTTGAAATACAGGGCAGGCATAGGTTTGTAGATGTGTTCCTAAAAATATGCATTTATTTTTACATTTGCACGTGACTGTTTTGAACCCGTGTTTAGACCCGCGTTTCCCCGTGTCCGACCCGACCCGCATCCGTATCCGACACAGTTGGATATTTTTCACCCGTTTGAGCAAAATTTACGGGTTACCCGTCGGGTACCCGCGGGTACCCGAACCCGTGCAGGACTCTGAAATATAATAATACGTTATTATTACCATTATTATTCTATTGTAATAATGTATATTAATATAATAATACTGCACTGTAAAATAAATATATATAAAAAAAATGAATATTTCATAATCAGTATTTTTTTTTTACTTTACAGTAGTAAAATCAGTCTTAAGACAATAAATCTTGCAAAAAATTATTTGGCAGAAAACTGTACTTTCTGTGTAAACAAATTAGTCTAATTTCAAATCTATTAAAATGCTGTAATCATCTGTCCACAAAAATAGTAAACCTTATTCACAGCCGCACTATCTTTGTACGGAAGAGGATTAGGGCCAAGCAATAATAAAAAAATAAAACCATCTTGAGATTAAAGTCATTATAATGCGAGAATAAACTCATTAAATTTCGAGAGAAAAAAAGTCGTAATACAATCTTGAGAATAAACTCATTAAATATCGAGAATAAAGTCGTTGTTTTTCGTGAAAAAAATCATTAAATTTCGAGAAAAAAGTCGAAATAATCGTGAGATTAAACTCATTACATTTCGAGAATGAACGTGTTAAATTTTGAAATCGATGTGAGGCCACATTCATCCTAACATCGAGTCTACTGCGTGCGTTTCAGCTATCGACACGCGAGCGAGTGAGTGAATTTTGACTTCATGCATGTATCTTGATTATTGGTGACTTTGTATACCATGTGCGCTGCAATAGTGCTATATAGCTACCGTATCAATATTTCCTAAGAACGAACCCTTTACAGACCTGGTTATAGCTCCAGTTTCTTCGTATAGCCTACACAAATCTATTATAATGATTGTTGTAGCTTTAACGCTAGACCCATTTATTATTTATATTTAAGCGAGTCACATTTACATGACCAAGCTTTTTCTAACGTAATATCACTTTGAAAGGCCCAGGGGGAGCAGACCGCACAATTTTGTCCATCATCACTGTGACAGAATTTCTACGAGGCTGCGGTAATTCAGAGGACATACTGTCTCGGGACACCCTCCTATGCCAGTAACTGTTTTTATGAAGTAACTGGCTATTACTTTAGGATCGTTGTTGGTTGTGTACGCCTCCATCCACAGAATGTAACGACTGTAACCATCTATACAGACATTAATGGCAATGCCGTACGGTTTTAATTTATCATAGCCGTCCATATGCCAGAGTGCATTTGGGCCAGTGCAAGTGTACTGGCATCTTCTCAAGCGTCTCCATTGAAATTCCACACCTTGAGGATCAACAAGTTTAATAATGCCACTTATGGTATCCTGGGAAACTAGAAAACCTGGATGAATCGCGCGTAGGTGAAGCCAGCGATAACCTTGCATTTGTCCACTGGTTGTCATTTCATGTTGGACAAAAGCGAGTACATCGCGCAAATTGGACTGATTTTTCCTTCTAAAAAGACCTAGCCGCTCAAATTCTCTTTAAAGTTCGTATGCGAATTATTATTCTGTCATAATTAGCTAAAGTTGATAGTATTTCTTTGTTACTGAAAGAAAATCTAAAATTTAGCTTGACAGAGTGATCCAACTCTGCCATGTCCTCTATCAGTAGGCTATGCAATGAACACTGATCTTATTCGTTATTCTCTACATTTCATTTCGACTTTTTTTCTCTAAACACAACGACTTTATTCTCGATATTTAATGAGTTTATTCTCAAGATTGTATTACGACATTTTATCACGAAATTTAACGAGTTTAATCTCGCATCATAATTACTTTAATCTCGAGATGGTTTTATTATTTATTATTGCTTGGCCCTAATCCTCTTCTGTAGGTGAGTGATAGACATGCATCTCTTCAGTGGGTTGTACTGTTTTTAGATTGTTCTGCTGACTAAACTCTGCAAAAATATCTTTCCAACAATTTCGGCAGACAATCCAGACGACATGACCTTGGAAAATTATAAGTGATCTAAAGGAGCTTCATGCAGCTTTTTACAGCGGATGCAATTGAAAACACAGTAGGTTTATCCCTCACAGTTTTGCTTTCATATCTGTCAATGGCACTGCCCTGAATAAGGTCTATGAGTTACTCAAGTGCCGTGCTTCGCTTTGAAACATGCATCGCAACAGACTATACAATTATTTAATTCAATCACAACCTTTTGCATTTGATAATCACGCGAGCCATATTGCTATTTTGATTCTGAATTGACTTAGATCCCATTATGATTTGCTAATGGGGAGGCTGGTGTTTCAATGATTTGATTTGTCAAAAAACATAATCAAGTAAACTAGTCCTAAAATGTGAGCTTGTTGTTCAGCAGATCAGATTTCTCTGTCGTTCATGGGAACTTAACCTTCAATCCACAGTCCCTGCAGGAATAGGTCAACAAAGGTGTGCTCTGCCTGTCCATCAAACTCCAAAATATATACCCATCTCCTCAAGCCTCCTCTGCCACATCGCACACATGCTTGGACCTGTCACTTGGTGTAAATACTGTAGTTGGTGTGCTGAGCCCACAGCATGTACACTCGGATCAAGTTTCATTCTGATCGGATATCACCATGTGCTCGGCCTGGCCTGGAAAGTACATCTTTGAGTGTGTTAGCAAAGCAACTCAAGATCTGAATCTATTGAGTTAATGAGAGCTATGCAGGGAAACAAATCTATGCACCTGGTGACAATTTTAAAAACATGTAAACAAGTTAGAAAAAAAAATATTTTGACTAAAAGTGGGCTTTACTTTGCTTTTAATTATTTTAATTGATTAAAAAATATATATATATTAATAATAATAATAATAATAATAATAATAACAGACCATTTTTTTGACCAGTGAATGAGTAATCTCTTACATAAATGTAAACAAGTCGGAGTTTAACAAAAATATGTTTTGACTCAAATAAGGCTGTTTCATTTTTGGTTTGTCAGCCACGCTCGGTCAATCATGCTGCACACTTGACAAACACAGTGTCAAGCAGTAAATTTGTCAAATTTAAAGCTGATTACTTCATAGAACCTTCACCCTAACTCCACCTAAATCACAGTTCTCAAGCGCCACATGTGAGAGGGAAAGCTAAGAGCTGAGAGAGGTGTGGAGGAGTGAGCCGACTCTTCATGTGGGGAAGAGCCATGAATTATACATAAGGTCTCAAACTGATGGCTGTGCAGATTCGAGCAGACAATGTAAACAAGAAACAATTTCTACTTCATTTGAGCGCTCTGTGTGAACGAGTAAGAAGAGGGGCTGTGGAACAGTGAGCCAAGGAAAACTCCAGTAGCTATTTTTTCACCTGAGCTGCATAGGGCAAATCCAGCCCTTTTCACGATGCAAACTGACAGAAGGTCTGAAGCAGACCAAGACCCAGCAGTCAAAACACTAAATTTAGGGTGACCTTGTTTCCTGATCTCAACATTAGCCGCTTTCCGACCGGAGGTACTTTTGCAGTTCCTAGAACCTAACGTTCCTATAACCCTTTTTTTCGCGTGTTCCGACCGGACTAAGTTCGGGATTTTTTAGTTCCTCAGACCGTAGTTCCTATAACTCTTTCAGTACCTAGTCTAGAGTGAGGACTTTTTTAGTTCCCTTTCCCTAAGTCTACGTTGATTGGTTTAACTTATAAGTCACGCCCACTGTCAAAACATTTTCTTCACTGTCTGTTGCAATTCGCCTATGTAGGCTATGCTAACTCATAACTTAAGACAAACATAAATCATTCAACCAGCTAATTGCTAATGCTAGCTAAACTTACCCATCGTTTTGTCTGCCTCCTGCGCTCTGCTCTTCGATCTTCTTCCATCATATCACTTTAGATCATATTACGCTGAAGCCTTCATCTTCTGTGTTTCTCTGTACAGAACTCAAGCATAGTCTTTAAACGGCGCCGTTCGTACTCCGTTATTAAGGTCCCGGCAAGGCAGAACAGAAACATTCCGATAGCCTCCTCCATGCTGGTTTGTTGTTGTTGTTGTTGTTGTATGTGGCGCCGCCGCCGCCGTGCTTGTGTTACTCCCTTACCCCTCCCACCAGTTCCAATGGCCACTTGGCCAGTGCGAACGCAAACAGCAAAACCGAGTTTGGGGGAGAGTAGTTCTTAGAACGGTTTAGAAGTGGACAGTTCCTATAACTAAGTTCCTGTAACTACTTGGTCGGAAAGCGGCTATTGTTTTTCTAACAGTCTGTTCATTCCCTACTGTTCTTGATGGGCTAAGCTCCACTGCCAAGATCAACCGAATCATTCAGGGGGACCATGTGCATCTAATGGTTCAAACATTGTACCCTGAAGGGGCTGCCATGTATCAGCATGATAATGCACCAATACACAAAGCAAGACTTGTGTGATAGAGTGGTTTGATGAACATGAAATTGATGAACATCTCCAATGGCCTGAATAGTCACCGTGTCTAAATATTTTTGAGCCACTTGGGGTATTTTGGAGGAGCAAGTCAGAAAACGTTTTCCTCCACAAGAATCACATAGTGACCTGGCCACTGTTCTGGAAGAGGAATGGCTCAAAATCCCTCTGTCCACTGTGTAGGACATGTATCTGTCATTCCCAAGACGAATCAATGTTGTATTGGCCGCAAAAGGAGGCCCTACACCATACTAATAATAAAATGATTGTCGTCTAAAACCAGGTGTTTCAGTTTCATTGTCCAACCCTTGTATTTATCCATATAAATCCATATTCATTCATTCATTTATTCATGCATCCATTCATTCGTTCACATTAATAAATTTCTATCCATATTAGGGCTGCACGATTTGGGGAAAATGTCATATTGCGATTATTGAGGTCAATATTGCGATTGCGATGTGCGATTGCGATATAATAAACAAATGGTTTCATGAGTCAACTTACTTGGTTCTAAAGCAAAATGCACACACAGATTAGTGATACTTCTGTGTATTAATGTGTATTTCTCCACTCAAACTAGCAACGACAACTAAATGATTAATAACACCTTTAATGATCAATAAACCATTGATGTCTGGATAAAAATGACATTAATTATAGCCATCCAACATAACAGTGATTCCTTCATTACAAGTGAAAGCTATCAATTTTTTAAAAACATTTTAGGCTTCAAAAAACATAACAGCTTTTAATTTAAGTAAACTTCAAACAATCCTCACATAAACCCATAATAAATGTCATATTTACCTGTGCCCTTCCTGTCTAACAGGTAGGACATATACAGAAATTGAATAAAGTTATCAAACAGTTTGCATAAATTATAAATTATATATAGACTAGGCCATAATCCTTATTAAAGCTACACAAGTTCTTTAGCCAAGAGCACCGACGGAGTAATTTTCTCTGTCCCCTTTGTTCTTTAACTAACTTTACTGACAGAGCATTATTGGATGCTGGCCCTTTAAGAACAGCCGCTGTTGACAGAGACGCGGATCTCTCACGCGCCTCATTCTCTCACAACTCTTTACGTCCATCATAAGACTGCTCTTATGTTATGAAGATACTCGACAAAACGATAGTTTGGCATAATTGTGTGTGTTATTGTTCGTTCAAGCGCGAAAGAGAACTGTATTCTGGCGCGCGGTCTGTGCATGCGTATGAAGGCATGATACTGGCCGCGCGCGTCTTTCTGTGTGTCAGTCAGACGCTCTCTTTTGACAAGTCGTGCAAGAATGGTTTTCGCACGAATAAGACCGGATCATGTAACACTAGCCAAAGGATGCGAAAAATAACAGATGCTGCGTTAATTGCGTTAACAGCCCTATTTGTATATTTCATATTAATCGCGGCATTTTGCGTCATATATAATCGCATAGGCTTGACATCGCAATTACGATTGTGATATGATTAATCGTGCAGCACTAATCCATATCATCTGATTTACTGGTATTTGTGAAAAGGTTCTGTTCACACATGATCTCTAAACAGTAATTTACTAGTATAGACTGTATGTGTGAACAGGGCTAATATATTTATCCATATATCAATCTATTACTATCCATCCATCCATCTATCCCTCCCTCTTACACACCTTCCATCATCTCGCTCTCTCTCTCTATTTATATGCAATCAAACAAAACAGATAAATGTTGCAGTAAATATAGTAAACTATATGAAAAGACTTTGCACATTTTGACAGCTGAAACAGGGTTGACTGTGATATGACCTCACTTGGGAGTTGCAGTAATAATGAATGGCAGAGAGCAGGTCATGTGACCAAGGCTGATCTAGCAAGACTTGGCTTTAGAGCAGCTGTTCCGGTGACTTCCATTTGCATCACTGGGGGAAACTGTACTCCATAGCGAATGCTATTTTTAGCTTCACCCAGGGAGCTTGGAAAAATAACAGTGAATTCGAACATGCTCTGTTTCCCATTTGCTATTTTAATATCAATACCAATTAACCAATTAACCAATATCACAGTGTGACCATTTCACACTACAACATTGTAAAAGAGATAGCAGCAAAGGAAGTAACAGGCCTACAAAAAAATATATAATTTCTTTGCTTTTTTAAATTCAGAATGATACGTTTTGAAGGTGTCTGAGAATGTGCCTCACTATTCAGAAGTGCTGTATCACATTCATTTGGCAATTTAAAAACAGTTGTCAGTTGGTAATTATACTAAAGACAAGGATAAACTATTTCCCTAGTAAGTCATTTATAGAGTATTAAGAGTATTCTTACATCAATTTTAGATTGTCATATCTCACCAGCAATCAGCACCTTATACAATCAAGGGTCTACAACAAAACTTAAGGTAAAGGAGACCCCTGAGAGCAATCAGCACTTACGCAAAGATTAAGGCAAGACCATCATACACTGACTGACACAACCAGGTCACTCCCTGTGCTAAAAACCACTTAGTCCAAATGGAAAGCTCTACAGAGAGTGGTGAAAAGTGAACAAAAAAAAAAAAAACAAAAAAAAAAAAACCTATAGGCCTCTCAAAAAGGTTTGGATAAGATATGTGGAGTTCTTAAATGACAGTACCATCAAGAAGAACATAAGTTGGAGGACCATCAGTAATTGAAGGAGGAGCTATAAAGACACAAACAAGTCAACATCCTCTGATGGTCCTAAATTAGAGCACTAACCATAATTATAATCTACTTCTAAAATCAGAAGGAAATAATAGGTTAAAACACCGCAGCACCTAAAATCTGATTTAGGACTATGTCCTATTCGGGTAAATCACATTAAGTATGGTGCCATAGAGGATTCTCGAGAGAACAGATTAGTAGATGAATTGCAGCAACAAAAAAGAGAATTTATTAGCTATTATTTTTATGTGAACTGCTTCTTTAAGGCAGAATCTTAAACCTCCCTTCTGTCTGATTCAGGTTTAGAGCTTAAAGCAGGGATGCCATGGGCTTGATTTGAGGATTACACAGGTATGAGACAACATAATCTATGCCTCTGGTTGGACGTGCCTGCCTGTGATGCCAGACTATTTATATTATTATTATTCAAGAGTATCTTATCTCATTTCACACTAACACCAGGCCAGTAAAATAACATCTAGTGTTGAAACATGAAGCCTTAGCACAGTACAAATCCCTGCTTTAACCACAAGTTATTATTATGACCAACACAACCCATCTCTTTCATTATTAGACATCTCCTCTAATGGCATAAGATATAACAATTAGAAAAGAAAAAGGCAGACTTGTGTTAAAAAAAGTTATGACCGCGTTAAAAGGGTAATTTTATTATTTTAAAAATAATTTGTAATAAAATAAATAAATGTATAAAGTAGGGCAGGGCAATAAAATGATAAAGTATCGCAATATAATTTTCCTTGATAAAATTAAAAGAAGAGTTCAATAAGTATTCGATATAATGTTTATGCACTATGCAAATAATGCTGTGCATGTTTTAGACTGTCTCACTGGTGCCAATAGACCCGATTCAGAACAGCGCCATGACAGGTATGAAAGCGAGGCTGTGAGGGATAGACAGCCTCGCTTTCATTCCCATTTAAAATCAAAGATGGCGCTGCTGTGAATAAGGTCGATACCAATTTGCTTAACTGATATGAGCAGCCATTTTTTCAAACTTAATTTTAAGGGACCTTGTAAACAGTGGTAGTTTCTGCCAGAACCAAATTCATTACGTATTTGGGGGAACAAAATTCTGCAATGCTTTGAACACAATTGTTTGGGAGAGCCTGCCCATTTCCATTACAGCTCAAGAACTCTGGAAACAGGTCGTGTCATCCTCTCATATCTCACCTAAAACACAAGCCAAACGCAGAGGATGGACTGCTTGTGCATTAGTGCTACTCTGCAGAGCATCCAGGCCGCATGTACTACTGTTCATGATTCATAACACCGACCCATTGATACATGATTATCAGCCCCAGTGCTCTCAGATAAAGACTCATTCTCTGATGAATGCTGCTGTTTCCCTAGGTCAGGACTCGGATCTCTGCTTCAATGATGTTCGCTGATGATAAACATGTACTAGTCAACATAAAAGTCTGTTGTCATGGTCTATGTTGTGGATCCCTGCTGGAGCATCTGTGGTGGAATAATTGAGACCGGAGGGTTTCGGGAGATCTGACCTTGTTTTCCAATGCGTGTTACCTGCCAGCGGCAATGGCAGCTTGGGATATGAGCAGGGTCCGGAGAAAAAGGACAGGCAAATGACGAGGAAATACCTCTCTAAACCGTAAAAAAATACCAGCCTTTATGTGATGTTACTGAAGATTAAAGCATAAAAGCCTAAATGGTGCAGGACATACAATCTGCATCTGATGGATCTATATAAAACTAAGTGAAGTCACCCACAAATAACAATACTACAGTTGTAATTTACTTATATCCACTCACACCACTGATGTATTCCTTAAATTACTGTCCTCATTAGGAGCTAATGGTGCACTGTGGCTTTAAGAAAACACTGCCTAAAATAGAAGCAATAAAGTCTTCACAAATTCTCCCTGCAATAAACCAACAATCAGGTCATTCAATTATGTTCTTGACAGGGTGAATCTCTTTCCTCAGACACAGTTTAAAATGAACATTATTGTGATGACAAAGACCATTTCAAGCCAGTGGAGTAAAACCATAACATGTAAGAATTTAAGTGAACAGACAGTCTGTCCTCTTCTAAGGGCATTTGACACATGGTATGAAATATTATGAGGGTTTTGTATTCATTTTCTGAGGAAAGTATGAGTGGTGTAGGCTAGGGCTGTCGCGGTTAAGAAAATTCCCCTTGCGGTTATTATGGGTGGCTCAATAGCGCGATATGCGGTATTACCGCAGTTTTTTTTTGTTTTTTTTTACAAACCTAATTTACCCTGATTTTACTGCATACAAAACTCTATTGTTGAGTTGTGTAGTATCCTATATGTTGTTACTTTGTAACTGACAGAGAGACACGTCTTAGAACATTTCTGTTTATTGTTAAATGCCAAACAGCAACAAGGAACATGCATTTTCCAATTTAAAAAAAAATAAAGAAATCAAAGTCTTCTAAAGTATCACATGAAAACAATAAGAAAATGCCTTTTTCTAATTTGAAAAACGAAAGAATTCTTAAAGTAGCTATCACATGAAAACAATGTGTGCCAAAGTGAAAATACAGAGAATAAACTTAAGCGTTAACGAATGATAATATTTAGACCTGGGTTATGTCCTTGTTTCGCGCTAGGAAAACCAACATATTTACCTTATGTGGTTTCAGGGAGGATCGCATGGGAGTAACAATATTCCCCGCGGCACTGAAAACTCTTTCTGACGGAGTGCTTGTTGCACAAATACACATGTATTTGCGCGCGACTTTGGACAGCAGCGGAAATCTAGATTGATTATCGCGCCACCAGGACAGTGGGTTTGCGTTGGAGTCGATGCACTCCTCATTTAGATCTGCTAAATGCTTGATCTGCTCGCACTCTCTTGGGTATGGGCGCTGACGCGGAGGTTGTCCGTGACTTCAGCAGGTCTCCAAGAGTCTTTTTCTTTGCTGCAGGTGGCACCAGCGCTTGCCCTTCGTCTCCAACCTCTGACGCAGGCGCACGGACAGCGGTCTCTTCGTCCGCCACTCCCACCATCTCTTCGATGAGTGCGGATTTTGTCTCCGTGTCATTGATATGATCACCCCTATATCGAGGATCTAAACAACACGCCTTTGCCAAAAGATTTTGTAAGGCAGCTGGTTCATACTTCCCATGTAGAACACTACACATTTTGTTCTTTATGTCCGATGTTAAGGTGGTATCCTCGGATGATGGTTTAAGCATTTCTTCTGTCAGGAGTTTCAGGACGGGTTTGACTGAAGACACTGTAACGTAGCTCTCGCCAGACAGCAGATCCATAAACTCAGCTGCGGGTTTTAGTGCTGTGTTCACGGACTCAAGGACAGCGATGTCCTGCCAGCTTGGATTTAGATGTTGATGTCTCCGGTCATCCAAAACCCTTCTTATAGCCGGGATTTGCTCTAAAACTCTTTCCACCATTTTCTGTTTGGTGCCCCATCTCGTAGCGCAGTCCTGAACAGAATGTTGGCCGTTAAATCATTGAATATAAATTAAACAAGGACATCGTAATTAGCTTAACAAAAATAAATTATAGACTAGGCTACATTTAAATGTATTTATTCGTTTCAATATAGGCTATTTTTACTAAACAAAAAATAGCCTACAATTAAAATATCCCCACTGCAAAATAACGCATGTTAATTTTAAAATAAAATGTCTATGCACATTCATATGGATGTAAACTCAGTTAAGTTAACCTAATGTTTTTTTTTCAATATAGGCTCTTACCTTTTAAAATAATTTTCGTTTCAAAATATTTATTTTAAACGAAAAATACATTAAATCCAGAAACAGACAAGTAGCCTATTGCTAACAGTAGGCTATTTTGTTTAATTTTTATATACTAATAACATGATCAGTAAGTTAGCAAATAGTTTAAATGATAACTTACCAGTATGAGGCCATGCTGAGGAATTTGAAGTTCAGCTTGTGCTTTCGCTAGATCTCTTCTCTTTAACCAGCTTTGAGAAAATGTACTAACCAGTGTGTGACACAGGCCCATTGCTCGGGCTGTGCGGTCTTTGACGCTTGCCATTGCGTTTGTAACTGCCAAATGTAAATTGTGACCAAAGCAGTTCAGCCACGACCAGTTCAACTTTTTGACTGCTGCAACAATGTTGGCCCCATTGTCTGTAATGATACAGGCCAGCTTCTTCTCATCCAGGGACCACTCTTCAAATGTGTGCCGGAGAGCATCTGAAATATTGTCGGACGTGTGGTTTTCGGGCATGAACACTGTTTCGAGGCAACGTGATTTCAGAACCCATTCTTTGCTGAGATAATGAACCGTTAGACTCATATAAGGAGTCATATTGACACTTGACCACATATCGGTTGTGGCAGAAAAGTAGTCAATATTCATCAGCTCGCTTTTGATCGATGTCTTTACCGTGTTGTACATTTTTGGCACAGCAGTTTCTGAAAAGTAGGTTTTGCCCGGCAACTCGTACTGCTTGTCAAATTTTTGAAGCATTGACTTGAATGCAGGTTTCTCCACCGTGTTGAATGGAACCATCTCCTGAACTAAATACTGGGTAACAGCGTCTGTAAGGCATTTATGCCTGTTACTTTCACGGCTGTATTTTACAGATTTCCCAAAGGCTTCAGCTACTCCTAACTGTCGGCTGCTGGTACCGGTCTCAGTTGTTCTTTTTGAAGTTGCTCCGCGACCTGATACTTGAGGGGGCAGCTGTGCATTAATGGATGGATGACAGTTAGCGAGATGACACCTCAAATTAGATGTATTGCCGCGTGTCACAGGAACCTTTTTGCCGCAGATTTTGCATATTGGCTCATCTAAATTCGCTGGCTCGCCCTTTTCATTGGGTAGAAAGCCGAAATGTTCCCAAACCGGCGACGTGACATTAGGTTTTGGGACGAGAGCGACTGCCATCGTTTCAGTAGGGCTAGGTTATTCAAAATAAACGAAACACCAGACAGAGCTGCAATGGTTCGCGGGAAAATGACGTAACACTCTTGCATAACTATTAATTTATTTAACATTGAATGCACAGTGACAAATTGTAAAAGAAGGCGGCCACAGCCTTATGAAAAACAAAACAAAAAAACTTAACACTGCGGTTGCCGCGGTTTCTGCGGTTGCTTTCCTTCCTCTGCGGTTGGCTGGTCAATAGCGCGGTATTACAATATTGCGGTTATCGCGACAGCCCTAGTGTAGGCAACATTTTCTGTGACAATTAATCACATTTAAGCCTGGCTCACACTACAGGAGTTTTAGGCCGATTTATGCCCGATTTTCCCCTCCCGAGAAGGATCTCGATCGGTTCCGGTGTTCGGCACAGATTATCTGGTAATGTGAGGCGTTCACAGATCGAATCTTGCACCTTGCACCAATAAGGGTCCACATAATATAATAACAGAACATAATCCTGACAATAAGCTTGTTAGTCCATTGTTATATAACAGTTAGTTCTGATCCTCGAATCTCACTTTACGAGAGTCTTTCTGTAAAATGTAAAAATAAAATAAAAATGTGGATTCATTCAAAGATAGATTCAATGAAACAAGCTGTTAATTATTTTAATATTTAATTTTAACTTTGAGCTCCACTTTACCAGGCTCAGCTGAGCAGCAATGGGCAACGCTGAAGCTGATGCTTTACTTCATAGAGATCAATGGCATTGATATTGTATTGAACAGAGCTGACACCATTCATTAGAAATATCCTTTTTAAAAGGATGATTTTTTTTTTAAGATTTCACTTTCCTTGGTCACGGCAACCATTTCACGAATATGACTTGATATGAAGGACAGATATTTTGTTTACATCCACCTTTCCGCTTCCTCTGGCACAAATCTTAATAACATTGTGTAGTGTGTGATGCGCCGCGATTTTCAAATCTTGTAGTGTGAGCATGTTTAAGATTTGAGGTAAGAAAATCTGCAAAGATTCTCCTTAAGTGTGTGCTGCAACCAGATTTCAAAATCGGTTACGATTTTAAAACTCCTGTAGTGTGAGCCAGGCATTACAATCATTTAGCAGATGGATTTTGATCCGACTTATAAACAAGAAAACACACAAGCACACCATGCAAATCTCCACACCATGAAACTCATATCTAGGTTTCCAGCTCCTCTATCAGGGTTCAGTAAGCACAGTGCTGCATCATACAGAAGCCAACAACATTAGCAGTGCCACAAATTCCAGCAGTAAACCAGTATAAAATAAAAGCTAGAGCAGATGGGTAGCTGCATAAATGTATAGAACTGAGATTTGTTAATTAATTAGTTGTTTAATTGCATTACAAGTTGATTAAGTGCATAACAAGTCTAATCACAGAAACAGGGATTTGTCAAAACAAAACCTAAAGCATTTAAACTCTGTGTGAATATCTAAATGGAAAAACACTATCAAATAAGCTCTTGATCAAAATCTTTTCTATTTATTAAGTTAAGAATTGAAGGAGTGGATAACCTTCAAAAGAAAGTCTCCCATTGAATTACATTTACTAGCACATGTGTCTGATATGTCAGTGTTCCTGCAATTTCCTCTTGATTTCTCGCTCTCTGTCCCAAACCCATTCATTTTGGAGGGCAACTCTATTTTTCCTTTTGCTAGGAGAAAAACAACACTTTTCAGCAAAGGGCATGGCTCCAGCAAATGTGTGTATGTGCTTGGTGCAGTAATTGGTTCCCATTTCTCGCAGGGTGAGATTTGTGTCAGGGCTGGTTAGTTCTTCTTTATATCAGAAGCCTCAGAGAGCAGCCAAATCTCCACACCATGAAACTCATATCTAGGTTTCCAGCTCCTCTATCAGGGTTCAGTAAGCACAGTGCTGCATGTCACATGACTTCAGACTGACCTACACTCACATATGTGCAGCATTCGAGCAACTGCACATGACTATGGAACTATGGAACTATGGACATAATATATTATGGAAAAAAACAGACATTACTATATGTTTGTCACATGCTAGTTCTGTTGTGAACATTTGAAGACATCTAAACATGTTTTACACAATGTTCGAACTGCATCTTGACACGCATCAGTGTTCTAATCCAAGTTTACCACAAGATGCTAGGCGTAGTGACTGAGTGCTCTTCCCACCAAACACAACAGAGCTGTCGATCAAGAATAGACACACAAACCCCTCAAGCATCGTAATGAGCATTTCCTCTGATGTCAGTATTACCGCAATCTGGCCCAACCATCTTCAAGCACCTGTGATGAACCGGCAGTCAGGTCAACCTTAAACACAGCTGAAATAAGGACCTTCTTACAGCCATAGGAAGTTGACCTGGCTTCTCTCTGAGAAGAGTGCAAGCATAGTGAAAAGCACTCGTCTGCTCACCAAATTGGCTTCAGACGGTCCATCCTTTTCAGATCAAATACGTTCTCTAACAACAGTACTTAGAACAGTTTTCTTACTAAATGACAAAGTTTAAAGTTAAGCCTATAAATATACAAGCAGCTCAGTTCCCTTTGGTGCGGATACTGTGCTGCTATCTCAACTGCTTACTAATCTGCCAACAATAACCTATTTCAGGGCCGATTCCACAGCTTTAAATATTTCAAGATAACATACGGTAACATGCAATACACAGAGTAGCCCATCTGTCCTGCAGAGCTTCATTCATAAGCAGAATAAATGTGAATTATTTCAGGTTCAGCTAATTCATTTCTTACCAGATATTCACTATCCCCCGGTTTCACAGACAAGCCTATAGTCCCAGACTAAAATGCATGTTTGAGCTGTTTTAACTAAAAGCAAATAGAACCGACATATCTTAAAATATGCTGTGCCATTGTTTTGTCTCAAGATGCACATCAGTAATGTTTTTTTAAGGCACATTTATAAAAGCTACTTAAATATCGTAATTGAACCAAGGCCTAATCCTTTATTGTGAACTGAAGGAAAAAAAAAACTAGTCCTCTAAAACAGCAGCAGCACTCAAATAAAAAGCAAAATAAGCTAACCAATTGTATATAAACTAAAGCAATTGTATCTCTTCAGAAGACTTGGATTACAGTACTCAAATCATATGGATTGCCTTTATATTTTATTTTATTTCTTTATTATTTTTTATATATTTATTTTTGAATCATGACAGTTTTGGTTTGTATGGACTTTTTAATATATGGACAAAAATGATGAGAAAATATATAAAAAAATGATCTACATTTGTGTTCTAAAAATGAACTAAAGCACATTGTACAGATGGTCAGATGTTCCTGCCTTCACTGAAGCACAAAATGCTCTTTGGATCATCTCAAACCGTCCTCATACTCATACTTAAGAACATGATCATCAGGTTTCACACAAATACAGCTCTAATACTACACTTATTAAAGCAACCTAGGGACAAACCAAAACCTGGTGACAGACAGACCCCTGATTACTGCACCAGATCCGAGCAGCTTTCATTACTGCTATCTATGCTGATGCTGCGCTTCATCTCGGATGGATGAGCTAAAGGAGAGGAGGAGGATTGTGGCAGGAGAAAAGGATATCACACAATGTGAGGGACAAGCATGCATGGAGGGAAGCCATGGACAGATATTACTGAGGGACACAGCAGAAGACCCAAGATCATTACCTGGAAAACACTAGTGTTAGTGTATGCATTGTAACAGTGTACAGATATTGGCACATTTACCCAGATACTAATGCATGGACAGATTTTTATTTACAATAATAAATCCTAAATCCTGACATCAGTTGCACACACACATTTAAGTTGCGAGGATCTCCCGTTCTTGGCTCATTTTGAGACAGACTTGTTAACTAGAGACCTCCTCTGACCGGATCATTTGAATCAGTGAGTTGTTGACTCAAGAACAGATGCAATCGAATTGGTCTGATTCTGAAATAAATCGTTCAGTGTGATTTGTGAACAGATTTAAAGGAGAACTCCGGGCAATTTTTAAGTTAATCTTGATCGTTAGACCTTTGTGAGTACTGACTATAGAAAAAAAAACGAACCGGATTGGTGCTTGCGAAGCGGAGCTGCGACCGCTAATGCCCAGAGCTCCCACTCAGCTAAAACGGCAGCTCTGGGGGCATGTACATAAAGAGCGTTTTTGTGCCTCTTAACAGACACATAATGCAATTAAAATGTCTGTCCAACATGAACAGGGGCCTTACCTGTGAACGAGTTGCGTTTAGCAACTTAGCCATGGTTTAAATAGTGTTTTAGACGGCAAGCTGTAGTCTCGCGCTGAAGTCTCGCTCCTCCCACCTGGACACTATTTACCAATCCCGGCTACAACTGAGTTCCCACGTGAGTCCAGGTGGGAGGAGCGATATGGCAAGCCGTTTTAGCTTAAATTGTTCCCAGCCTTACTCGTCGTAATTTCATTTTTACTAGTAAGAATTCAATTAGAAAGCTCTACAAGTTCATTCTTACTAGTAACAATTACAATTAGAGAGCTCTCTAATTCAATTTTTACTAGTAACAATTATTATTAGAGAGCTCTCTAATTCAATTTTTACTAGTAACAATTACAATTAGAGAGCTCTACAATTGAATTGTTACTAGTAAGAATTACAATTAGAGAGCTCTCTAATTCAATTCTTACTAGTAACAATTATTATTAGAGAGCTCTCTAATTCAATTATTACTAGTAAGAATTACAATTACAGAGCTCTCTAATTCAATTCTTACTAGTAACAATTGCAATTAGAGAGCTCTACAAATGAATTTTTACTAGTCATATGTCTCCATTGACTTCCATTCATTTTTAATTAGAGAGCTCTACAATCGAATTGTTACTAGTAAGAATTACAATTAGAGAGCTCTCTAATTGAATTATTACTAGTAAGAATTACAATTAGAGAGCTCTCTAATCCAATTCTTACTAGTAACAATTACAATTAGAGAGCTCTCTAATTAAATTCTTACTAGTAAGAATGCAATTGCAGAGCTCTCTAATTGAATTATTACTAGTAAGAATTACAATTAGAGAGCTCTCTAATTCAATTGATACTAGTAAGAATTACAATTAGAGAGCTCTCTAATCCAATTATTACTAGTAACAATTATAATTAGAGAGCTCTCTAATTCAGTTGTTACTAGTAAGAATGCAATTGCAGAGCTCTCTAATTCAATTACAGAGCTCTCCAATTATACATATCTTGAATTCGTTTTTTTACTAGTAAAAATTAAATTAGAGAGCTCTGTAATTGCATTCTTACTAGTAAGAATTGAATTAGAGAGCTCTCTAATTGTAATTGTTACTAGTAATAATTGGATTAGAGAGCTCTCTAATTGGAATTCTTACTAGTAATAATTCAATTAGAGAGCTCTGTAATTGCATTCTTACTAGTAAGAATTGAATTAGAGAGCTCTCTAATTGTAATTGTTACTAGTAATAATAGGATTAGAGAGCTCTCTAATTGGAATTCTTACTAGTAATAATTCAATTAGAGAGCTCTCTAATTGTAATTCTTACTAGTAACAATTCAATTACAGAGCTCTCTAATTGTAATTCTTACTAGTAACAATTCAATTGTAGAGCTCTCTAATTAAAAATGAATGGAAGTCAATGGAGACATATGACTAGTAAAAATTCATTTGTAGAGCTCTCTAATTGCAATTGTTACTAGTAAGAATTGAATTAGAGAGCTCTGTAATTGTAATTCTTACTAGTAATAATTGTATTAGAGAGCTCTCTAATAATAATTGTTACTAGTAAGAATTGAATTAGAGAGCTCTCTAATTGTAATTCTTACTAGTAATAATTCAATTAGAGAGCTCTGCAATTGCATTCTTACTAGTAAGAATTCAATTAGAGAGCTCTCTAATTGTAATTATTACTAGCAATAATTGGATTAGAGAGCTCTCTAATTGTAATTGTTACTAGTAAGAATTCACTTGTAGAGCTCTCTAATTGAATTCTTACTAGTAAAAATGCAATTACGACGAGTAAGGCTGGGTACAATTTAAGCTAAAACGGCTTGCCATAGAGCGAGACTTCAGCGCGAGACTACAGCTTGCCGTCTAAAACACTATTTAGGTGAATTTAAACCATGGCTAAGTTGCTAAACGCATCTTGTTTACAGGTAAGGCCCCTGTTCATGTTGGACAGATATTTTAATTGCATTATGTGTCTGTTAAGAGGCTCAAAAACGCTCTTTATGTACATGCCCCCAGAGCAGCCGTTTTAGCTGAGTGGGAGCTCTGGGCATTCGCGGTCGCAGCTCCGCGTCGCAAGCACCAATCCGGTTCGTTTTTTTTTCTATAGACAGTACTCACAAAGGTCTAACGATCAAGATTAACTTAAAAATTGCCCGGAGTTCTCCTTTAACAGGTTCTCGCATCTTGGAGCGAGTGACTACTCTTCAGTTCAAAATAACGAGGAATGACAAGTTTTTATGAAATGTAGTAGAGTAAAAATTAAGATATTATGCTATTATGTAGTTAAGTATAAGTAAAGTTTTTCTACTCTGATAAAGTACAGATATTTAAAAAATGTACTTAAGTACAGTAACAAAGTACAAATACTTTGTTACTGTCCACTGCTGTTTAACTGTGCTAATGAACGCTCTCAGACCATCATTTCACGTTTATTTAAATTCTGATGTCCAAGTGGATACCCATTTCCATCAGTTTGACCCATTTACTCTTATCTGTGGACAAGTAGCAGGCATTATTTTGCTAATAGGGTAACCAGACAGCCATGGCACTGAGGTGGCATTGACTCCTTTCATATTAATTTTTTGACATGCTTTTTGTGGTAGCATGCCATTTTTGTCCCACAAAATGTGTGTGTGTGTGTGTGTGTGTGTGTGTGTGTGTGTGTGTGTGTGTGTGTGTGTGTGTGTGTGTGTGTGTGTGTGTGTGTGTGTGTGTGTGTGTTGTGAGTGTTGTGTGTGTTGTGTGTGTTGTGTGTGTTGTGTGTGTGTGTTTCTCCTAGGAGGAAAAAGTCTAATTTCATCCTTTTAAATATCCACCAAAGATGAAAAGCTTTTTATATCATTAAACTGACATCTAACATAACAAACAATGATTCCTTCTGCCAGAGGCCGGCTGGAAGCGTAACACAAGATTCAGATAAGACGCCTTTGAGTCAGAGGATTTCCTTATTTTAAATCACTTGGTTTAGGCTGCAAATGTCCTCTATTCCCCCTATTACTGCTTTTGCTTTAATCAATTTTTAAACACTTTTTTTATGAATTAAAACAGCGTTTGTTTGTTTCTTAAATTTCCCGATTTGGCACATTTCCCTCTGAATATCACCCTGGACGTGTGCAGAGCAAGCTGCCAGTGCGATAGGTCAGTGCTTTGAGGTGAATTGAGCAGTGCTCTGCGGAGTGTAAACTGGGCCGTGGGGATCGACTGAGGCATTCTGTCTTCAGACCTAACTTCATCACATTAGTTCACTTTCAGGCCCTCTACATACTGTACACATGAACGACTCACTCAGGCTGTCTCCTTTGCTAATAGATTCATTTGAAGACCCTTTTTATTATCGACAATGCAATTTGACTCAAAACTCGCTTTGGTGCTCTGATTTTTAATAACAGTAGGTCTGCAGTCAGAATATATTTCATTGATATAGCCTATAGTTTTTGTTAATATTTTGAATTATAATTTATTTTTGTATTTTCTGTTTTATTTGAATTTAAGGTAAAGTTTTAGTAATACTGTTGTGGGTATTTGCAGTTTTTATTAAGTTTTATAGTTGCAGTTCATTTACTTTCATTATTTTAGTATTTTGATTAAAAATGAAAGAAAATGAGAAATGTTGAAATAAAATAAGTTTTTATATTATATATATATATATATATATATATAGAGGGCAGAAATTGTCGTATGAATAGTATAGTATATAGTGAACGCACAATATATATAGGCCTAGTGCTTTTATAAAGATTCAGAAAATAGAGAATAACTGAACTGAAAGATAAGCACAGTTGAACTGCTAAGCCATGACCTAAAGGCAGCTGCCAAAGTGCATTATGGGAAATCTCTCTCTCAGCTGGGAGAGTGTGGCCCTGGTACTGCTGTTTTGAGATAAGAAAACATGGATTCTCCCTCAAGTCAGCAAAACGCACAGGCCACGCTAAAAAGAGCCCGGACTGCCCTGCAATTTGGCTCCATTGTCTGAAAAAACTGTGAATAGAGGCTGTGTTAAAGCAAATTATGATAAGAAGTGACGACAACATTCACATGAGATGATCTGAATCAATTCCTTTATAAACCAACCAACAGAGAAGAATAGACATACATTAATCACAATAAACTTCACTGAGCTGCTACAGGCATCAGCACATACATCAGAGTCCCTCAAATCCACTCCTGGAGGAGCACTACCTTGCATATTTTACTTTTTGCGCTTAATAACAGGCCAAACTTACAACTTAGCAACAACAACTAACAATTTAATTGAAGAACAAACAGGTAACATCATTAAAAAAAAAAATTTAAAAAAAATCAAAACAGTTCTCCAGTACAAACGTTCACGCTGAATGTTAAACACCTTCTAATAGCCAACACAGTCTCATTGGAAAAACATACCTGTGGCAACATTTTTGCAAAACACAAAATGCGTATCAATACGTACATATCACTGCAGTTTCCAACAGAAATGAACACTGGAGGCAGTAAAACAGCAAGTTATTTTAATTATTAAACCATAATCTGCACCTGTAATCATAATTGTGTGTGAAAACAAAGACTTGTTTTCACGCGCCACCTTGCACAATTATGTTATGACCTCAAAACCCTTTTTACCATAGTGCATGATTTGTAAACGAATATACAGTATCTTTGCATCACTTAACCAGCTCCATATGTTTTACTGATGTACTAAGTTTGCTCAGTAGCTCAGCTGGTGCAGAATTGTACTTGAGATGCGGAGAGCTCGGTACAAATAAATCACAATAAAAGTCACAATAAAAGAGCTCAAAAACAAGCTAAAATGCCATGGTTACCAATGAGTTTTTATGTCACATTTGCTTTTGTCAACACTATCGGGTAGCTTTAGGGTTTAGTGTAGGTGTACGTTATCTTAAAATGGAGCATTAAGCTTTTATTGCCAATCATCAGACATTTCACTTTGAAACGGTCACGACGCAACGTATTTTGCATTTTGTTAAAATGTTGTTAAAATGTTAAAATGCCCGGGCTGCTAATAGCAATTGGTCCATGACGATTTCATAATAAGCAAAACACTATAGCGCTGCAAAAGTATTGCAAAATTATTTTTCCTGAAAGATTCCCTGATTTGTGCCTGAAAGGCTCACTAGGTTTTGTATCTAAAACAAGTGTAGTCCTTAAGTGCATGCAGGGCTCGAAATTAACTTTTTTTACTTGGTAGCAATGGTGCTCCCAACTTTCAAAAAGTCCCAACTTATTATTATATTATTATTGTAATCGTTGTTGTGACATTATTATGGTAATACGGTTAGTATGATATTTTATAACATTTAAATAAATGTCTTCTTATTCTTTTCAAAACATCATCAACATGGTTCAGAGTCAATGGTGTGAAAATGATTAAATTTTTTGTCATTCGTTGTCTCAGATTATACACACTATAATCACCATTTCCAATCTGACTGGCTGCCTGCTACAAAACTTCTGTGAGTCAGGCTGCATGGATGTATCGCTCTGCCAGGAAACAAATTCATGTTTACAAGATTTGCTCAAAGCAGTGCTTTTGAGGCAGAACTAAGCACTAGACTTGCCCTCTGGATTTTGTCAAGTTAGTGGCATCAAATCTTTGACAAATAGAGTTTTGTTTGAGACTAAGGCTGAATCCCAATTCTCTGTCTTACCCCTTCCCCTACCCCTTCGTCTTACCCCTAGCCCTTGTCCCTTGAAACCGAGAATGAATAAATTCAGTCCGATTGAAACAACACCTTGTCCATGTACACATAATGAATGGCGACTGTAGAAAGCAAAAGCTGAATCCCGGACATTTTGGGTGATCTCGAAATGTGGGACTGATTGTGCAAGTTAGCATTAGCATAGCCTAGCGTAGCAAACTAGCGATTTTTAAAAACGTTTCAATAAAACAACATAGTTGCAAATATATATGTACATAACTGTGTAGAGCACAAAACAAGACTGTCATAATTTTTTTATCAATCATTTCAGCCGAAAATACTAAATTTATGGAACACTCTGGATGGTATGCCCGCCATTGTTGCCGGTTGTGCAGTGCATTCTGGGTACCCCTTGGTTTCAAGTAAGCTCGCGAAAATTCTTGGTCTTAAGGGGTTAAGCCCTTAGCCCTACCCCTAGATTAAAATGAGAATTGGGATAGCCCTTCCTCTCACGTGGACGTGCAAAACTAAGGGGAAGGGGTAAGGGGAAGGGGTAAGACAGAGAATTGGGATTCAGCCTAACAACCCTGTAAAGGCCCACACTGCTGTGCCATTTTTTGTGTAAAGTGTTTATTATCATGTTATCAACAATAAAACAAATAATTTCATTAAAAAAACAACACTCAATATAAAATAACTGGCTCTACATGTCAGTCATATAGGCTCTTCCTGCCCATAAGTTACATAAAATACTAACCTTTATGCTAATATCACAGTGAAATCATTGTTGTCATATGTAAGTGATTATATGAGGATGTGAGCTGCCAAAAAGCAGCATTACTGTAGGTGACTGTATATCTGTATGTAATCTGTTACGCAAGCAGTTACCCTACATCACACTGACCTATTTACACTTTTATTGTACATCTGTTCGGTTTGCCGGGTGTATTTTTAACAAGATATTCGTGATTCGTCAGTGTAGTATCACTGCGCTTTACAAAAACCAGTCATGCCAGCAATGTTTGTCAGTGTCACGCATTCCCAAAGCCAGAGAAGAGGAGGGCGCTCAAGTCTCTCATGTTAGAAGCCACCCACCAGCGCTAAACTTGAGGCAGTTAAGCACAGCCTTTTAACATTACAGTGAGCAAATCCACATTGCTAATCCTGAGATTTATGTCTCCCATTTAAAAGAGGGCCACAAACAGGGTTGCTGTAGAATGAACACATCTTCTTCCTGCCGTAGTTAATAGCCACCATTAATCAATACTCAGTAAGTGCTCTTTATCACGCTCATTTGTCAAAATAAAAGCGTGAGATGCTCTGGGGACCGATCAAAGGTGTGACCAGCAGAGACAAATCCTGATGCTGGTCATGTGACTAACACTATTCATACTGCAGAGGCTGAATATCAGGTGTACCCTTCAGCCCCTTCCGCAGCAACAACATGCTGAAAAGTTCATATACAAGAAAACAAATAGCATGGAGCATGTTAGGTCAAGTTAGAGATGCGGTGAGCACTGTAATTTGTTTAAGATCATCAGAAGAGGCAGCTAGGATGGCAAGATTCAGTCACTTCTGAGGACGAAATAACACTGGACAAATGTCACTATCATAAGAGCAGTCCATCGTACTTGGTTTGTCGCTTAGCAACAGAGACCGGGATGGTAGACTGTAGGTGTGTGTGCTAGAGTGTGTGGGAGACACAGAGAGAGAGAGAGAGAGAGAGAGAGAGAGAGAGAGAGAGAGAGAGAGAGAGAGAGAGAGAGAGAGAGAGAGGAGGGAGGCAGTTGAATACGTCAGTGAAAGCACGAGAGAAAGAGAGTGAGAGAGAAACAGAAAGAGATGAAGAGAGAGAAAAGGAAGAGCCAATGAGAAAACAGTTGAAGAAATGAAGCCGCTTCTATTTAGTTTGGGTGCTCATGAAAATAATTAAATAAGATATTACATAAACACCATCTGTAAACAGTGTTAACTTTCTTATGATTATAAAAAAAGACAGAAGCAAATATGGAAACTACAGCTGTTGCACAAGACAAATAGCATCTTGTAGCTCAAGGTAAAATGCATTTGAGTCCATTACATCTTATTTTCCTGAGCTTCTGTTCGGTTTCCTAATAATGAAAGTGGATGGTAGGGCTGGGCGATATGGCCTAAAAATAAATTTAAAAAATCAGATTTACGATTTAAATCGATTTCCATGTGACAGTATAATGAAAACAGGATCCGATCCGTGCACTAGCTCTTAAAGTGACCGCAGCCATATGTGTCTGTCATTAATTTTGTGGTCAAAACAACAAAAGATAGCTTTAATTTGAAGGAATCTGGATTAATAGCCTATGCGTTTAATTTAGTCAGACTATTTTACATTTGATTACTTTATTCAGTTTCTGTAGTATTTCTGAATACTAGTGCTAGACCTGTTCAAAAACGTTCCTCTTTATTGGTAGGCTATCTTTATTCTATTGTATTTATTTGTGCTACTTTTTACAATTTAATTCAAAGATTAAGATACTGTCTTTCCACGCGATTCTAAAGACCTCTAAATTAGTTTGTTTCCATTTACGCTCTAAATTACGGGTTTCTCTCTTTAAAACATGCGTAGTAGTATTGTACCATGGTGCTATACTTTTCTCTCTGACCTTTTTTAATCTAATGGGTGCAACAATATCCAATGTTCTAGAGAGAATGGTGCTCATAGTGCTAGTTAGTTCGTCTAGTTCATCTGTTTGTTTGGGTTCAGGCAGCAGCTGAGACAGATCAGTTAAACTATTTGAGAAATTATCTATGGTGGATGGAAGGATTGTTCTACCTGGTCGATAACGTGGCGCAGCATGACATATTACAGACGTACGTAATATGCAAGTTACCATGTAATGGTCAGTGACATCATCACTTTGTGGAATGATATCTATATCGGTTGGATCGGTTCTATATGATGTAATTAAATCGAGTGTATGATTAAGACGATGAGTTGGTCCGATGACATTTTGCTTGACCCCGAAGGAGTTTAATAAATCTGTAAACGCAGCCCCTAACGCATCATTTGAATTATCTACGTGTATGTTAAAATCTCCAACAATTAATGCTTTATCGACGTTGACCAATAGATCTGAGAGAAAGTCTGCAAACTCTTTTAGGAAATCAGCGTAAGGCCCTGGAGGTCTATATACGGTAGCCAAGGCTAGAGATAAAAGGGATTTTTTTCTTACATCTAAGAGCGTAACATTTAGCACAAGTACTTCAAACGAATTAAACCTATGACCAGTTTTCTGAGTAACATTAAGGATATCTCTGTAGATTGTTGCAACACCGCCACCACGACCGATCAGACGGGGCTCATGCTTATAACAGTATCCTGGCGGAGTAGACTCATTTAGACCGAAATAATAATTTGGTTTAAGCCAGGTTTCAGTAAGGCAAAATACATCAATGTTATTATCTGTGACCATTTCATTTACAATAACTGCCTTAGGTGTGAGCGATCTAATGTTTAGAATACCTAGCTTTAGAAATTGTTTTTGTTCACTAATAGCGAGATTTTTTGTTTTAATAACAATTAGATTTTTTCTAGATCCCTCAGTAGATTTATTATTTGATCTCAGTAAACGAGGAATAGACACAGTTTCTATGCAATGTTCTACACTAGTATTAATATCAATTAAATTGGTGCAGCAGAGACTGTGATTTAGATTTTTGGTTACTAGTCAAACGGTGTTTAACATCTTGGAGATGTTATCCGACAGAAGATCTGCTCCGATTCTACTTGGGTGTAAGCCATCAGCGCGGAAGAGCCTCGGTCGCTCCCAAAACAGATTCCAATTATTTACAAAGAGCAGTTTCTGCTCATTGCACCATGACGTTAACCATTCATTTAGCGCGAATAATCTACTGAACTTTTCATGCCCTTGTCGGTACGGAAGCGGTCCAGACACAATGATCGATGTTTCAGGCGATGTGCTGCGTACCGTCTCGATCGGCTCCTGAAGTCTTTCTTCAGAACCTCCGTCTGTCGCAGCCTAATGTCGTTAACTCCCGCGTGCAGCACGACAGCTCCAATGCGCTCGTCACCGTTCAAGATCTCAGGTACCCGCGCAGCGATATCAAGAACACGAGCACCAGGAAAGCAATGACTGTGCACCTTACTTTTACCTAACGTAGCGTGGACGTGTCGGACGGTGGAATCGCCGATGATCACAGCATCGCGTTCTGTTTCGCGAAGAGAGGATAAGCGGTTCTGGGTGGAGATCTCGAAAACCGGGAGGGGCGAAAAGATTCTGGTCCTGGCTCGCGGCTTCCGCGGAACCACCCAGGCTTCGTGGTGGTGTGTCGGAGCCGGAGTGAATGAAACCATGGCTGATCGTGACCTGGACGCTCGGGACCAATGCTGAGAAACGCACGGAGTAGACGCGGTCAGGGTCCGCGGGTTACTAACGTTAATCACCGATCCGTGTGCATCGGCGCGTGATGTTTCAAGAGCTAAACGCCGGTCTCTCAGCTCGGCTTGTCTCTCTAAAAGGTCACGGATCTGCTTCTCTACATCTTCTAATTCAGACTGCACCGCGAGCATCTCAAAGTTGTTCTCATCTGCACCAAAAGGTAGATATACATCTGATATATTCGCCATTTTAACAGATGGACAGTAAGTTAGCAACGATGGAACCAGTGATGCTATTAATATACAAATATATGACTGAAGTCTTGGGTATAATCTGTCTTTTTAGTGGTACGGGTGTAATGTAGACGCACGATAGACGAGAAAATTTTCGTTTGTAAGTGAGTGTAAAGAAGACTCGCTCAGCCGTGACCCAGGGGGTATAACGGACCGGTGTTGGATCACAAATCGGCTTGAGACGCGTCTGCTCAACAGTCCGAGTTGTAGTTATGAGGTAAATGATGGTTCAAAACAGAATAAAAGAAAGAAATACGGAAAAACAAAGAAATACGAAGCTAATACGAGGCTTAGACAGCCACGACGCAAACAAACTCACAGCAGGCAGCGAGGCAGACAGAAGCAATCGATCTCAGAATGGTCTTGTGAACTGGTTCAAAAGATTAATTGAAAAGACTCAACTCAAACCAACCCTATCGTGACATTGTTGGTGATACACGCCCCTAATCCTTACTAGATACAAGTATAAATAAAATAAAATAAAATAAACTTTTGAACGGCAAAGTCATTGCGACTGCAAAAAAGATTTGGGAGCCACGGTTGAAGGGATTATCTGTGGAGTAGGTAATTATTTAAATTTCTAATTCTCACACATATCATATAACTTAAGAAGACTTGAAATAAAATGCATAGGTTAAGTCAAATGGATACTTGCTTAGAGACGGGATCTTTTGACCATGCAACCACCCATAACACCCTAGTAACCACATAGCAATGTTTTAAAACAAAACCTCAGCAGCATCCTGGCATCATGGTGGCAGGTTTTGAACAGCCAAACACCACATACATTTTCTTCAATCTTGTTAGGTTCTTTATATCAAACATTTATTAGATGAGTAAGCTATAAGGATCACTTCGTAGGATCACCAAAGGATCACTTCATGACTTACAACTAATTATGAAAGAATTATTTCTCACCCTTCTTGGATAAATGCTTGGCAATATATAGGCTATCAAAAGAAAGGCAGCCATGATCTCTGAAGGGCGATTGATCTGTTTGAGTAAGCCAGACAGCAGAGACTGACAGAGGACATAAGGTGGATAAATTGGTCTGGTCTAAGCAACCAGCTTCTCTGACCTTCATTTTTAATGAGGTAAACACAAGCAGCCCTTTGGGCATTTTAGACACGTCGGTGAGATGCAAGACATCTGGCAACAACAAACCTGACACAAATTATGGTCAAAAAAGCATCCCAATCTTAGGCCAAACACAATGGTCATGGTGAAAAACTTTCTTGTCCATGACTAAAGTGCGTTAGAAAGTGAAATGCTTCAAAAATGCAATGGAAAAATGTTTACACCTGATGCCAGGTATTCCCATAGGAAATAAAATTCTATTTAAAACAACAATGATCTCTGCTTCATATCTCAATATTTGCTCCTAGGCAGAAATGAGACTAAATGGGGGAAAAATTTGCACTCAGACGTAAAAATAAAATATTTCACTTATCTCAAATAACTCAAACTCTTGTTCTTGACTTTTGTGCACATACACAGCCTTGCACTTTTATGGTCTGTGGTAGAAACCTGCACCCCTGCGGGTCCCAAGATTTGATGGCTGATTGCGGGTGCGGGCAGTAAGGTACTCGGTGTGTGGGTTATGGGAGAGTAAAACGATTTGCGGGACAAAATAGAAATATCTGAAAATAAAACATCTAGAAATAAATAAATTGTTATTCATCTATTGTACAAAAGCAACAAGAACAACTAAAACAAAATAAAAATGACTATCAGGCACAAGTATAGGCAGCGTTTCTATTTATAATATGTTTTTGCAGCATTGTGCAATGTAGCCAATCACATTTGTTAATTCACATTTGCATTTAAGTTAGAATCCAGTCACCGCTCAAACGTTTTTGCAGGCGGGAGTGGGACAAAATATTAATGTTGCGGGCGGGAATGAGAGAAACATATATTGTTTGTATTTTCATTATTTCCAAGTCACCTTGAAAAGTGCTGCTAAATGAATAAATGCAAACATTTTAAAAACATACTGTATTCTTACTAATCAAATTAAAGGAGAACTCCGGGCAATTTTTAAGTTAATCTTGATCGTTATATCTTTATGAGTACTGTCTATAGAAAAACAAACAACGCTCGCTGTCGCAGTCACAATTCGGTTAGTTTTTTTTTCTATAGACAGTACTCACAAAGGTCTAACGATCAAGATTAACTTAAAAATTGCCCGGAGTTCTCCTTTAAGGTGTATTGTATTTATTTACATCGTATAGAGCAATACAGAAATAAATGTGGTCTGTAGAATGCAGAAAAGTCCAGACAGTTTAAATACATTTTACACAGGCTGAAAATATTTCTACAGTACTCTAGCAGGTCTTGATGACCTTCCATAACATTTCTGCAGCATGACCCCTCTAGTCCGACAATTGAAGAGCACGATGCCCCCTGTACTTCACCTGCCATTTAGAAGCTCCTTTTCTCCTTTAAGCTATTGCCCATTGATAGCAATGACCATACACAATATAATGGATAATAATGCTGCTGTAAGTAATTTCTACAACTTGTGTTTCTATCCAGTTGATGTTCATGGAATGAAAGAGAATAATATCACTTTATTTTTCAGTACATTTCCTGTGTGCCCAAATTATTGTTATTCTAAATTGCTGATTGTTTACTTTTTTGTATTTTTTGCCAGATGTTGTGCACACAATCTGTGTCTAGGGACGTAGAAATATTGTGGATATTCATACTGAGTGCCAACAATTGTCTCATTTGCATCTATTTTTATTTTTCCTAAGGTATTTTAGGATAAATTAAGTTGTATCATAATTGAGATCATTAGATCTGAGAGGAACGTCTGAAGCAATACAACTTTCCTCCGCCTGACACAATATTTTTAGCAAGAGGGATGAATAAAATGAGACAATGTCCTACTGCAGGCTTTCACGGCGGTTTACAAGGTGCATCTTCCACTGTAGGTCTATACCACATATCAACAAGGGCGTCTTGTGAAAATGTCAAAGGTAAGTTTAGATCAGACGTTGAAGTGAACATTGAAAGGCTATGTACAGCAAGTGATTAGCCGGGGTATTTTTACACTACTGCTAGTGGAAAAAATGCATTCATGAAAGCTGAATGTGTCAAAGTCATGATGACTATCATGTACCCAAAAGACACAAAGGACACAAAGGTGAACAGGATAAGTACAAGTTCTGGTAACAAAACATTTCCATATCGCAGTCTTAATGACTTCATTTATACATGTCTGTTATTTGATACGATTCAATTTCTAAATACAACTGCTCATTCAAAACTCTGATTTCATTAAAAAAGGATTCCCATATGTCTGTGAAGATCTCGGCAGACGGCACAACACTGTGGCAGGCTAAACGAAAAGTATTCCAGTATCCTGTCACAGAGATCGAATCACTAGCAGACAATGTCCTTCCATCCACTGCTCAGCCTTTCCCAGACGCCAAAGCATATCAACAATACACTGCATTAAAAAAAGTGGTAAAAAAGTGAGCTGAACAACCCATGCTCTTGTTGCTGAAATTTACAGAGTGGCTCAAAACGTAACGTTGGACACTTAAGCCTCATTGAAGTAGAAATGTCATTTCATAAAGGGATACTAAAGGGAAATACACATTCTTTAATCATTTACTCACTCTCATGCCGTCCTAGATTCTCCTTCTTCGGATTTGAACACAAATTGTTTTTGAAAAATAATCCAACTCTGTCCATAAGTGAACGAGACCTCCAAACTTGACTCATTCAAAAATAATAATAATTAAAAAAAATACTAAATAAATAATAATAATAATAATAATAATTCACAAATCAAACAACAGTAATCCCCAGTTGATGAATCAATGTCTTCTAAAGTGAAAAAAATTATAATATTTTAAACTTGTTTTAACTAAACCATCACTCCCAGCTATACATCATATGCGGATTATTCATGAGTTAACACTCCATGTAAACATCAGCACATTGTGAAGAGAAATTCAAGTGTGTTGTGAAGCTTGTGCAAGAAGTCCATCACTTCTCCAAAAGCTTCAGAGCACTTTTACATCACACTTCACAACGTGCTGACATAGTACTTCATGATGGTTTTATGAACACATGAATGACAGATACCCAGAAATTACAGATTAGTTTTTTTTTTTTTATAATAGTATTTTTCTTACCCGATCTAGTGTTGCTTCAGAAGACATTCATTCATCAACTATGGTCATATAGATTACCATTGTGTTTACTTTTGGGCTTTTCACACTAGAAATAGTTAACCCTGGGTCATTCTAAACCCCTGGGTTATCTTCACACATCACACAGTACATACTTTACCCAGGGTTAACAATTAATCCTGTGTATTCATAAGCTGCTGTTTCACACGGTACATTCCTAAACCCTGGGTTAACATTCTCATTTATACCGTCATGCGGAACACCTGACATTGACTAGACAAATGCAGCACGCAACCTGTTTACATAAAAGCTCTAGCATTTTGCATCTTCGTGTTATACATTGCCAACTGTAATATCAAGTTTTTCCTCGATAGACTTTTCGGACTGACGGTAAGAATGACACCATCTATTCTTTTTTCGTCACCACTTTATATTTTTCTCCTCAAACGCTGAAACTACTCTTTATACAACACGCAATGTTTCTGTGACTGTTCACAGCATATGAATACGAGGCTTTGTTTTTACACAGTGACTATTAGTGAACGGATGTAAGTGTGTCCAGCGATGTGACAAAGTTGAGAAATGTTTAACTTTATGCAAAAAAAGAGCGACTTTTGGGAGCAACAAACAATGGGAGTGAAGTCAGTGGAGCGAAGTGATCCGTCACCACATCCTGTAGAGGAGCGGTGGCAACAAGATGGATGAGAAGTTATTTTAGTGGTCAGCAAATTTTCTATAATTTATGATGTCTCTGTGTACATAAAGCCCTAGATAAAGAGCCGCGATGCATGGCGAAGAGCACTTGCTGTTTCTCGTTCATCTTTAATATCACCGATTCTATTTATATTTAGTCTTGTTTTAGCTGCAAGAAAACTGATTTGTTGTCAACAACATGGAATAACATCCACGAATATCATTCATAAACGTTACTAGGCAACCACTAGTGGGAACGCCCACTAGCAAGCTAACCATCAGCCACTGGCGACATGCAGCGACACAGGCGGTGTGAATGCAGCTTTACTGATTTAATCCTTCAGTTGAATATTTTAGTGACACCACATTAAACCCAGAGATTTGGGCTGGACTCCATTACTTGTGCTGCAAAAAGGAGATCAAACCTAAAGAAAAGCGTTGTAGTCCATGGTAACAGAACGGACCAGATGGTGAGGAAGTAGATATGATGATAGTGTGTGTTGACAGAGATGCACAGAGCGAGAAGAGAGGGAGGGAGGCCCTGCAGTGCCTGAGAGATCTCAGCTTCTTTAATTGCTGTCAGTTAAAGGTCTATAAAGCAGGGGATGGGCTGATGTTTCACTGCGATTCATAATAGCACACCCATAACAGACCCTTCTTATAACCTGAGCTTTGAGTCCTTCACCTCAATCAGAGATACCTGCATTTCTAGATACTTATTTCAACACTTAATCAAAAAATATATTGCTTTAATTAAATAAACGGTGAAAAGAACAGACAATGAAGCAAACAAAGAAGACAATTATAAGTAATACAAAAAATAGAAGTCACATCAGTACTTTTGACATTTCTAGTACGGACAAATAAAGTCCAGTCACTCTATCAGCCTTTATTAAATTTCAATTATAGAGATTACAAATCATTCCCAGGAGTGGGCATTGACATTTCACGATTTGATTTCTTATCAAAAGTAACAAAGCACAAAGCTTATTGTGATTATTGGATGGGAGGTGTGCTACAAATAATATTAAGTGAGGTTTTATTTACGCTTCAATTGAAAACAGGATACACTAAAAGATTGTTCTTGGGATATGCAAATCAATATTGATTTGTTAAAATGAAGACTGATTAAAATATTTTCAGCACATCCCTATAATAATTCCTATGAAAGGATTTTGCTTATATGGTTTCGTTTTTGTTGGCAAAGACGGCATGGAAGTTTGGTACAGTTGGCAATTGATGGAGTAAACAAGGACATAAATACATAAATATAAGAACGTACTGATTAAATTGCTCAATTGCAATTGTAACTGCCTCTGTTCTGAAGATTATAGTGAGTTGCCTACATAGTCAGCATTTTAAAGTAACATTGTTGTGCTCCCGTCGCGAAAGCCGTTCTAACATCACGCTGCCTTCAAAGATGCCTTTTTCTGGCAAAATATAAGACAGCCTCTGTGTCTCATTTCAAAGACTGCGTTCTCTGGAGGACGCATTTGTCGGCCGCATACGTCATAAAGGATGTTATTTTTCAGAACAGTGACCATTATAAAATTGAACGTTATTCCTAGTGAAGTGTAAATTGTTGTAATTTCTTCATGAATTGGTCAGTTTACATAAATGAAGCAGCCTCAATGACGAATGCATCTGACAAATGCGACCTCCGGTGGACACGGCCTTCAAAATGAGACACAGCTAGCATCCCATGTATCCTTGCTAGAGAAGGCAATCCCATAATGCATTGCAACAACCTCAATGGAAAAAAGAACATTGAAGATGGCAGATGAAGCAATAAAAATTTACTTTACATATAATTACAATACATTTAATTTGGACAAGTATCAATAAAGCATTAATAAAAATATTTGTGGTTACTTGAAATTTTAAGGATTATAGCATCATATTTTTAGGCTTAGCAGCAAGCTAACAGTAAGCTATTTAAAGCAATTGTGTCTAGTTTCTTATGAGGTCTCTTATGTGGTTTTATTTCCGTTAGGATGCAAACAGCAACCTATGTAGGCAGAAGACAGCAAGGGAGTTCAGCTAGGTTCAATAAACTAAAAAGAAAGTATCCATTCCACATAGTACTCAAACTTGTATTATTAAAAATATGTATTAGCAATGTTTCGGTCAATCAACATTCTCAGGCTTACGAAAAATGCAAAAGTAACAGCGACAACTCAACGACATTTAAAACCAACTCATTAAGAGTATTTTCAGCTTATAACAATGACAAAGGCCACACACAGACAATATAGATTTTAAAATGAGAAAAAGAAAAAGTTCAAATACATGTTACAAATAATCAAAAAGAAAGCACAAACTTCTAAATTCTACACCTAAATGAACAATAATACTAAATTCAAGTGGATATAAAAATAAATGCCATAACGTCTAAGCGTCTAAGTAAATCATTAAATGGATAAAAGTAGAAGAAAAAAAACTATACAGCATTTCTGTCAAGTAGGTTTTAGCTTTTAAAAGAGAGCCATAGTTTTCCTTACATTATCAATACCTGTGAAACATAAGTACATACTGTATAATATATAAATATAATATATACTTATTTACAGGTTAAAAACAATGAGATGATAACTTTTTGGGGTAGTTACTTAAAAAAACTTCATCTGTTGTTGACTACAGTTGGGAGATTACTTGCAAATGCTCTCTTTTTTCAAGGGCTTAGCTCTGCTTCTTTTAAGAGGGAAGCAAATGGGGACCATCAATCGGCTTCTGAGCCAAGAGGGACGAAGATAGTGGGCTTTCCCAGACATCTCCCTCTATGCCATTCCTGAGTGAATTATAATTTGCTCTGAGTTAAAAGTTGATCCTCTTTTAGTAAAGCCGTCTTCTGCCAAAAAAAGCCATGGCTTTTGCTAGCTAACTGCCTCTGAAATCATTCCATGTCCCTTTAAGACAAGTTGGCTCACTCATTGGCCATTTTGGAAAAATCTTCAGACAAATCATAATGCTAGTGTGGCTCCTATAGACTTTAATGAAGAAAAAAACCTGTTGTCCAAGCTTACTATTTAATAACATGTCATTAGTACACATACAAAACCTGACTGAGTTTAGCAAATCAGACAGAAACTTTTTTTTTTTTTTTCAGTTTGTCTGGATAATGCACATACCTCTTCTAGGGTGGGGGCGCTCTCTGGACAAGGGCAGGGTAGGGGTTCAGACATGTTAAAAATATCAATTTGAGATTTCTTTCCAATTGATTAACATCTAGCCCATTGAATTATACATATGGGATTCCACTTGAAGGGAGACTTGTAGGTTTTGTTTTTGTTTTGTTTGATCAGGTATTGTAGCTCAGATACACATGAACAGTCACATATACACATATAGTTCATATGAGTTATGAATGACAATTTTCTATTTGTAGGATACACTTAGCACTAATCATTTTTGTCCAATTGAAATATGGTTGTTTTAAAGAGATTAGTATTGACAGACAGTAACCTAGAGAGCAGAGTGCTTTTGTGAGCCCTATATTATCAGCGTATTTTCTTTTAGTGCATATAGGGCTGGGGTAAACGATTATTAATTAAACGATTAGTCGGCTAATCTATTGTTTTTGTAACATTTCAAAAAGTTTTATATTTGAAAATCAAACAACAAATAAAACAAGCAGCTCTATGCAATTTTTCTGTGGCATTTCCTTCCTTATAATGACCGTTGTCAACAGCAATGCATTATAACCCACTGCACATCCATGTATCACACGCTCTTCATAAACATTCATTCAAATAACACTTGCCGTTTTGACTCTTGCGTCTCCGTTGTTGATTGTATTGAAATTGAAATCAGAGATGATTTATTGTTTCCTGAGTTTGATAATATTGTTGTGATCATCTTGTCTGGAGGAGTTTTGAACGCTGTACAAAATGGATTTAACAGGTAAGATTTAAAACATTCATCTCAATTCAATACGTCCCCGTAATTATTTGGTACAAAAAAAAAAAAATAGGTATAATAAGTGTAACTTACAATCAATATATACTTTATTATCTCTTAAATGTCACTCTTAATCATCTTGTTTGAACGTGTTCGTTCGTCTTTGGCTCAAATCCACTTGATGCGAACTTTTCTTCACGTAAGCTTCACGTTTATTTAAAGTGAGTGAGATAAAATATTTCAACTCAAAATGACATTTTGTGCCCAATTATTTCCCAGACGTAGTTTTGGTATTGAGGTCAAAGTTAACTTGCCTTGTGTTCGCTATACAACAGTGGGTGATGGTGACTCAAGACGACTGCAGATTTGAAGTGTATTGCAGTGACTTTTTTTGTGCATGTTCTGCAGACAGGGTGACCATCCTCGATTAAGTTTCCCTCAAGACTTGTGTCAAAGCCAGAATATGACCACCTCAGATTTGGTCCTCTTAAAAGGCTGAAAAATCTCCCGAGCACAGTCACTGCCTTCCGCCATTCCTTCTCAGATCAATAAACCCTAACTTTGCACGCTGCGCCTGCGTCAGACTGTGGACAGGATTTATAGTGAGTTATTAAAATCGCAGTGATAAAACGGTTTTAATGATAATTCGATTTTAAACGATAATACTAACCGTCAGTATTATTAATTATTATTATTATTAGCTAGGGCTGCTCGATTATGGAAAAAATCATAATCACGATTATTTTGGTCAGTATTGAAATCACGATTATGTGACACGATTATTTCACATAAAAAACCAGGGCGTTATTTAACTTTATAAAGGACAATTTTTGAAACCTTACTAAATATGTGTTATCTTTCATGTTAAATTCTTACATTTGATCTTTGATCTTTCAGTTTTAATAAAAAGATCTGTTATCAATCAAATTAATTAATTTACACTGCAAAATTACAACTGTAATAAATCATTTTATGAGATTAATGTTTAAACCAATTATAAAATAAAATCAATGATACCTTTAAACAATAAATCAATAGGTGGTAGCAAGTGACCATCTTAATAAATGAATCATTGAGTCATTAATTAAAACGATTCGTTCAAAATAATGAATCATTCAATAACAAAACACAGCGCTTAGTGTTGCTTTTCTTTTGTAACTATTTTCGTCGGTGAAATAGAACAAGCCAGTCAATATTGCGTCTAAAATGTAAGTTACTACATATAAACTATAGGCTACTTGTTTATTAAACTATAAATTCAAATGTAATTGCAATCATGATATTATAGAACAGCTACTTAGTCATGTTACGTTACTTAACTATATCATATATTATAAATAAAAAAACTCAAACTTTACCTCAGTATGTTTCTTCTGTGAGTTTGTGTGTGCTGTTATTTAAGTGTCAGACAGGCAGCGCAGCTTCCAGAAATATCAATCGCTCTTTACACTGACTGTATAAGATAAAAACCATTCGCGCGTTTCGATCGGTCGGGCAAGTAAAACTGTCTTTCACTTGAAACTTTTTTTAAAAATCCACTTTTCCCGGACAAGAAGACAAGTGTTAATGTCGAGCCCGGTGTTCATTCCCGATGTGTTTCGTGCTGTAAAGCGGCACAGATGATCAGGTCACGTGCGCTCGCGCTGCAGTGATCCAGCAGACAAAGATCGCGACAGCTCGAGATGGTCTCACTCCATTAGATATTAACTTAGCCAATTGTTATTGTGAAGTTTATTGTGCTTGCAATTATGACGGCTGAGAGAGGGCTTCGGGAGGGGCGGATGTGCGCGTGTCATTCAGAACACAAGACGAATAGTGTTCTTTCAAAACAGAACGTGGGAAAATAATCGTTTTTACTCGATTTGACTATTTTGGAGATCGTTGGGAACCAAAATCGAAATTGAAATCGAAATTCGATTAATTGCACAGCCCTATTATTAGCGTAGCGTTGTTATTATTATTATTATTATTATTACTACTACATTGAGACATAGCTAAATCTATTGTACAACAGTAGCCCAAAATATTGTTGTCAATTTCTTCAACTGCTTCAGTGTGTGTCTGTGTGTATGGTAAATAAAACCGTGCGACTGCGCCATTCACACAGAGATGCGCAGAACATCCAGGATTCATATTTAAATAGTCTTTTTGTGGTCAGTTAGTCTGGAGCCCTGCGCTTAGATAAACACGTAAACACTTAAATTCCAGTACTGACTTGGTACCGAAGTTCCGGTACTTTTGACAACCCTAATATGAACCTAAAGACTGATGCTAGGGTTCTCACAATCCTATTATTTCAGTAGTTGATAACAAAACAAAAAATGCTTTCTCTCTTTTTCAAAATGCATTACAAACAGCGGCAGGTCTACTAGGTTGCATTTACACTGCAAAGCCTAATGCCCAAATCTTCTAAGGGGTGGTAATAATGGAACAAGTTTTAAAAAGTGATTTTTCACTATTATTTACAACAGAATCTGGATTTTAATGGTTTAAATAAAAAAAATTAAAAAAAATTATAAGAGACAATACAACAACTGTGTGCATTAAAACACTCCTTGGTTAAAAAAATAAATAAAAAATAACTTGATTTTCAAAAGTCAACGAACAGAGAGACATCAGTCTCTAGGAGGCATAGTTTATTTAAGCAACAAAATTCATTTAGCCTAATACTATAAAATTCACCCCTCACGCACGTTATCACGTCCGTCAAAATCTTAGGCTGGCTGTCAGTTGGAATAGCCTATTAGTACTAAAACACACTCAAGGGCATCAATCACTTCACTGAATACTTGCGGGTTACGAAATAATGAATTATTTCTGTTTTCAAATCCACATCATTTGAATATCACGACATGGATTTCTGTCAAACAATAACGTGCCCAATACACGGTATCTCGTAGTATTTACGAGAAGCAGAGGTCTAGCAAGTACACACATTTCCTGGAAAACCCGCACTACCGGATGTTTTGAATGTGTCATTGTGTCAGTTTCACCAAGAGGAGGGTGAAACTGATCGGCTTCAACATGCTGTCTGTCAGAGACGATAACTTACATAATACATAGCCTAACGCATGTGAGTATACATTTGTTCTTCACTCACTGAAATTGAATCAGAATGATCAGGAAACTGATGCACTCCGTGCTAAAGAGAATAAAGTCCAATTGAAATCGTTCAATGTTGATTTTGATGGATATTTTTATGCAAAAACTAATTTACATAAAACTAATTACATTTATTTATACTAATTAAATAACCTAATTTTAATATTTTCAATCATTTTCTATTCTTGACTGATCTTTTATTCATAATTTTAGCAATAGATGAACTTTTAAAAGAGTAATCTTGAGATGAGGCCCTTTAGACATCCTATTTGACTTTCTTATGCTGATATTAAAAACTTAACAGGTGATTTTTATAAAATGTAGTTTTATAAAATCACTATCTCCAGTTGTTTAAAAGATTAAGGCAAAGTTAAAAGTTTGGTAAAATGTTGGTTAACATTACAATAAACATTATACATTTTTACATGATTTGTTTTAAATGACCCCTCAGCGTATTTTAATTGACTCAAATCAAATATCTTTTGTCATGCTTGTTTAATCACTTAAGACAAACCAGCTCTCTTAACATCAATACCTTGATAAGACACATTTTTTCATTCACACACAGACACATTAATGTCATTAATGCAAGGCAAATATGTCAATCAGGTAGCACTACCAATACTCTAGAAAGACTGGCATCATTGCATTGTTTTATTTTAGTATCGACTAGTACTTTTGACATTGCTAATACCTTGAGGTATTTATCCTTGACTCTTTAAAATGACTTTCATTGGCGTGACCTAACGCAGTCAAGAGTAAATAACATGTTTACCGCATAAAGCACATATTTTAGGTTATCTGACAAAACATTTCTACAGTACACAAGGATGGGCTGATTGGAAAAAAGGACGGCTGATTTTGAAAGACATTAGGCCAGCACAATGCCACCCTATTTTCCACTAATTTCACTCGCTGATGAGCACAGTTTGTCATTTAGACTTGATTACTTTGGTTTATTGTTTGCCTGTTTACAAGGGAAATCCAGAGACGGAAAAAGAAATCGCATTGGCAGAGAGACAATCACAGTTTGCCTCAACACACAAACATCTCATCAAAGCCAGGCCGGTGGCGGTAAAGACGACTCTTAGCATCAATTACAAAGACAAGCAAAGCTTCCAGTAACACAGTTTTAAGCTTTTTTGCACACATGAAGTTAAGTGTGTGGCTTTTAAAACGTACTGGACCATGTAATGCCTTCGAACAGGGCTTAAGAACAGCACTGCCTGTTGCTGGTGGGTTTCTACATCTTGTCATAGTAAATGAGCCCTCGCCCCGGGGCATGAATGACAGAGGGGGCATAACCTCTGAGGGGGTGAAGGAAAGGGTACAAGCTCTCAGGCAGTCAACTGACTCACCACTCAACTCCTCAGTCTGCCATTTCTGCTCCAGTGAAATCACTGGATGGAACAAGGAATAAGCTGCTGTCCCATGATTCACATGACCAATTCCTGAGAGCCAGGCCTATTCTGCAGGTAAAATAAAGATTTGCTTGTACATCCTGCAGTGCCGGTGCTCAGGCTGCGCGTGAATGAGCTCTGCATCTGTCAGATGGCTCTCAGCTTGTCTAATCTAGCAGGATACAGCTGACAGTGTCAGGTACATTCTGACATGGCATTATTTTGGCTAAATGTCAAGCTGCTAGAGCTGCAGGTACCTGGAAAATCATAAAGGCAAGGGCAGGGTGTGCTCTGAGACAGCAATAAATCCCCCATAAAACCTTTTCCTAAATATAGAGCGTTGTTCATTTCATTGAGAGGCTATACCTTGACGTGTGCATTTTGCTGTTTTGGTGCCTTTGCTTGCTGCCACAGCCATCGAATTAGACAAATGAATCAGCGAGTACAACAGGCAGTGCATCTGAACACGGCAATTAAATCATGTCACTTTCACAGCATGGCATTATTCATTTAGTTTATGAGCACAAACAAGCAGACAACTGCTACTGCTGACTGCAGGATCTGTAGTTTCGACCTTCGCATGTATTTTTAAACAAACTGAAGTGGACAGACAGCTCATCAGAAATGGATGTGTGAGCTTGAGGGACAGCGAGCACAATTAAAAAGTGCAGCAGGTAATTAAAGAGCATGTTACATGTCTTTTGAGTCAGTGTAACTGCTACGCCACTCCTATCTTGGGTTACTGGGTTAGAAAAATGTTCTGTTCTCATGCAGTAATTCGAGAAAGGCTGGTTAATTTCTCCAGTGACCTGGGAAACTATGACCTAGGTCAAAGGTCGCAGCAGGGGTCCCACAGCTCAGGCCTAACTCAATGCTTCTATTTGAGGAGAGTGGACCTTTGTTTCCATAAAGGGAAACAAGTTATACAGTAATAACAAATAATAAAATGTTGCCCACTATGGAGTAGGACTCTCATAATTAACAAAGCTTCAGAACCAAGTCAATACTACATAAATAAAAAAGGGATACCACTCTTTCTAAAATATTGGTAGTTCTTATTACAGACTATACCAATCTTACAGACAAATTGTCTTAATAATTGTAAAATAACTATTTCTGATCAAAATGTCTAGCCTGATGAGATATGAATGTAAAAACGGTTCATCTTAAGAGAATCTAAACAGACAAGACAAAATAAGTGGAAAGTATATAATCTGTAAACATAGCCTTAACGTAACCTGAAGGCCTTTGAAATACCATTGTATGAATTGAATATGTAACAATAATATGAATCAATTATATTTAATTCTAAATATTAATAGCATTAATTTTTTTTTTTTTTGAGGATTTGAGAGAGACTGTGTTGGAAAAGGTTGCTACTGCTGGAGGCAAAAAAGAAGTTATAGAGAGAGAGAGAGAGAGAGAGAGAGAGAGAGAGAGCGGGGCCAAGCTGGGTTTTTTGAGCCTGTGCCAGTTCTCATCTCTCTGCAGTTGTATTGCTTTGAGACAATGCTCAGCAAAGCAGCTGTGTGGCTTTAGCCCCCTCTACCCCACCAACCAAACCGGAATTAGCAAATCAAATGACGTCCTTGTAAAATATAATGCAAAATCATCCTCCATGTCTAGGGTGCATTCAAATACAAAAAAAAAAAAACTAAAACACAAGGACATTCAAGGGTAGATGCCATATATGATTCACAGTTCTTTACTACTAAATCAGGGAAGCTGTTTAATCAGTACTGTCGAACAAAATATTGCAGCAAAATCTGAAGAGAGAACAGCAGCTCTCTGAAACATGGTAAAACCCTTAACGTATGCCAGAAGCCATTATCATCCCTGCGCTGTGAGTACAGCAAGCACAGTCATCGCTCTTCACATACCCAATGGGTTGCACTGAGGATATTCACACTGTTTTAGGCCATCCCAACATTTTCTTATCCACAATTTATTTTAAAGCATGGCTTTATTTAGTTTTCACAGACAATAGTTCACTTACAAGAAAGGCGCCAGAACTGATCTTTAATTTTAAATGATTTGAGTACCATTGTTAACTTTGAGGGAAGGTAGAAATATACACAATTGAAAAGATGTATGATTTACACAAGCATTTCTCAGGGTAACCGTTTCACAACAAAGAAAAATGGCAATCAATTAGTGGTATCCACTAGCTATAATTAACAACCAAAACATAAACAGCTGTGCATGTGCACAAATGAAAGCAGCCACATGTGTAAATGTCTAAAAATTGCAGACCATAACCGGGAGTGTAAAAGCAGATAAACAAGTCTTCCAAATCCAAGCGGTATAGGGGCGTAGTCATTAACTGCCCATTCATATCCAATGTATTTCAACATTATGAAGCCTACTTGCACAGATGACAAGGTCGCAGCTGCTTTCATTCAGAGCAAACAGATGTTAGCTTTCAATAAAACAATTGCCACCATTTTCACTCTCTTGATTACGACGAGCTCAGATGATTTGCGCAAAAGTCATCCCAAACATTTTTGTACACCTTCCATCAAAGCAGATGTATTTGAGCATTAAACGGTCCAGTGTCTGGATTGGTACAGCTGAAACTCTTCCACTGAGCTCTCCATGGTGCTGACGGCCTGATTCTGAGCAGAATCACTAAGGCTGGAAACACTTGTGTTTTAGACATCTCATCCAAACCGTGCAAGAGACTTCACACTCACGCAGATTCGCAGAGCTAGAGCGAAGAAAATTATTCTTGCACTTAAGATGTGCAGGACTGCCTGAATGTTAACAAGATTGCTAGTGTGGACCCAGCCCAGATGCCCATCAAGCAGCCACATTTCCAAGTGTGCTGAATGTGATTCATGAGGGATATAGATAGAGCTCTTCAACAAGGAAAAACTGTGCTTGTGCTATCAGTTGGTCTCACAACCTCTAAAAAAATAGGCCAATGTTTATGGGGATCAAATATGTTGTGCCTGTGTCTGTTATATGATCTTTAGATAGTAGATAGGTGTTAAATATTTAATGAATGTTGCATAGCTTGAAGAATTAGAACATTTGCTATAAGGGATTATATTAACGAAAGAGTATCAGGTTTTTGTTTTTTTACATCTCTAAAACAAACCGTCACATCACTGTTTAATGTATTTACATGTAAAGAAAGAACAGGCTGATGGGGGGAAATCGTTGTGTCAATCGTTTTTGCTCACAGTTTATGATCACCGTTTACATGACCTTACATGCTGTCAGGTTATTAAGCACAATTAGTGCAAGACTGCATGTTTCTAAAAACACTTTTAAAAAGTAATAAACCATGAATAAATACCACTTTCGATAACACCTTGATCTGATGACCTCACACCCACTGAAGAACAAAATGTGTACAATAATTATTTCTAATCTAAACTATTAAAAATATCCAGTACCATCAACTCACTTTCACCTGTAAGCAGATAATCGGTCCCCTGAGGTTTAGCTGATGAAAAACTATAGCCTTAGTTCCACTTTTAGAAGTATTATTAATAACATTATTATATGATTTATGTATGTGATCTATTAGCATTAACATCCTGTATCCGATTTTCTATTTGTATTCAAATAATATAGTAATATCTAATTCATCTTAATATCTAAGTCTTATTTCAGTAATATTTGTTAGTGCTTGTTCTTCAATATGTTTTACTCAAATGTTATCACATACAACACAAGAGTGCAAAAAGTACACCTACTTTATGTATAACAAAGCTGTACTTTTACATTATGCATAAAGTAACTAATGTAATGAGACAAGATGGGCAGAAACATGCCCAACATCAACTTGAATAAAACTACACCAGTTTAAATCACTTTCTTCCAAGACCTACAACAATGAACTCAAGTTTCAGTGTGTACAACATATGATATGTAGGCTACATGATGTCGACATGCCATGTCATGTGCAGAACACATGACAGCTTATTTTACAAACACTCGTCTCACTTTTCACGAGCCCTATTCCTTCCACTATTACTTTTTAAACAAATGAAACACCCTTAGATCCCAGTGGAAACAAATCTAAATAAATGCTTTATACATCCTTAAGATCTGGTAAAAAATGTGGTTTAAATGAAATGGTTTCATTTACAAAAGCTTTCAACGGTGCAAGCTGATAAACAGCCTTTGAGAGATGCTTTTGTAACATTTCTTCAATTAAACCAGCCTGACATTTGTGGAATAACCTTTGCAGGCACATCAAAAGCACTATCTCATCTCACCAATGTGCTGTAGTGCATGCTAAGAGCCAAGCAGAATATTAAAATTGCTGCCTGCCATCAGAAGCACAACCTGTTATTAGCTTGCGAGAACACGGGAGAGATGGAGCCAAATCATAGAGCAGCGCAAGGTTTCGGTAGCACAGCCCACATCCCTGAAGGTCACAGGAACGTCCTCTACCCTTCGCTTCTCCTCTCCCCTGCTCACAGCATCACTGCTTCCAATCAAAGTACCAATTTTGATGTTACGCTCATTGAGATGCGGGCGAATCAGAGCTCAGGAGCTGGCAGCAGGGGCCGCGTTTAGATAGGCGCCCAGTTAACTCTCTAAATGAAGGGCTCAGACTGCCCCATCAGTTATGCATCAATTTCACAATGGTAAGTACCTAAGATGTTTGAGAGGAAAGTGTTACCAAAAGTAGAGCCTACTCTCAAGGCTCAAGAGCTCCTTCGTCTCATGCAAACACAACAGTGATTATGAGAGGCCTTGTGATAAGTGACTTCATAAGGACCAATAATTCACATTGATGAATCTCTATTAATGATAGTCATTAATTGTAACTCTTAAACAGCTTTCATAAAGCTATCCTCCACTGAACTCCAAATTGACTATATGAACTGTTAATATAAACTAGTTCCTTTTAGCCAGGGGTTAGTGGAGATAAGAGCACATGGTGGCTTTGACTGCAGACAGATTACACACACACGAGGCTCTTTAAAGACAACAGCAGCTGAACCAGTCAGCAGCGGCTTCCTCTGTGAGCTCCAGCAATGGTCATCCTACTATCTTTTCCCATGTGCTAACGGTTTTGACCAGCCAGCAAGATCTGGTGTTGCCATCAGTGGAGAATGTCTCTCCTGATTCAGACAAACCTTTCCTTATAGAATTTAACAAACACTGGGAGCCAAATGTCTGAGGCCACACAAATCTGGGGTTCAAATGTTTTGCTAAATGGAAAGAAACAAAGAGGGAGATATTAAATGAAACAGAAATGCTTATGATGTCTAGGTCACTAATCAAATAAGAATTGTGACATTGACCTTTCAACAAAACACATAAGCAATACTGACAAAAGACATTCTGATCATTTCTTTCGTATCCCACTGTATTTAATTGAGCTTTGTCTTACTTTTTTAGTACGTATTTATTAACGTAACATTTAGTAATTAGTACAATATTAGAAGTACCTGGCAGAGGCTCAGTGCAAAAGTGGGTGAATCCTTATTGTGTGACTTGGATTGGTTGCCATGTCTTGACCACATCAGTGGAAACTGGTCAGTCTTTGCCCTGGGTTTGTAGAGCACACTCACGTCAGGCCAGTATCAACAACACATGACAGTAATGTCAGGCCTCTATGGTCGGTATGCTAGAAGGAACTCAGAGGCCTAGCACATAAATATCACTCCCATACTAAATCATATCTGTTCCCAGCAATGAAACACAAACTTTGAATACGGATTAACTGATCTGTAATTTGTGTGTAGCCACACACTGTGTCTTTGTCTGCACAGTTATTAAAGTACTATGTGAGAATAACACATATCAGGGGATACAATTGTTTCAATTTCTTCATTCATCATTATCGCTCACTTCAACTTTGATCCATCCTAGTGGCTGCTGCAACAAATGGACGCAAATCTGACACGTTTTTATATTTTTATACTGCAACATGATCGCATGAGAAGCCCTCTCCCCTCTTTTATTATGCATAATCATTTGTCATTTTGACAACAGCAAACAGTCAGCGTGACATCCTAAGGAGATTTGTAATTTAAAAACATTTCCAAATATCAATTCAAGAGGCGTACAAAACACAAACTGTCAGTTGGGATCAATAGCAAATCATTTTCACACTATTCTTATTGAGCTGTTTCAAGATGGAATTAGTTGCAAACTTTTAAAAAGAAAAGCCAGAGGAAAAAATAACTATCCTTGAAAAATCTTCATTAAAAGCACTAGCAGAATTACTACTGAAAAGTAACACCCAAGTGTCCTTTGACTTCCACAACATGCTCTTCCACTGCACTCATTTGCATATTAAAAACCTAAAATAATTTAACGTTTATCTGGTAATAGAGCTATAGGCGCATGTACCGAGCACAGAACTCACAGGGTACATTGTGTTAGTGTTAGTGAGAGGGACAGCTGATCTTTGGGTGTGTGTTGTCCGCCTGTTAGCCCAAAGGCAGCTGGTGTGTTGCCAAGCACGAGGGGTTACACAGGCGCACAACAAACCCACTTACTAGGCATCTCAGTAATTCTGAGTGCTTTAATGAAAATACAAAGTTCAGCCTTAGGTCTATAAAAATATCGTTGTATTGTGGTCTCATAACACATGCACACAAAACACACGCCTCATTTGAAACGTAACCCTCCAGTGGGTCAGAGAATGTTGTGAGCTTTAAATGGGAAACGGCAGTCAAGGAGCAATCGGACTAAATCATTGGATAGAAAAGCAAAGGCTCATTTCAAGGAGCAATAGCTTTTAGTAAACACCTTCATGTTATTTGCCAGTAAAACAAGACAGGGAAATAAATAAAGCAATTTAGAGCAGAAATACAAAGCAATATTAAATAAACATGGAATATAAATCAATATCAAACTCCGCTTCTGTAACGGTGTGGCAACCCTGAGCAAAATGTAAATAAAATCTTTTGAAACATAGGTCATTAAAAAAAAGTGTCCAGTTCATTTAATGTGGCTAGTCTCTGCCTTAAGCAAAATCATTAAAGGTGCAGTAGATATGTACGGATTTTTGTGTTGCTAATGCCAGGTAGCCTTGGCTGATTGATAGATGTAATCACAACTACAGCAGTAAGTGAATAAGGAGCATTTTTCTCCACTGACAGCCAATATAAAATAGCCATGTATTTTAATGTATCTTGGAAACCTTTCCCTGTTCCCTCCCTCTAACATCACAGCTCATGCACCGGAGGGACAGTTGCCAGTGAAAGGCTTGGGACTGTGAACAATCTTGCGGTGCCATCAACCAATCAGTGTCACAATTTTCCCATGGCTCCAGAGTGATTAGTCACGGCTCAAATGATTGGCTCAAAAAAGTGAGCACAGAACTGAGTGCCCTTAAGCAAAGATGGCAACATGCAACTACCCAGCTTGATTCATCAAACGTACAAATAAATGAGTGCAAACTTAATTGTACACTGTTAAATAATAATAAAAAAAATAACAGCATCTGTGGCTGCCAGAGCTTTACCATTAAAGAATACAGAAGAAACATTTTGAGATTAATGGATTGAACTTAAATTTACAGTAAAAAGAAAAACATTTCATTAACACATATAGCCTAAATGTTAAAATACCAAGTCCTAAAAACGCTTGTATATCTTGACTTTATAATATACTGACAACCACCATAAAAACACAGGCACTAAAGAGAAAGCTACATGTAGAATCAAAGCTCACCACAAGAAGCTTTTTCTCAAGCTGAAGTAAAATGACTATTATACTGTAGGTCACACAAATAAAACATAGCTAACCAAGGTAACAAACATAATACACACTCATATAATGCAATAAACCTTAATTTGACATAAAATAACAAAATAAATGTGCATAGCATTATTTAATTGAAAAAAACATCAAATATGAAGTACCACAGGGAATTCTGGGAATGTAATTAACGTTTTTTGTTTTGTTTTACTTTTATTGCCCCCCTTAGGGGAAACTAGTTTTGTAGCAGGTAAAACATATAAACAATGCATAATACACAAACAATATACTGTATTCAAAACCTGGCACTTTAAAACAACGCCCAGAAGGCAACAATTTAAATTCTTTATATTATGGGTGATCTATATTTCTAAACATTGAATGCGCCTTACTTGTCAAGGCTGTATTTGACTTACTCCTACTTTTCCTGCCACATTAACAAGGCTATTCAACCTATTCAATGTGGGATTGCCAAATCAAGCAGAGATACAAAAAGAAAACACTGATTCAATAAAAGACTTATAAAATAAAGTCATCATCCTAAAGTAAAAATTAAATGTTTTATCTTCCTTAAAAAAAAACTATTTCACAGTAAATAAATTATAAGATGGCTTTTACTTTTTTTTCATCAACTGGTAAATACAACTTGATAATGGCAATCATATTATGTCCTTGTGAATAACTATCATTTCCAACGTGACTTCAACACAAATAAACCTCTATGGCTCAAATAAAAAGATGGCAATTTAGTTTCTTTCGGACAGTAGTGTTGCTACTGGTACCTGTGCTAGAAATTAAATTCCCACAAAATCAAACAATCAGCATATTTATTACAATTTCCCTCTTACTAAGGACACAAATTGTTCCCTTAAAGACTCAATAGGTATTGTACTTTAAAGTGCATGCTTTTTAACTGGAGCCTCAGGCAAGGTCCCACAGAGGACAGAGAAGGAGAGAGAGAGAGAGAGAGAGAGAGAGAGAGAGAGAGAGAGAGAGAGAGAGAGAGAGAGAGAGAGAGAGAGAGAGAGAGAGAGAGAGAGAGAGAGAGAGAGAGAGAGAGAGAGAGAGAGAGAGAGAGAGAGAGAGAGAGAGAGAGAGAGAGAGAGAGAGAGAGTAAGTCACAGTAAGTCACCATTCCTTTCGTATGGCAACCGCACCTTAGGGGCAGTTATCACCTAGTGAACAATGGAAAGACACTTCAAATAACCAAACCGTAAAGTCTGATACAAAACCAGGAAGTGCAGATGAACAACTCTAAGATTATGTGCTCTGGATTTGGAGGGGTTTTTTTCCAGGTGCATTACTGTATGGTGCAGTCTATATGACTGATATAATGGCATATTTTCAGTCTCACCCACTTGCTCAACATGGCCGGCCTCTACTGCGCATCCCATTACTGACACCATGCCTGGAAGACCCCCGTCCGCAGTCAGCTGCACAGGGATAACGTTTCAGACTCTTAATGCTACTAATAAGCATGTTCCCCTTGCAACAGGGTGTCAATACCCATCCACAAAGTCACCCTCCAGACTCTCCTTCTACAAGGAAACACACCAAGTGCACACAATTATCTCCAGCGCCATTTTCATGTCTTTTTGGAAATGGGATATGGTGAGATATCACTTGGCAAAACATGCTCATTCCCAATGGCACATAACAAGTTGTCATCAACCACTGAACTGATTAGGGAAACACTGACGTTGCGAAATAACCGGTTTTACTTATACATATCCCAGAGAAGACAACAAGGCTTAATCAAGGCTTCCCAACAGCTAGTGATATAAACACAGGCCTGATTGTGTTTTAACAACCTCCATCCGAAGAGGCTGAGCTACAGTGTCAGTTTCAGATAGACTCTGCTTAGCTGGAACGCTTGTACGTGTAGGTAATTAAATGATAATGAAGACTGGTGACTTCACAGACGCCATTAACCCTTTTCATTTAAATAAATTAAAAGTTCAACACAGTCTCATCCGAACGAGAAGGAACACGTAATTATTTCATAATGTCAACCATTTAAAAACAAAAACACCCCACAGGCAAGATTGTTGACAAACTAACAGGGCGACAAACCATCGAATCTATATTTTAAGTCATTCCCAGACAGTTATCTTAGTCAGTAGGTACTAATAGGGATTAAACTGCATTGGCTGTTTGAATCCATGCAGGCCTCATGTGGTTAATTTTAACTCACTGGATATTGTCTCCTCAAATCCCACTTGAAGCAGCCAAAATGAAGCTTCGGGTAACCAGTCCATTTTTATGTCTGCAATGAGTCTCCAGAGAAGCAAATATCACTTTTCCATTTATATTGGACTGAAGCCAATCCGTCAAAGATGGACTCGCAGAAGATAAGCCACACTTTTGTTGAAATCACACACACACAGAGTCCATTTTGAGTGCCTAATGGAAGCCATCACATTACTAAGTAAATTGAATGGATGTGAAGAATAAAAAAGAAAAACTATATTTCATACTGCACAATTGCAAGCAACAGGTCTGGATTGTTTTCCTGTGAAAATCAAACACTAAAATGTGTTTGTAGTTGAGGATGGCTGTTTAATCTGTGTCCCTATACATGACCGTGTGCTACAGTACATTATAAACGTGCTGGCTTGCTTTTCATTGTATTGCCCATAATGAATCAAATATCATATATATTTAAAACCACTAAGAAAAGTAATCTAACAAACACTCAGTTTAACCCCTACACATTCATATGTGTCTTTCAAAGGAGAGTATGAATAAATATTAACTTCATTTTGCCTTCATCTTGAGTCTCAACGTCTTGTTTACAGAGTGAATCTAGTAACAGTGCAAATGTATTACCAGGTTACTGATTGCATCCACATCAGCATACATCTCTCATTCTTGATTCACATCAAAGACTTGTTTATGCTTTGACTCTTCATCATTTTTATCCATCAACGAACCAGACATGAAGCAAAAGTATATAACAAAAATCGATATCATTCAAAACAAAACTATGGGCCAAAACACGATTGATAAATTTTTACTGAAAGCTACATCTAATAATGTGATTTGTGAAGGAAAATATGAGGCCTGTATGAAAGGCTAAGGCTTGCTGACAAAATTAAATGAATTAAATTTCACCACGGTCTTTTGTACAATAAATACTGAGATGTTTGGGCTTTGTTTATCATTCTGAGTAGTTTATTCAGAATGACTGCTGCTTGCTGCAATATTGTCATGCAGATCCAGTGTATTCCCAACAATGAATCACTTCTATCAACGCCAATCCATTGCCATCTAAATGTCATTTAGTTATTAAGATACGCAGACAACATGATCATTTTAATTCGGGCTAATGGTGCTTTTCATGGAGAGGGAAAGGGGCTTGTGATGCATTACCTTGCTTTTGATGTTGCAATGGCAGCAGACAGTCCACAGGTACTTGAGGGTCCTCCACAGGAGGATGATGAAGAGACCCCCGAAGAACGTCACCATGGATGAGGCAAGGAAAGCCCACCACATGCGCTGACCATTGTTGTCACAGGGTACGTCTGGTGAGAATGGAATGATCACGTCCATCTTCGATATAGAGACAGAAGAGTCCGGGTTTTTATTAAAATTGAAATTATTACTCATTCTAGAGCTGCTGCTGCCATAGGATCCGTTGCCATCTGCCACTAGCATTGAGAAGCTTTGGACAGCTCCTGCCAGCGCCCCCAACCCCAGCCATCAGCCATATTGCTTCAAATATCCCTCTCCTTTCTTTTCTCTGTTTTTCTATCCACGTCTGCTCAGTGTAAATAATATTTTTGTGTGAGAAATACAGCAGCTTGGAGAGCGTGAGGAGAAATCGCGCGTCCGTTCCCCTCAGCGCGAGACATTTAAATCCGCATTAATGACGACTTCGTATTTTCATTTTGAAGGGTTTTCCTCGTCTTTTTCCATATCTTCTAAATAAAATGGAGTCTAAAACCAATATTCGTGTAGTCTCTGTTGTTATGCAGTGAGAAAGCAGTGGATTATTGAGAGAAAAGCGGACAAACGACTCTTCAGACGGCTTGTGTACGTCCAAGCTCTCAGTCGTCCATCCAGTGACAGGGTCGCCTCAGTGGTGTCTAATCGATATTTCGCTCATAAACGCCAAGTTAATCAATATCTCCAAAGCTATTCAGCTGGGAACCAAGCTGCTCTTTGTAGTCTTGCGAGGCTATGTGGAAGAACCCGTTCAAACATCGGCGTTTCGGCGACTATTCAGCTCTCAATGACACGTCGCTGTCCCCATCCACTTTCCTCAGCTGATCCAGGCAGTCCGTCAGATCTGCTCCACAGATTGTTGGGGAGATTTACAGGTAGGAGGGCGGAGCCAACCCGTTATAATAAAGATGAGAGTAAATATTTGTTATTAAACGTACAACAACAACAACAACAGGTAACATTAGCAAACATCTTCATAACTAAGAAGGAAACAATTAGAAAAATAAATACCACACACAGATTAATAATATTAACAAAACATATAGGCTAATATTTTACACTAGATACCATTCTTGATTTGTTTAAGATGCTGTATTAAAGATATGTGCTTACAAAAAGCCTAATAATAATGATATTAGCCTAACTTACCACACTTGCAATCATGCGCTGTGTAATGAATATCAGCAGGGCTGTCTGTATCATATAACACTCTTGCCAGTGTGAAATCACTTAACTAGTTAACACTTCTATAAACATTATAGTAGCATATATAATATTAGTAGGTATATATATTAATTTAACGTACCTTCAGATAAAACGTCCCATTAATTTGTATATTTTTCTTCGCATCAAAGATGTGCGTGTTTCCAACGCGCTGACTGCAAACCGGTCTGGAATCCCATATGAGTGGAGCGGAGCAAGAGATCCCGCTCCTACGCTCAAAACGTTCTGTAATCATTCATTTCACTTAACCTCCGTTGCGTGTTTTACATTAGCCGCTCCAACAATGTAAACATACGTTTGGAGCAACTGAAAACACCTAAAGTTGGGCCTTTCCAAAACTAAATAATTCCGCTTACATTTGCGATCTGATTGATGGTAAAATTATATGGATTTATATTTTAGAGCTGCGGGGACGTATTTCGATGCAATTGACGTTTACGTCGCTCGTTTACGCAATTCTGACTTTTTTTTCTTAGAATTCAGAATCGTGAGATAAAGTTTAAATTGTGGGATATAAAATTGTAACTGCAAAAAATGAAAGAAACATAAACTCGAGTTAGCCTATGCGAGTTAGCTATAAAGACATGGAATTGTGAGGAGGGAAAGCCATTATTGGGATGTGAAATAAGATTTTTATTTATTTTTATTCAGTGGCAGAAACAAGCTTCCATAGAGAAAACAAATTCTACATAGAGTCAGCTTTGACTTCATCAATATTCTAACGTTTAATATGAATTAATACGTGTCTTGTCATACAATAGATGTCTTTACCAGTCATTGTTATAATTCCTTCGTTTTGTCAGAAAAAAAATATAGGCTATGCAGTTTTTCCAGAATTTCATAAAACACACAAATTAGTTTTAAAGCATCTGAGAGTAAATACTTGTGGGCTAGATCTTTAAATGAATTTATCTGGCTTTATCTGATCATATGCTGCATGCATGTTGTGGACATTTAGCGCATATTTAGCAAGATGGTCTCGGGTCTACGTGAAGAGAAGCATTTAAATCCTATAAGATCAACAGCAGTGTGTCCTGTGCATTCAGATGTCACATGATGCTTCACATCAGCCTGTTTATCCTTGTCTCAGTAATTTGGTAGAGGTTTCATCGTTGAGGTCTAAGCTGTTTCCCCAAAGGTCATGGATAATCAATACACTTAGTAAATTATTGGGAACCTGTTAAAATAGCTTGCCTAGTTTACACATAGGCCTATTGATGGTAAAATTTAACAAATGAATGTTGGGCTGTGTTGTTCTTGTTGTTATTATAAGACAGATGACAAGCTAGACTTGCCTTTACTTCACAGGCTATGAAATGAGACCCTAAAACAAGTCCACTTTCAAAATACAAACAAACATTACCGGAATGAGGTGTAAAGGAGATTTACTGACGTCTATGATTTTTATGTTTGAGATTTACTGTCTGAGAGATGCTATTACCTGACCAAAATAGCAGCTGAAACAATCTTCATAAATAGTTGTCAGCTGGTGTACTGTATGCTGGTATATAGTCATGCACTTTTCCAAAATATTCTAAAATTTTTAAATGGATCAGTTTTAGGTTCAATTTCATCTTTCGTTGTTACACTTTTCCATCCTTTTCAGAATGGTCTGTTAAATACCATGACTTTACCCTATAGTGAGTATCGGTCCAGATGTACAATGAAGAGGTTTCCAACAAGAATTAAGACATTAATTTGTTTTAAAAAGACATGATATATCAGTGGATAATGTTAACATGTCGTTTTCAAAGAGTATCTGTTACCTCTCCTCCTACTGGACAACAGTGAAAGTGCAAGTGTAGTGTAAAAGCAGCTTGGTGATTTGATATTTGTACCTGCGGAAACATGGAAATGGTTTCTCAATAATTTACAGTTCCAGGGTTACCAAATAACATCAAGACTGTTGCAACACCCAACCCTGAGTGTCACTCAATAGACACCCCTACCCCTGGGTGACACGTGACAGAAAATCATATTACCGGGGGAAAATAAATCAATTGAATTATTTTTGCATTCCATTCTTCTGTTCAGAGTTTAAACTCTACATTGAGAACTGTCTTGTGTTGGTGTCTTTTTAGTGGTTTTCTATCTCATAGCCCTCTGTTCTGGTAGGCCACCAGTTGGTAGGGCCTGGATCTTGCAGACCTGGCTTGGTGTTATTTATGGAGGGCAATAGGATCCACGATTGGTCATCTTCCTGGAAAACGTGCCCAGCTGTCAGCTTAGAGGGCTAAAGAACCGGTTCCTGCAAGAGAACGGCATAGCTGACAGATGCAAAGCTTAGTTGAGCAGGAGTGATGGTGGAGGAAGAGGGTACACTTTCAGAAATGTAGCGTTTGCATGGTTGACCACATCGATCAGTACTAGCACTCAGGTTCTAGTACTAGTTCTCAAGTTCAGAAGAGCGGTCAGCAGCTGTCTGGAAACAGATACCCCAGCAGGAGACTCAACCTTTTCTAAAAGAAGATGAAGGGGACTTGAAGGACGTGTTGCTTTCGGGGTGAAGCCGAAAAGGCATTCTTAGGGCTTCCCGTGGCTGAGAATGGTTTCGAGAGGGAGCTGAGGACAAGAAGTCAGCACGATCCAAATGAGGACACATGCTCGGGGGAGGAGCTTCAGTTCTCATGACTGAACTGCAATAATCAGCGCTGGCATGGCCGACGGCATCTTCAGAGTTACACACCACCACTACACAAATCCCTTACTAAGGAAATGTGCTGTGGGACAGACCGTGACCTCTCTGTCAGAAGGATGTTTTAGGCTTACCTGATGACTCTTCCTTGTTTAAACGCCAGCTGAAAACAAGAAGGAATCTGTCTAGAAGCGCACTATTATTCAATGCCTCTTTAAAGCAGCCTTTCATGATAATTAAGTCTTTGGATACAGTTTTTTTTTTTTTCAAGTTCGTTTCACAAACAATTATTGTGCAAGTGGCAGCCTTTTCTTCAAATATGTAAATATGTGAATTAATGCAGTGCATGTGCTTCATTATAGTAAGCACTTCTGATGTGAAGTTGTAGAAAATATTGGATCCTAATGGACAGTTAAGACCAAATGATTTAAATGGGTGAAATGACAAGGAACAGTTCACAAACACACTCAACCAGGAAATTATATATCTTTAAATATTCTGCACCATTTTACAGTTCACAGTTTAAGGTTCATATTGTCAATATTAATGCATTATGAACTTTAAGAATATAACAATGTTGATTTCATAAACATACATTTGTTTACATAAATTCTAACTTTCTTGAAATGTTTAAAATGTATGTGGAAATTAACAAATTATCACTATCACTTTTCTATCTATCAATCATCCATCTATCATTCATTCATCCATCCATCTATCTATCAATCATCCATCTATCATTCATTCATCCATCTATCATTCATTCATTCATTCATCCATCCATCTATCTATCAATCATCCATCTATCATTCATTCATCCATCCATCCATCTATCTATCAATCATCTATCCATGTATCCAATAAATGAAATATCTATCATTCTTTCATTCAAACATTTATCAATCATCCATCTACCTATCTTCCATCCGTCTATATCTATATCATCTATACATCTGTTTACATATATGTCCATATCTTTCTCCTTTGTCTATCTACATCGGTCTATCATCTATCAGTTTATCTACATTTGTCTACATTTCCACCTGTATCTGCATCGGTCTATCTTTCCGTCTGTCTATCTATATGTCTCTCTATACTAGAATCAAGAGAACTTCAGAAAGACATACATTTCAAACTACAGACCCTTTGACCAGTGCTTTTCATCAAAGCATAGAAGTTCAAATGACAGTACTGTAGTGTTCTCCTCAGTCTGACTGGACAAGTTGTCAACATTATTTCCCCCCCAAACAGGACTCTAAACCTCTTTGACAATTTTTTTTTTCCTCCCAAAAAAATTGTTAGTGACACATCACGTCATAGAATCAGGTTTAACAGCAACTCATATCCACCCCAAACTGCAACTGACAGCTGTACAGATGCAGGTATTGTTTGAGAGCTCACCTTAGTTCCAGTAATTAACACCACATCTTCCCCATGGTTAGACGCAGTGCATCAGCTTCAAGGAGGAGCAACAAATAAGACAGCTCCACACTCAATTACAGCACATGTCAATCTGCCGGCGCTGTATAACACCCTTAATATGATGGAGATCTCAGCCCGCAGTCAGATGAACACGCCGTTCAATCAAACACACACCATCTTCATTCATTTAATCACATTGTGTGGTACAGAAAACAACTTTTATTCTCGCATTAATGACGTTTTCATACAAATCACATTCTTTTAGAATAAAAGAAATCCTGATGGAAACAGTACCAGTGTTCTAATCGTTCTAAATACTCTGTGGTGATGAATCCCTCGTGTAAAACCATACACTAGCAGTTCAGAAAAATAGTTAGACGTTAGATTCACTTTGACAAAATGCCTAATTTCAACCCAATGGACTGATATCTTGCTTCGAAAAGAAAACTGTGCAATAAGAAATCCCTTTTTATGCAGTGTTTCTCTTTTTCTTTAAAAAAAAAAGGCAGTTAATGAAATGTATGGAACAGGGAGTGATACACATGAATATTATTTTACAGTAAAAATTATAGTACCTATTTCCATTCTACTGGAAACCTACGAACAGTCATTTGTTTAGGGTTCAGAACATTGGAAGTGCAAAACAGAAAAACAAAAGTAAAAGTACATGTTTTTGGCACAACATTAATAGGGCTACTGGTCTGCATGAGACATAACATGCCTCTTGAATAAAAAAAAATAATAATTAAATAGCAATGAAAAGCCACTAACATTTAAACAGATTTAAGAAAACAAGTTCAGGTTTACCCTGCAACCTTTCTTTCTGTGATGCTTTTTTTTAGTGTGTAGTACATATAAAAGTGACTGACAAACATACGCAAACAGAAACATTTGCATCCGCTCTCTCGCACACACGCGAACATGCTAATATTTGCTAAGACGTGACCGCTCCGTCACAGTCCCCTAGGCCTATAGCCTAGTAAAAATACAGTAAATAATATATTTCTATATATTTCGTTCAATTGCATACATACGCATACGTGTACAAGTGTTACGTGGGATATTCTCTTTAAATATAAGCTCTGCTATGAGAATGCTCCGAGATCTCATAGTACACAGTGGTCTGTCTAGCCCTGGAGTGCAATCTGAGAAGTTTTACTGTTTAAATACCAGGCTTTCACCTCATGCCATTGTCATACGCTCAGTAGATCTCCAAAGGCACTTCCATTTGGCCCGTAGAAACCGCTTAGCTGCTGTCTGTCTCAGCTTGATAGATAAGCACTACGATTCAAAGCAACACTCACTCACATCTACACAACAAACTTGGCCACAAATGACTCTTAAAGCACAAGACGAGGATTCAGTCCTTGAGCTGATATGTGGGACGTGGGAGGGTGTCGCGCATACGTTTTGGTACAGGGCTGCGTATGGGCGGCCGGGGGGGTATTCACTGACTGATTGCTCTGTAAACGAGTGTCTTAAATGCAGCATTGCTAAAACTTTACATGTCCGTCAGGAAGACCAAAGGAAACAAACAAATACTTCAGTGCTATCATTTTGCTTCTGAGCGCGAACACACACACACAGGCACACACACGCGCACACACGCACACACATATACAAATAAGAGTTACAATTAATAACATAATAAAAATTAATATTGACACTAAAAATAAAAAACACTATTTCAACATGACGCTCGTAACGTTAGTGTACCTTTGAGTGTGTTGTGTATAAAGTCTAGTGTTTGTAAGTCTCAGAGCCCTACGGAGAGCCTAGCGGCGTCCACAGAACTTTGCTCTGTTCCTGATCCACAATAGTCACGATCTGAGTGCAAATGTAAGGGAAGGTGCCTCCTTGAACGATACCTGCCAGGAAACATACAAAAACAGTGATTCATTGGTTTTTTACAATACCAGTCAAATATTCAGACTTACCTATTCATTAGCTATTATTAATATTACCCATATTATAAAAATTACTATGAGAAACTTATCAGAAAGATACTGAGTAATAATATAAAGACAACATGTTTCTGAAATAACAAAATTCCATTTGTTTTTCACACAACTACACTGCCATTCAAAAGTTTGGGGTTGGTATGATTTTTTATTAAATGTTGTTTTTTTTTAAGTCCCTTATGATTACCAACGCAATTTTTTTCGTGATCAAACTTTTCTATTTGAATATATTTTAAAATTTAATTTAGTCCTGTTATGCGTCATGTGATCCTTCAGAAATCATTCTAAGATCCTGGATTCTAAGATTCTTATATTATTATTAGCACAGTTGTGCTGCTTAATATTATTTTGTGGAAAACGATTCTTTTTTTTTCTGAACTCTGATGAATAGAACGTTCAAAAGAACAGAATTGATTTGAAATAGAATTTTTTTGCAACAATGCAAATTCCTTTCACTTTTGAACAATTTAATGAATTTTTGCTAAATAAAATGTACAATTTTCCAAAAAAACATTACAGACCCCAAACTTGTGAACAGTAGTGTATATGCAAATTCTTTTTTCCTTTCTTCCAAATAAAAACAAAATAGTGTTGAATAGAATACTTCCAATTTAACACATTAAAATAGTAGAATAAATTATATTAACTTACATTATATTAGTAATATTGTCTATATATAGATATACATACACACACATACATACACACTATATGGTTAAAGTAAAAACAAAACAAAACAAACCTGTGAAAAATTTGCTATACTCCTGCTCTATCTTCTGTGCAACCTCAAACTGCTCCTTGGAATGTTTTTGAGAGACTTTATCCCGCAGATAAACCGGATCTTTTTGCTCTCTACACGGGGAAACAGAAACAGTCATTCACACTTCACACATAATGACATTACAAGATTAAACTGGCACAATGACATTGTTATTTTGAGACAAACATGGTTTAAGCAGCAACATTTTGAACAGGTGACTACATAATAATAAAAACACGTGTAAAATGAAGACATCTGCTGTTTATCACTAAGACTCTAGTAAAAGTGTGCAGCTCCCTTGAGAAGTAGATTCCTGTAGGGCAAAACAACTAAACACCGAACACGTACACACACTGCTGTGACAGGTGTCGTCTCATCTGTGTGTGTTAAGGATGGGCAATAAAGGTAACGTCAAAGAAAATTGTTTTCTAGTTTTAAAAACTAGTCTGAGAGTGTGTTATGGGAAATATATTTAAAAATAAATAAAATATAGTTATCTAGTAAAAATCACAATATGTGTATATAATAATATGCACGTATATACAGTAGTGGCCAAAAGTGATGTATGGCGGACGAAAATTAGTTTGAAAATTTGGTAGGCTTAAGTGATCATGTTAATTAAGGTGCATTGTCCCTTTTAAAATAATGAACCCTACAAGTTCAATTAAATTATCCCAAAAAAAAATTACTATGCAAAAAAAGTGTATAGAAAAACAAAAAGTGCACAGGAAGAGCACACATTGAATAAAACATAATCAGTTATTAAGATTTCGTTGGTTCTCTCTTTTTTTGCATTATGTTAATATTTTAGATGTATGACAGCCTGGTCAAAAATTATGTCTGCACAATTTGGCATGTTTCATTAAGTTATCACAAATAAAACAATTGACTCCAAGCACAACGACGCAATATGCTTACAAAAAAAATTAAAAATAATACACACATATATATATACACACATTTCTGAAGTCTCTGTGTTGCATGTTTTACGTTTTGGAAAGTTTTAGCATGGGGGAATTTTATAAAAAAACAATGTTTAATTGTTCCTTCATTTTATACTGGCATAGAATCATGGCAAATATATCATGAATATGTGTGAGTTTTCATAGAAAACAAGAGCCTCTTAAGTCACTGTACATGACGTGATGTCACGATCTTGAGTATTAATAAGTGCAGGACTGATTAACTCGGGTTGCCTTTATATTAAGTAGGTGCTAGTCGGCAAGTCAAAGACGCCCTGCATTAATCCCCATAGTGATCGAGTGCAGGCTTCCTTTTCTAATCCTTCTGGGAAATCACCAATTTAAAAAACCTCTGTTGGGACGACTTTGCACTATTAGCGCTCTGACAACTTTGCACAGAAGCGCTGAAAAGACCTAAAGGCAGTTCTGCAGCACTATCAGGAGAATAAATCAGGGATTTATTGTTCTTTTAAGTCTCACACCCCTGGAGAGCTATCAGTACAGTATGCTGCAAACCTGTGATATGCATATTAAGGGTCTAGAGTCGGCTTTAATTTTGCCTGTCTGATAAACCGGGCCGGGGATCTCACAAAGCGGTCTTCAGAGGACGACCTTGAGCATAAGCGAAGGAGAGAGACACAGACAGAAAGAGTGAAGCGGCTGCCTACACTGTCATATATCTTGTCCTATTTCTGTGTAACATTATGGTATAAGTGAGCCAAGATATTCATCCATTTAACAGCAGTTCTTCCATCAAATGCAGCCTACACAGTAAAACTGCTTTCCATTTCCCAAATGTCTCTGGGGCCCTGAGGGAGAGAGCGCACAGGAACTTCTTTTTGTAGAAATGTGCCAGAAGGGCCTTAAACAGAGACTGTGTGTGTTTTTGGAAGGGTCTGCAAGGACACCCAAGAGCTCAGCTGGCTCTTTAACTCGCTGAAATATTCGTACCCACTGCATTTATTACGAGAAGTACGTGTGAAGAGGGATGTGGACACTTACTTTATCTGCTTTGCGTTTTTGTAGCGAATGAAAATGACGATTGGGTAAATGTGAACGCTGTGAAGCCGTTCGATAGCGTGAGGTGCAATGTCAAGCAAACAGTGACAGTCCTACGAGAGAGAACGACACAGCACAGAACAGGTCTGAGTCATGTTACACACATACAGCATGAGCGACTGCAAACAGAAACAAGCTTACAGTCACTGACAGCAATCCTGCAAGAACCAACATGAACCTCATCTCTTGATATTAATCTACTTATTTATCAGATTGTGGTGGTATTATTTCAATTTAGCATTACAAACAAATTGACTGAGACGTAGTCAGCAGAAATGTGGACAGACCTTTTCTGTGATCTCCTTGATCGAGGCAACAGTAGTCACATCAAAATGGCCACTCCTCCGCTTGTAGTCGATGAAAAGAAAGTCTTTCACCCCGCGCTCGATGGCCTGCTGAGAAGCCTTCATCACCTCTGGATGAGCAGAACAAACAAAGGTCAGCTCACTCAGCACAACAGCATGATTAAGGCTGAACCAATGACATTTATCCATTACTGACAGTATACTCCATTAATACTACCATTTCCATGATACCAAATCTATTAAATAGTAATACCAGTGAAATGTTCTGTCAATTTTGATACAACAGCAAAAACGTATGCAACTGAACATACTTCTTTATATAGTTATAATATTACAAATTGAACCAAAAAAATATTTAAAAGTATTTAAAACCTGTCATTAAATACTCACCCTCATGTCGTTCCAAAGCTGTAAGACGTTTGTTCATCTTCGGAACACAAATGAAGATCTTTTTGATGAAATTTGAGATCTTTCTATCCCTCCATTGACCGCTACGCAACTCCCACTTTGACGCTTCAAAAAGTTCATAAAGAGATCGTAAAACTAATCTTCAGAAAATTTGGACTAAACGGCTTAATACATGTAGAGACTCGATCACTTAATATGATTAACAGATTTAATTTAGGCTTTCATCCACATGTAAACATTCATCAACACACACATCAGTTGTGGTAAACAGAAGCTCAAGCATGTTTGCTGGACGTGCAAGAACCAATGAGGTTCATTCTTGTGTTACGCAGCACGTTTGAGCTTCAGCAAGAGGTTTGTTCTCGCGTGTCAAGCAAGTTCGGTTGAGATTCTGATTATGTTTGCTGGTAGTTGCGTGGATTGTCAATGGAGGGACAGAAAGCTCTCAGATTTCATCAAAAAGATATTCATTTGTGTTCCAAATGTTGTGTTTCATGAACAAAAGCCTTACAGATTTGGAACGACCTGAAGGTGAATAATTAATGACAGAATTTTCGGTTTTGTGTGAACTATTCTTTTAAGACTAAGTATTTTTCACATTAACTATTCAATTAAAACAATCTGACATAGTGCAGGTACTTTTCCACAATTATTATTAGAGCATTTGACAGTGCTGTTGTTTATAAATGACATCGCAGAGAAATACAGAGTAATCTCATAAACATTTTTATTTTTTTTATTTTTTTTGCTTAAGGAAATTGGAAAATTTGCTTGGAGAGTTGATATACAGTTTATCTTTAAAGTTATAACAAACAGTAGAAAACATTTGGTCAACTAAAAGCTCAAGTTATTCTCTCTCATTCTCTGAAAGTGTTATGAGCATATGTGTATTTTAAGATTTTAAGGGTGGTATCAGTCAGATGCAATTATTGTCAACCAGTACTGATGAATATAAACCACGTATTATATAAATATTAAAAAATAATTTGAACAACATTCACATTAAAGTTAGAAACGAATAGACATGTACCAAGCACACATCTGCTGAATTTCCCTGGAGATTCCTTGACCAGCATGTCTTTAACTGGATCCACCAGCGGGCCGAGGATCAGCACTGGTCTGGGAGTCAAGCAGTCAATCTTCTGCACTCTCTGATAGGCCAGGCTCACACAGTCTGAGCACACCCCCCAAAAAACAACACAGAATCAACATCAGTCTCATCGAAATGCTCAGTTCAGCTGCACTGCATTATGGGATACTGGAGAGTCTCACCCTCTAAGAATGGAATAGAGTCTGTGCTGATCGCGTCCAAGGCTACCACGTCTTTCCCATCTTTGGAGCTGCTGCGTTTGTGCTTCTGTTTCCTGCGGAAGAAGGATCGGCGCGCGGCTGCGGAGAGGGTCTTACTGGAGCCCGTCTCGTCCTTCAGTTCAGTCATACTGTGTCTGCGGTAGAACTCCTGATCCATCCTGCACCAGAACATAAGAGCAGGTTACACCACTGCCTTTCTGCAGACTTCTGTACGTTTGGATTCAGTTGCATTACGTTGCTTTTAACTAGAGGTTGAATTAAATCAATATAAAGTTTATAATCATCTAGAGAGCTAGTAAGTGTACATAACACATTATAATGACAGTGAATTATATGTATTCAAAATTGCTGAAATAAAAAACTAACATTAATCAATTTCTACTAATTATTATAATATCCAATGTAGAAAAATAAAATCTAAAATGATAAAATTATAGCATTAAAAAAAAATCTAAATTAATATATTTAAAAACAAAAAAATATTTAGTCAAGTGGGAACGGTAAAATAAATAATCCTAAAATGGCCAAATAATGGCCAATTGGCATATACATAACATAACACTTTACTTAAAGCCTTTATGTATAATGCATTATAAAAGTATTTTTTAAGCTTTAAATATGCCTTGTAATTCACCTTATAATGCATTGTATGGTCTCGTGAATAATTGTAAACACCTTTATAATACATTATAATACTTATGTTATGCCTTTGGAAAATATAATGCATTAAAACCATAAAACATGACAAATGAAGAATTTCAGATGTAACAAGGAATCTACAAATATTATAATGCATTTGAACTTTGATTACAATTATTCATGAAAAGATTTAATGCATTATACATAAAGACTAAGTAAAGTGTTATCAAAATAACTTATTTCTATTTTAATGTACTTAATGTCATTTATTCATGTGATGGTAAAGCTGAATTCTCAGCATCATTACTCCAGTCTTCAGTGTCACATGAACAACTTTCAAACTTTTAACTTCTTGATTCAACAAAACAAAAGACTGATGCTTTTTGACTTTTTTAGATATTTAAATTAGACTAACCGTAACTGATTCATCCTTTATAAGACACCATCATTTGATTGAGTCTAAGGATGGGACTCACATATATTTGCTAGGGATCTGCCCTCTTTGAATTTTTTGTGCATTTTCATCAAGTTGCCAGGCCATCCAGGTGCCAAAGTTGCCATTTGGTAGTGTGTCATCCACATAGAGGATGTCATCTTTCTTAAAAGAGAGGTCGAGCTCAGTCTCAGCCACTCGGTCATAAAGTGCTCTGCAAGAGAGAGAGGAAATGAATAATTCAACAAGTGACAGCATTATACATGAGGCAAAGACTGCGGTGCGGCATCTGCAAGAATGAGGTAATACGAGACAAATGAAAAGGGTGCGGGAGACAAAGAAAAATAAGGGAAGGAAAGAACGAATGAAAAATTCAGGAAGAGGCCTGGACAGAACCGATCCTTTATTCCTGGGAGAAGCACGAAGCGGCTTTTAGCAGCCACCCATAACTCCTCATTCCTGCTCATTCATGACATGCGGATTGACAAAGATTATTTACTGCGGGTGACATCAGGGGAGCACATGCAGAAAAAGCGCCTGCAACAGCTGCGGGCCACAGAATTTCATTTGCAAAGACAAACACGGCTATTTCTGAACAGCCCTCTTCCATTATTCTTTTTCCACCGCGCAGACACAATGCATCTCTGTCTCGAACCGCCTAATTACCACGGCTACTATTATAGAACACAAATTATTGAGATTTGGTGATATTATCTTCACCGCCAGAGACAATATCTCACCCTCCATCTTAAACATAATTAACGAGATTAAAAGATTCCCGTTGCTGCAGTTTTTTCCCATATCTATATTTAGAGCAGCATACACAAGGCTCAAACACTGGCATTTGGTTAAAGGGAAATGGTAAGTGGCCATGTATGGTGATGTGTCAATGGCAGATGCGCAGACTGTTGTGTGAGAATGACTGTTGAGATCATGCTGTACCTTAGTGTTTCCCATTAATTACCCAGACTCGTGCATCCCACCATAGTCTAATCTGTGCCGCCACAGTTTCACAATGAACTAAATATATATTAAAAAACTTCTCATAACATAAAATGTCTCCAACTCTGTTTTGCACGATTGCTTTGGCAAAGTATCTGTAAAACGAACTAAAATCGAAAGTTTGATATGGCTTTGTGCCCTTTTCAAATTGCAAAAGATGGTGATTTGATTAAATAAATATATAGTCTGTTTGCACTGAGTGTTTCAAAGCGAATTGCGCACTAATCCTAATCGGGTGTCTTCTGCGGCTCGGAACGCCTCAGTTCACAATGTAGTGAACTCCAATGAACGCAGTGAACTCCCTCTCCGCATGTTTTGTGAGTTTACCATGCATTTGGGAACATAGAGGGGACCAGTTATGCATTATTTTCACATTAGCATAGTTTCCAACACTTGAAAGATGATAACAGCATTTCACTAGATTTGTAATGAGACACGTTTGTAAACCTGTTTTCACAGAAACAGAAGCTTTCTGCCCAAATAACAGCTCAACTGCAGTTTCCGTCCAAATAAAAGCTCATGGGTTTATCTCTTGCAAGTGTAGAAATTAGGACAAAAGTATTGTAATTTCCCTACTGTAGCGTAAAGTAAAATAATATACTTATGAAATATTCATTGTCATTTATTCTACAGAGCATTTATTTTAAATATATATATATATATATATATATATATATAAGGGTTGAGTCCCCTTTAAAGTTCAGGTCAATTAACTGACTTTTTTCAATTTGCACACTGAACGTGGGTTGGAGCTCTTATTTTTGAAGTGAAATATTGAACTTTTTTTTTATTACCTGATATAGAATCCATCTCCAGGAGTGTCTTTCACATGTTTGAACTCATCCAGACGATTCTGGACTCTGAAAATCACTGTTTCCACAGGCTTCAGCATTTCCAGGTACGCCTCCTCCACAGTCTTATTCTTCATATTAACTGAGCCATACTGGATGAACAAAGAACGATAGAAAGGGTGTAATCACATTTAGTTTAAATATCCAAAAATATAACTGTACACTTTGTCAACTTCTTAAAGTTTTAGAACTTCTCTGGCCACTGTGCCTGAAATACACTGTACACAATTATTTTAACATAGGTAAAAAACAAAACAAACAAAAAAATACTACATGCATACATAAAAATTGTAAGGTTTCCTGATCGATTTCCATTCCAAAACTGATATAACATGTGGAGAAACAAGATGACTTTGCATTGTCTTAGTGAAGCAAATAAGTGTTTAATACTGTGGCTGACACAGGTCTGAGTATGTCCATGCCAAGAATGGGATATTACCAATTTTACACAATATATGAGAAAGCAAAGAAGTGATCAATAAAAACAACAGTTAGGAATGCATCATACTGACATCTGAAACAGAGGAAAGCAATACAGTCAGTGGATGAGGCTCGAATGCACCCTATAGCAAATAGAATGACATTACACAAACTCAAAATATTTTCATTTTATTCTATAACATAAAATACATAAGTAATACCCCACTTATGCTTTTTACAAGCTTTTATGTATCTTGAAAAAGGTGTTTGCTAAAATGTGGGTAAATGGGACTACAGAGGCTGTCAGGAACATTAAACATCACACCAAACAGGAAAACTCATCTACCCACAATGCCGTGACAGATCAAACCTCAGCTCACGTTGTGTGCATTTAGGACAAAACATTGTGCTTGAACACCCAGCAAAGACTACAGCCAATGGCCAACTAGCAACTACGTTTTGTACGTGCATGAGGGGAATAACTGTCTACATCAGCAGGTGGCAGTGGTCTATGTTCGGCAGAAAAAACAAAACTAGGACTGCGGATATACAAACCGGAAAAGTGCTTGCTTACCATTTTAAATTTGAATCAGTTTGATCACTTTCTTCATTCCAGATGGCCATGTCGTTATGAAAATATTCACGTATCGAAAACCTCAGGTAAGATGACAAAATTAGAACAGACCTTCTCTGTGTGCCCTCTGACTTCATTGTTTGTTTGCTTTCATCGCTGGACTGAACAGCCAATTGGAGTTCTCTCACCAACTGATGCCAATTCAATATGCTCAATCAGCCAAAAAGCCGCCAACGGGGTCCGACTTGTGCTGACGGTGAAGAACACACTGCAAAAACTGAGCTGACAGATGCTCAACAATGGCCTGACACTGATGTTGGTCTATCACAGCCTTGTTGCATTTATACTCTCGCTCTTGCAAAATATTCAAACTTTCCAACTTGTAGAACTTAAATAGACTAAAATAGTTGCCAGAGCAATAAAAGTTATCGTGATAAACATCTTCATAATCAAACTTTTGTTGGTAAAAGAGCTTATTTTCCAGAAGCCAATAGAAAAATCTTATTGGCTTTTTGTCGAGGGTGAAATATATTGTCACTGCAGCACTACGTGGAGTAAAGAGTAATGATATATATTCAGCTTTAGTTAAGTCTAACTGCACCAGTGCCAATGCTAAGATGACAATGCTATTTGTCTTGACTCTTGATTGTAACAGCAGCCAACAGGGCTGTTGCTAAAAGTGTATTAGTCCATTCGTAAAGCATCCATCACCCCCCCAAAAATATTTATTTGTCTTACAAAGAACTGCTGTCTCACCATTTCTGTTCACAGTAGTCCCCAAAAAGCTTTACACAGACAGAGAAGGTGCTCCATTTACCTCGAGTAGCATGTCCCCAGCCACGAGCCCATCTGCTCCTCTGGCAGGACTGTCCTCCTCCAGCCTCTCCACAAAGATCCCCAGCAGGTTTCCTCCGCACAACTGAACGCCCAGCTCCCCCTGAGTCTTCCTCACCGTTACCAAGCGAGGCTCTGGAACCTTCTTGGAACTCTCTGAAGAAATTCTAAATATTTCAAGAGAGATACAGAATCAGACTGGTGGATTTCATGTTGTGTAACCCTGGCAGCTCCGAAAGGTATATGATTCCTTTTAAGAAAAGATGTACCTAATATGTTGATATTTTTATTATCAATGTTGATAACAGTTATTCTGCGTAATTTTTTTGTGGAAACCATGATCGCATTATTTTCTGGATACTTTGATGAATAGAAACTCATCTTTACTCATCAATTAAATGAAAAGTAATCTTACAGAGCCCAAATATTTGAACGATACTGTATGTAGGCAGTAGACAGCAAGGTCTGTGTATGTATCTGTGCAGTACCTGATGAAGCTGTTGGGGCTGGTGGTGGGTGTCGTCTGTTTGGAGGATGGGGTGAGTGTGCCTTCATCCTGTTCACTCAAGGTGTCTATGGTGGAGTGGTTATCTGGGGTGGCGGCTCCACTGCCCTGTGGGGTGGACTGAGTGCTCACTGGCTCCAAGCGGGAACTATGGAACAACATGGCCAAGAATAAACCACAGCTGCTTTCGTGATGAAATCTGCATTCACCTGAGCAAAAATGAATGTGAAAAGGGCTGTACCTGGAGCGAGAGTGGTTGCCGAGCTGATACATGTGTGGGTTGTACTGGGCCATGATCGTGATGGCGTCACACTGCTGGCCAATGATGAGCCGTGCTTGCTGCTCAGTGGCATTGCGCAGATTTATCCCATTATACTGAGGGAAAGAAACCAAAATGAATGTGAGCTGCACAATGCATTTTAGTAATTGACATAACAGCTTTACTGATCTCAAAAGAAGAAGAAAAAGGACATTGTTTTTTTACTAATATTTTCATCATTTAGCTGAACAGCAAAATAAGTCAAATTAAAAGAAAAGAAAATACATACAAGATAACAAATAAAATTGCATAGAATAAAATAAGAATAAAGGTAATTATATTTCTAACAATAAAACTGCATACAATTACTAAGATAAAATGACAAAAGTAGCTGCATAATATTGCATAAAATAAAAAGTGCATAAAATAAAACGACATACAATGAAATAGTAAATAAAAATGTCAAGTAAAGTAAAACATGCATTATATTCTGGGGTGTAATGGTCCTCAATATGACATGTGAAATATAGAAATAAAAACACTACTTAATTAAATATGTGGAATTCTCTAACTGAGCTGTATTTAAATAAAAAATGGTCATGAATTCACATTTGTGAAAAAGAAAAAAAAAATAATAAAAGAATTTACATTTTAATAAAAAAGGTAACTTTGACCCTGCTGGGTCTTCTTCAGGCAAACCTTTTTATTAAATATGGGAGTTATAAGCAGTGTTGCGGACATTACATTTTTTTTTTACTTTATTAGTTTATTTTGTCCTGCACCTGCCAGAAGGTGGGATGTGCACACAATTACTTTTTAACATGAATTTACATTTGCCATAAAAAGAAATTTAATTGAAAAAACAAAACAAAAAATAAAACCTTTAGTCATTGGCAAACCTTTTGATTTCTTTATTCTTTTCTCTTAAAGCCCATCTGGGTTATGGATGTCAAGTATTGATGTATACTAACCTCCAGTAGCTGGTCTCCATACTCCAGCCCAGCCTGGTGTGCGATGCTGCCCCCGGTCACCTTGGAGACAAAGATTCCACCATTCTCTCCACTCACGATGGAGATGCCGAGAGGCTCCGCCCCTTTGTGCACGATGACATTCCGTGGCTCCTCCAAGTATGGCCTGTCAGAGCGATAAAAGTGTGTGAATTTCAAGATGAGAGATAATCAAGTGCTGAGCCTGAATCTGGCCTGCGGGTCTTAGCCAGGGTAGACAGAGGAGAACCATGCAGGAGATGTAGAGCAAGAGACATTTACTGAACGGGCAGTTTGGAGGACTAACTGCCACACAGGCACAAAGACAGGATAGAAAGCAGAGGGAGTGTGCATACAGGACTTCAATAAAAGATCCAGAAGGTTGTGCATTAATTCTTCTAACCTAAATATTTAAATATGCCTGTACAAAAGACCGATTTACTTGCCAAACAAGCACAAACATGCGTTAATGTTACAGCTCCAAGTCCAGACAAAATATCATCGGCTTCCCTGACAAGTATGCAACATTTCAAAAGAGATCTCTGTATCCCTGATTAAAGAAATTATTAAAGCTGTTGTAAGTGATGACAGACTTCTTGCCATCATCATAAACAGGTTTGATTTGTCAGACATAATAATAATTCCTTACTGCAGCTTTAAACCACCTTTAGCGTTAGATTGATTGAGAAAATCTGGATCTTTTCGGAATGAGAGCTGCCAAACTGACATGCAAATCATAAATGTCTCTCCAATCCAGAACCGTAAGCATTTAAGACATTTACTTATGCTAAGCTAAATCTGCTGTGTACAGATTTAACATTCATGAGGAATCTCTTGCTGAGCAGGTTAATCAAAAAAGTAAATTAGTAGCAGCAGGTAAAATTACCCAATAACACCAATTAAACTCCACTTCAAGGAAAATGTTGACAGATTCATAAACTTGATCCCCTCCATGTAGTCGTATTAAAGGGATATTTAAAATGAAAATTATTTCATCATTTACTCACCCTTATGTCATTCGAAACATGATTGACTTTCGTTCATTTTTGAAACACGAAAGAAAAATATTTTTAGGGATGAACTAGCATCAGGCCCAATTCTGCGCTCGTGTAATCGTAAAAGTAATCAATATCAATCCAACGGTTTAATCAAAGTTTTTGATCATTTAAAAAAAAAATCTAATTATTATTAGTTTTATTCACATGTATGTGCATTGATCAAAGACTTGGATTAAAATGCTTGATTTATCTGGATTTATTTTTATGAACCTTCTGAAGTGTTTGATTTGGATGTGTGCACTTTCAATAGAGGTGCAAAAATCATTTGTGTTTCAAAGATTAATGAAAGTTTTATCGGCTTGGTAAGTAAATGACAGAATTATAATTTATGGGGAACTAACTTACTAAATAGGGATTCGCAAACCTACACAATCAAAATCAGCCTTTGGGTTGCTTGAGCAATAGTTGACTAATTTGTCAGTCATCTGAAGTGTCATTCCAACTCATTTTACTTCTGTAATTTGGCATTTCCATGTGGTAAATCTAATTATCGTAGCAGCACTAACACAAAGCCTGGGTTGTAAACCAACACGACACAGAGAAGCAAGGATTTCTACAGCCAACCACTCAGAACAAACAAGTACGTTTGTCAGGCATTCCCTGTGCGTAACTGGCAGGGAACAAACCTCAAGCTTCTGAGAGAGGAGAACCTAGGCCTAGCAGCCAGAGGGATTCTCAGAAAGGATCTGTTACGGTACAGAGATCTGAAAGATTCAGAGGAGCAAAGAAGAGAGGAGACAAACAGATTGTGAAAGAGAGAGAGACACACACACACACACAAGGGACTCTGGAGGAAGACAAATATTTTGAAAAGAATTATAATAAATGCATAAGAACAACTGGAATGAGTGACCTAGTTAACAAATCTCTGCTAAAAGTCGATCAGAATTTTATATGGCGGCGCTAATTAAAATAAGTTCTCATGCAGTGAGCGACGGTGATATGAACGGCTGATCCTTCAACATACATTATTTTAAATTGATGCACACACCAATTATTCGAGTCAGATAAAGGGATTCTGAGCTTGGCGGGCTGCTGTACGTGGATAAGAGCGAGCTGTTGAAGGGTCTGGTGGGGGGGGAGCGACTGAGGCAGGAGGAGTGTACCTGTCTTTTCTCCGCTCTCCTGCGGGTACAGGGCTGACGGAGATCCTGGGCAGGGTGGAGATGGAGCTCTGAGACTGGCTGGAGGCGAACGAAGACGTCTCGAGATTGAGAGGAGACAGGGGTGGGGTGATGAGGCTGGGACTGCTGCATTCTGAATGAGACAGGGACCCTGATGAGCAACATGGATGAACAACAGTCAGTGTGTTCTAGAGTGACAAAAGCTTGTTTTTACAGGAAACTATTTTGACACCTTTGGGCAATAACAAATATAAATCTTCATATTTATGAATTTGCCATAATATATCTTTATGTTGTGTATTAGATTCAAAATGCTGAATGCAGTTAAAACAGAACATACATTTAGTTAATGTACCAATATAACAATACGCAATAAACACAAATTACTCACAGACACTAGTTTCAAAACATTTGTGTCATTTTTTAAAAATACAGTAAATGTATAATGTTATAATAAAATGCTATTCCTTTTGATCTTTCTATTCATAAAATCATATTCTATTCACTGTACTCAGCACTGATAATAATAAGAAATGTTTCTTGAGCACATTAGAATGAAATCACAACAAAAATTGTGACACATATATTGCATTTTAAAATATATTTAAATAGAAAACAGTTCTTTGAAATATTCATATTTCTCAAGATTGCTGTGTTCTCTGTGTATTTGATCAAATAAATCCAGCCTTAATGTTTCAACAAAAAAGAACAGACCCTACAAAGTCATGAAACGAGAAAAGATTGTGAAATTATTTGAATGGCACACTCTTTAAAGCTTAATGTCCAAATAAAAATCACAAAAATATTGTGCAGTCTGAACCCGGCATTAAACTTTGGCAATGATTCATCATTAAAGAAAGAAAATGTTATATGCACTATGTTAAGTGTAGACTCTTTGCCTTGGGTTATTTATTCAGGCTCCCAATATTTCAGTGTACACAAATGTCAGGCTTGTTTGTGCAAAGTCTTCTCTACTTGACATGTTTTACTTGATTGAGCTTAGTCTGACATTTTAATTACCTTTCCTGTACCATATTGCTGCTAGTGGTGGTTATTTACAGTGTTACCAACTCACCTCTGTCTGAGCCCAGTATGGAGCGAGGATAGCGCGGTGTGGAGGGAATCTTTATCCTTTCAGTGCGATACTGCAAGTTGTTTGATGAACCTTCAGGAAACAAAGGGGAGAAGATGAGGAGACCAAACTCACACTACTTAAAATCAATGGTTTAGTGTGCGAGGGGAATAGATGACATAAATGATTAAAGACACAGACTGACCGAGTCTTGCGCTGGATGGCAGGGAGTTGGTGCCATGTGAGGCCCGGCTGCTGCGGGACGACTCGGAGTAGTCTGCGGTGCGTTTCTGGCTCAGGTCCAGACTTAGATGCCCCTGATGCTGAGGACTAAGATGGAGAGAAGAAAACTGAGCAGGCCATATCAGCAAACACTGGGTTTGGGGAAAGGGAACAATTAATCTCCAGAGAAATAAAATAATTGTCCTGTTTTTGACCTACAACAGCTCATTTGTACTTAGTATGACATAATAAAAAGTTTGCATTTTAATGCAATTTATGCAGTTTTGAGATGGGTCACTGTGATTTTGTCAAACAAGACATGTTCCTGGATCAACAACTTTTGTTGATCCTGGAACAACATTCTTGTCTAAAAACAAAAGTCTTAACTCGAACTCTATCCCTACCCCTAAACCTAACCTAACCTTAACCATAACATAACCCTAAAATCAGATGGTGTAGAAGCCCCTAACCCTGGTTGTAAGCCTAAACTTGACATTAACTGTAAACCAATCCTTCAAATCTGATTGGTTGACTGGAATGTTGTTCCACTTGGTGAAATCACGTTCACTCTGTGACTCTGACCGAGTTGTCATATTTCATGGAGGTAGTCTTCAGTAGAAGTACAGTATATATGTGTGTGTGTGTGTGTCTCAGTGGGAACTGTGGTACCTGGGGTGTGTGTGCTGCTGATTGATCTGGCTGGTGACGGAAGGGCAGTTGTTAGTGTGAACTCTGTGACTGCGCACCATGTAAACAGGGTTCTTCATAACGGCTGTTATCGCAGGGCAGGGCGCCAGTCCTCGTTGTGCTGAGTCTGAAGTATAAACACAACCATATAACCAATCTTTTACATTAAAATAATTGTGGCTACTGCTCTCCTCACACCGTTGAGTCAAGAGTGAAATGTGTTTACCCTTCAGAAAATGCGTCCACCACCGGTCAAGCACTGACTTATATTTGAGCAATTTTGTGTTCTAATCATTTTCTATCTAGGTTGCAATTTTTGACACTCTATTACCTAGAGCTCTAGAGCTTTATTTGTGACTTTTAAAAAATATATATATAATAATGAATTTTAAATCAAAATTTAAAATATTTAAAATGTAACTACGGTAAAAGGAATTCGTTTTTTCAAACTTAGCCTAAATTATGCTGTATAGAATAACTCATTTTGGACCAAATGTTGGTTTGTACTTCACAAATGTATATTTCTCCTAAAATAAAGAAAAATATTTGTTGGATTATTTTCATGTAAATTATCTTTTGCAATGTAAAAACATTTTTGACTGGCTTACTCAGTGCTGCTTAATATTAAACGTTCAGAAAACTGCTTGCATTTTAAAATTAAAAAGAAGGAAGAGGTCAAACCAGATATCGTAGTTAATGGCGAATATTGTACCATATTTTAAATATCTTGAGTTATTGTAGACTCTCACCTGACATTCGAAAAGCACAAGTCTGTACAGTGCCAATTAGTCTTAGAAATATCTAACATCTAAATATCCAAGTAACTTTCAATAGAAGCTGCTGAAGTGTTTTTGCATTCTACTTGTATTCTTTTTTCTTATTTCATTACATCATGGTCACAAGCAGGAAAATCCACTCTCAGATCTTTACACAGTTTATATAAATGTGCTTTAAAAATATTTGACAATAAACAAAATAGATATAATCACTGTTATATAACGAAAAAGTAAAATATTCTACATTTAATCATTTTGTTATATTTCACATTTGTTTAATGTACATAATTGTTAATAACTTTGTATCACCATCCTTGAAAGAATGCGTCTCTGTGTGCTGAGCTCACAAGACAAACATGAGCTTCTTCAAGAGGTGATTGCAAAGAGCACTTCAGAGCTTCCGACTCTGGTTGCTCAGCTTTTTCTGTAAGAGCTGTTGATAACTGGAACAAGATACCAACTAACATCTGACATCTGTGTTTTATTCTTGTACATTTGAAAATATGATTAAAGATGAGTCTTTGTTTTAGCTATGTCATGCGATATATATATATATATTTACTTACAGATACTTTTTTATTATAGGTTATATAAATCTTTAGATAAATCTAGATAAATCTAAAATGTGTACAGTTCCCATAAGAAAAAACATGGGAATTGTGCCATTAACTACAGTATGCCTCGCTTTGGCTTTTGCTTGTGTTCAGAATTGAGTTCCACCTTTAAGTAAAGCCAGCTGCTCTTGGAGACAGATGAGTAAAACGGCAGGGAAGCTCAGAAGACAGCCACTCTGGCCAAAGCTTGAACATTCAAATAGAGTAAAAATAGACCTCATTATCACACAAACCCCATGTGAACTGTATAGTCACATGACATAGGCATCAAGCAGCACCCATAGTGGTTTGTCCTGTTTCTACAAAAATCATATTATAATATAATTCTACAAAAAATTCTATTACTATAATTACAAATTCATATTATAAACATTTTATGTATTTACATAAAAAATAAAAATGTAAATACTGTATGTTAATGCATTAAATGAGACCTAATTGACACGGTTCATGGCTCAAAAATAAGGACGGCCTTATGCTGTGACAAAAAGATAAATGCATAAAACTGTTGAGACCTGCATTTTCATACTAAGCGATGACATGAACACAGATAAGAAATAGGCTTTGTTCAACAAGCCCGTTCATACATATTCAGCATGATTATCATAAATGAGCAATTCAATTACTCAGTACGGACTTCACCATAAAAATTAAGTAAAACATGAATTTTGTAGGACGCCTTGATCAGAATAAAGATGAACTGTAGATAGAGAGCATGTAGGAAATGTTGTTAAAGAGATACATTGAAATGGGTGGCTTGTGTTGTGATTAGGGCAGGTGTAACTCACTGGGAGGCAGGGTTCCATTATAGGCTGTAGGCACGAAACCCATACTGTGTCTATGAGGTCGGTTAGGAGAGGAACGCAGTATTTCCCTCTGCTCCAGAGAGTCACCATCATTTGAATAACTCTGCCAAACACACACCCCCACACACACAATTAGATAATGTATACAGTCCTATAGAAAGTCATAAATGTTCCTACATATTATAGAATATCCTAAAAATGGCTGGTTGGCTAATAAAATATACTCAACATATTTCATTCATTACATCATATTAAAAATATTGACGTGTTTGCTACTATAAATCACTATATGGATATTTTTCTTACAAAAACCCATCCCTTCAGAAGGCATTTATCATCCCACTGGAGTCGTATGGATTGCTTCTGGATGGATGTGCTTTTTAGAGCTTCAAAAACGTGTGCACTATTCAATGCCATCACAAAGCTTAAAAGAGCCAGGATATTATTTAATATAACTCTGTGTTTGGCTGAAAGAAGAAAGTCATATACACCTAGGATGGGGCTTGAGGGTAAGTAAATTATGGGACAGTTTTCGTTTTGGGGTGAAATATTCCATTAATATTACTTCTACTACATTACTGACTCAATATATATATTAATATATATATTTTAGTTAGTGGAAAATACTAGATTATATTACTATAATTAGCCAATTATAAAACATTCATACTAATAAAAGAACGCTAAGCTAGTCTTATACACATCCTCATCGTGTGTCAGCACTTCTAATGTTCTCTCTCTCTTTCTTCCTGGTGCAGTGGGAGATCAATCTCAGGCGGCGAGGCTAATTAAAACAGGGGCGGCTGGCTGTGTCAAGCCCAGCGGATCTATTAATTCACCTGGAAGCTCTGGAGAGGAATGGGCTGAGGAGTCATCCTGCGCCTGAGGGCCGGGGCCGATTTGGGCCTTGGACGCTTCACTTCTGGTTCCTCAGGCCGCATCCGACCAATGTCCTCCTCGCAGGACTTCCTGGAGGTCAAGACCTTGCCCTCGCGCCCCACCTCGGTGAAGTACAGGTTACCGTTGCGGTCCTCCTGCTTGGGGTCGGAGATAGAGATCGTGGTGATGGTGGACTCTGAGGTGGAGCTTCCCTGATGTTTGTGCTTGAACTTGAAGGAGTCGCTTCGTGTGGGTGGGGTTGGAGGTGTTAGGGCGGAGTCTGCTTTCAAAGGTTGAGGCGAATGGTAGTCCGTCTTCGAGGGTGTGTCTGTCCTTTTGAAGGCATCGGCTTCAAAGATGGACTTCCTTTGCTTGGGTGACCTGTAGATGGAGAGTTGCGCCGGGCTGTCAGTTGACATGGAAACACCCACCACCATTTTAGGCCAAGTGCCGCCACTGTGTTTCTTCTCTAGGGTGGTTTCCAGGGTAACGCATTCGGGGCCGACTGACTCGGAGCGGGTATAGCAGACCTCCTGAAAGGCACTGCCACTGTAGCGGGCCAGTCCCAGCTCTGAAGCGGGTCGGAGTGTGTTAGGGTGCAAGGTGGCGATTGGGAAGACCTTCCTTTCGGAATAACAACTATCCTCTGTGTCTGTCCTGGTCTTTCTTCTCTCGCCGCCCACGTCCCCACTATAAATGTCCGTCTGAGTGGAACTGTTGTGTTTGAGGTTTCTGCTGTTTCGTGAATGAACATCTGACAGGTGGATTCTGCCGTTAGATTTTTCGGCCTCCCTCAGGCTCTCAAAGATGTTCTGCCCCGATGTGCTCCGAGGAAAGAACTGTTAATGGACAGGTTCAGCATGACTGGCATAGTTAAAACACCATAACATCAATAATACAAACATTCAGAAGTACAGTACATAACCTACAGTTACTGTGGCTTGTTTCATAAAAGGCCGGCTTCAGAGGCTACACGAATAAGTTTGAGCAAACTCTGGATTTCTGGCTTCAAGAAAATGGATTGGTTTTAGTGATGTTCATTGCTATGGTAACTTGCACTACATACCTAACTTGATCCCGAACAATTTTTCATTCTGAATAAGAGATTGCAAACCAAAACTGGACCAATCGGATGCAAGAAAGATGACAAATGACATATAGATGATGAAATAAAGTCACTCCCAATTCACTCTCAACTTTTAAAATTGCCAAACTTACATTTTAATTGAAACTCAGTTTGTGAACCTATGCGAATTATTAATTAAATAAATTTAGTCAATTTCACTCTGATATTTTCTGCTCCCTTCTCAAACTTTAGTCCTGCCTTGTAGGAAATGCATTTAAACTCATGATATTTTTCTCTTAATCTTCAGCAGAGAAGTGAATTGTGCCGACTCTCAAGGAAGAAGCAAATCAAACCTTCATGCGTCATGTGATTGGCTGTCACACTTTCAAGTGCACGTGCTCTAATTTGTTAGGTTTTCTCAACTCTAAACCAACTCTGAAAATCAGAGTTTGTTCAGCTAGCTTTGTGTAACAGGCCACAGGTTATTTCATCCAATAACAAATTTACTCATTGCTAAGCTCCACCCCAATTCATGTTCTTCATGTTTATTTGGGAATGAGGGAATTTGGGAATCCACAGAATTTGTTTAGTTATAAAATGCTGTGTTTATGCTTTCAAGGAACCTTGTGTGACTATGTTTATGAAATTATAAGTCAATACAAAAAAAAAAGTATTTTTTTAGAATGTTCAAAACTATTTAAATGCTATCTTAACGGTTAGTATTGGTCAGTAACTTGGCATTACGCAGGGCCTTAGTAAAGGCTCAACTGATTACTGAAAGCAGTAATGAAAACAACTACAAACTAGCCTGTTTTACAAACCTGACTTCCTCAGTAACGCTTCAGAGTTGGTATTCTAACTCAGACACAACTGTCTCAAATACGACTTGGAATAAATGTCACGGCAGAACCTTGGCATGTGGTAATGAGAGCGGCGCACACGCTCAGACAGCAGTGAGAGAACAATCACCTTCATGAGGGAGAGAGCGAGCGAGTCCCTGCCGCCCCTCAGCAGAGCCTCACATTCACTCAGAGATTTGTTATCCAGAGCGATCCCATTTATCTAGGGAAGGAGAAATTTAGGTCAGCGCTTCACCAAAGAAAAGTGCCAGCAGACTTTTCAATCCTTCTATTTTCAAACTCAGAAATGACTTCGGAAACTTGAGAACAGAGACAATTGATGCCTGGTGAATGAAAGGATGGTGAACTTTTAAGATCTCCAGTTCAGATAAATCCTTCCATCTTTTTAAATGTAAAGGGATTGTTCACTCAGAAATAAAAATTCTGTCATTGTTTACTCACCATCCTTACGAACCTAAACCGACTGGCTTTCTACTCTTAGATAAAAACAGAGGAATGTTGTAAAGATTTGTACTAGCCATTTAATGATACTGTAAGGAGACTCCTAGAACCCTAGTATCAAGAAAAAGTGGTCCATACTACTTGTGCACTATATTTAAAAGTACCGAACTTGTTATTCAAAAATAGCTCTCAAATCAAATATGGTGCTATTAGACAGGTTTGATGTCAACAACACAAAAGAACCAATCGCGTCCAATTTCAAAAGACATTTATGTGATTTTGTAGTACATACAAATAATGTAGTACATTTGAGCACTAAACATAGTTGTTATTAGTGGATTTTTTTTTTTTTGTCTATCAGTGTTATTGTTAACAAACTATTAAAATATATTGTGTTACCGTAATTGAAATAAAGATAAAATAAAATTTTTATCAAAACAATGAAAATTTTGAAATGTTGCCTAAAGGATGTTAAACTAAAACTGATTTTTTTTAAAAAAAAATTACAAAATTACAACAATTAAGAAATATTTTTAAAACAAAACCTAATAAATGTCAAAAGCACATAAAATGATTAAAATCAAATTGTAAATTGAAAACAAAAATAAAAGCTAATTGAGAATATGAATAAAAACTAACACTGAAAAGAAAACTGTTCCTCAAATTAAGCTATCGTATGACTATTTTTAAGATTTGAAAATATTACACTAGTCATATGGCAAACTTTTATGATACCTCTGTTGGTGTTTTTGTCATTTTGAAGGTCACAAGTCCCAGTTTACTTTAATTATATGGAAAAAGGCAGCCAATACATTCATCAAAGTTTCCCTTTTTGTGCTTATGTTTCCTAAATGGCAAACCATGCAGGTTTACAACAATATGATAGCGAGTAAACCATGACAGTTTTCATTTTTGTATGACCTATTCCTTTCATGATAAGATCCAGCAAATGTAGTAGCACTATTGATTGAGCCGTCTGACATGGCCGATACTGGAGCCAAAAGGTTGCATATATCAACTACCTAGTATCTAGCATGAGAGTTAAAGTAACACCTGATCTGTTCTCAGGATTTACATCTGTGTTACTTATCACCAGAGTGGCAGCTATCGCTTAGCACATCACCTGTCTTATATTCAGTCACCTCCATTTAGGGAGTGGAGTGGATTTGATTGGCAGTTCGTCTAATGAGTCACCATGCATTTAAGATAAGTAACTGGATTAAAAATGTGCTTCAGTTAGGAGATTGTGATGAGAGCTAAGGTCAGACTTTTATAAGAGCAAAACATATCCTTGACAGCAGCGATCTTCCTTCAATTTGAGAAAGGATCGCATGACTGCTTGATGACTTACGGCAATGAGGCGGTCTCCGATGGTAAGAGATCCCTCTCTGGCAGCTGGGCTGCCCGGTGCGATAGCAGCCACGTACACGCCACCCTCAAGAGTGATGCCAGCATCTGGGAGGGTGCAGACCAAAATGAAAGGTCATTATATATACGAAAATTAGGGAAATTAGCTATAGTAACGGTCAAATGAGTTGTGGAAGATGTGGGAAGTTACAGAAGTAAGTGATACCTTTGTGTCCGATGAGATTAATGTGGACAGGAGTAACCAGTCTTCCTCCTAAAGATTTTCTCCTGCGAACGACCATATTGATTAGCCCGCCTCCGTTAAGTACGGTTTTGATGACCTGCTTCCTGTCTTTGTGAGTCAGGTCCACATCATTTATCTTCAGCAGCCAATCATTCACCCTATTGAGAGAGAGGCACAGCCGGTCAGGACATAACTATAAGCAGGGAAATAACTGTAGAATCATTCCAGAGGGCATTATCTGAAAAACACTTAATATCTGAATTCACCTCAATTTTCCATCCGCGACACTTCCTTTGTCCACTCTGGTCACAAATATCCCACAATCCCCTGGTAAATATGGATCATTCACCCCCTCTGCAATATCAAACCCCATTGCCTTCAAATCCATGTTGTCCTGTTGGGAGGATATTGATGGAGAGACAGATGAGACCTCTCCACATGGAGAAAAAATAAACTAAAATGAAGGTAAAGTGATGTGAATGATCATCCTGGAACAACAATTAAAAAAAAAAAAAAAACAGAAACAGAAACAAAACAGTTATAGGTTATACCTTTCTGACAAAAGAATTTCCTTTGCAGTCATTTGTATTTGGTGGGTTAGTATTTTTAATGAATCATTCACACAAATTTGTGAACTCCGGACCGACTTAAACTCTGGACCGACAAACAAAAGATTTTCTAGGAATCAGCAGTTTAAATTGTTTCAGAAAATTCTTATCTTAGAATAGAATTGCATGTTATTTAGGTAGGAATGTTTTGAAACAACACCAATGTTTGTGGTAACATCCTAAACTGTAAAGTGACCGTACGATTTAAACAAGTTTTGACAGAAAAGTTTGATAAAATGATAAACTTCACATTTCAGCCACAAAGCAGCAACATGCCTTTAAACACTAATGGTCAGATTTACAAACAGCTTGCGCCAGCGCAAACCCTCTTTTGGCGTTAAAAACCTACTATCAGGATTTACTAAAGACACACAGAGGAAAAATTAGGGCTGAAAAGACTTGGACAGGGTTATTTTTGCGGCTGACCTTATTGCATATGCCTTTGTAGGAGTTTCCTTTTCAGACACAAAATTTATGGAAGGAGAGTATTTAAATGAATCATGCGAGGTGATTTACTAAGGTTTGCGCTCGTCAATTTACTGGTATTTGCGGCATTAAAAAAGCGTGTCTTAACCCAGACGCTAATTTGCGTTGGTCCAGAGAATGTCTAACATGGCGAGAACTCCCACTCTCAGTAAACGTCCGGGTTCTGAACTGGTTGCAGTTCCACTCTGATTCAATATGAGGGCGCTCACAGGACGAGTGCAGAATGAATAGAGGTCTATGGAGCTATACCCCTCAAAATCCACTTTTCTCAGGATATAATTTTTTGTCTAGTAATTTGAATGTTGTTTTCGAAAGGAGATGCAAATAAAATTGCAGATTGCTGGGTGTTAGATTTGTTACAGTCACTTATTTGCTTTAAAAAATTTCAATGACGTCATACAATCAGCGTCCATTAGCAGAATGCTAGGTGTTATGGGCAACAACAACTTATCCTGTAAGAAATCGAAAGGACATAAGTACTCGTTCATTCAACTTTCAACATATAACCCATGTTGAACTTGCAAAACCTACATTCAAATCTGAGATTTCTCAACAGCAATCGGGTGAAAGAGACATATTTAGCCGTTTAGCTCCATAGACTCCCATTCATTCTGCACTCGGACGATCGCCCCCAGTGGAACTCTGGTGGAACTACAACCAAAATTCGGCACAATAGGACTTAATAGGGAGTGGCTTTCCGTAGACTGGCTTTGGTTGGTCATTATGGAAATTATATGGCTCTGTCTGTGTTCTTTAATTTGTCGTCAGTAGATCACTAGCAGGACTTTCCAGTCCCATCAGCGCTTTTTTGGAATTGCGCTCTTAAGCTAAAGTAAATCTGACACTAATTTATGCGACATCATCCGGAGCTAAGATGAAACAATAATTTTCTGAAGACAGTCAGTTTTCTTCAGTTCCCCACCACCCAAAAACTCTGTGAATCGCGAGAATGGCCTGTTTCAATATCAAAAAGGCTAAGAGTTTACAGGTATGAACCAGTTCGACAGATTTGTTGAAAAGAATCAATGACAAAGAATGCTTCTCTAAAATAAAATAATAAAAATAAAAATAAAAGAGTTTTGTTCTAAATGAGAGTAATATATATCTAAAAATACTTTAAGACTAAAACTACAAAAAAGTGTATTCCCAACAGAAATTTTGGTTGCACTTTATATTACAATAGATGCACTTATAATGTACTGCCAAATAAATCACTGAGTAATATAAGCTAACTACATGGGTTAAGGTTAGGTTCAGTGTTAACACCTAGTTATTACCCAGTTATTGTAATTACTGATAATTAATTGGCAAGTACAAAATATGTACATGCAGAACAGGCCTGTAAAATAAAGTCCTACTGAAATGTTCTTGCTTTTTCCAGGCCTGGAAAACATACTCCCAGATATTTTCCCAAACTATAATCTTTTCCTTCATCTCTTTTAGTTGTAGTGCTTTGGATTTCTGCATTCTTACCCGATCTTTCTCAAACTCCACCACCTCAGTCTCCCACTCTAATGAGTCTGTGTCTATGGCTGAATCATGGGAGCTGTGAGCCATTAGATGGCAAAAACGCGCCTCCTTTTCCAACTGGCTCTCCATCTTCTCCCTTTGTTGGTAGAGAGCACAAAACAAGACAGACTATTTTCTCTCTCTTCTCTCCAAACAGTCATCTAATTCATCTCACGCCCACAAAAACCAACACAAAATAGAATGTCAAATGTCAACAGTCTTTGTGAAGACCATCATTTTGTTTAAAAAGCTGCTGATGCAAGACCGGGAAAGCCTCTGTCCTGCAGGCCAGTTGGATAATACGGCTTGGCATCAGGGCATCTTTTGGCACAGTTTGTGCAATCTAGAAACACCTGTGCTAAATGGAGATGTTATAAAAGCAGCATCAAGGTCATACCTCAAAACTGGGTAGAACAAAACAGGATCGAGTATTTGGGGAATACTGGCAAACTGTCACTATGATTCATAGACTCAGAGGGAGGAAAGCCTGGAGGGCATCAGTGTCATAAGAAAAGAAAAGTCTAGTGCAAGAGGGTGGGGGTGCTCTGGAGTTTTAATGGGGATGGAATAACCACTAGGGGGCATCTGAAGCAGGAATTTGATATGACGCATACTGCGCATATTCACATACTGTCCGTCCTAAACAGTATTCGAAATTGGAAATGTCCCAATTCGTAGTATGTTGAAATGAGTATTCCAAAGATACCCGGATGGTCTACTTCTTTCCGGTTAGAAAACGTTGGACGAGGATTCAATTAATACTACAAACACGAATAAAGTGTTAAAAAACTACAAACTTGGCGGATGTGCGAGTCCGAAGGTTGAGTAGAGAGGTTTAGATAAAGGGGTTTGAGTGATTAATCAGTGTCTAACCTCCTGACAAAAAAAGATTTATTTATTCACATTATATTTCATCTGTAACAACATTGTGAACTTTTGTAAAGATAAGTTTTGTCATTAACTTTTAAATGCATCATGTAAATGTCTCCGCATGAAAACCCCACGACTGGCAGATCAACGTGCTACTAATCGGTAGGAAATTAAACTGAATGTGGAGGATTTTAACTGTGACAAGTTGATAGACAGAGCAGTTTAAACGGTGACAGGATGCGTGTAACTAAGTGACAGAGCTGTCCGTTAAAGATGCAGTTATGACAAAGTAGTATGTCCCAAAGCTTGCATACTATTCTGCTACACACTCAAAAGTATGTACTACTTCTTCACAAAAACAGTACATACTTTCAGGGTATAGTATAAGTAGACGAATTGGGACGCAGCATGAGCCGTGTTACCAATTAACAGACTCGGACCATAAATTAATTCCACCAGGACCATGAATCATTTGCCATAAATTAATATGATTGGCCATTATAAGTGTGAAACGATCTGCTACTCGTCAGTTCACATTCACAGATAGTCATCATTATTTTACCTATCAATTATTTATTTATTTAATGTTAATTTGCATTATGTTAATTATTTCTTTATTAATTTATGCATTCATATTTACAAGAAGTTGGGTGTAAATGTAATCAAATGCCTCACATTATCAGTATATTATCTGTCAAAAACTGACAGAGATTGACAGAAAAGGACTAAAAAGTGTTTACTTGAGCTCTTTAAGTTCCCTGGCCGCATCGTTCCGCTGTTTCCTCATGTCGTCAAGATTACGCAGGGCATCAGCCAGATCGCTGACGGCACGGTCTCTCTCTCTGCGCAGGTTATCACACAACGTCCTGCCAAAACACAGTAAACACGCGCTCAAGCATCAGCACCAACAGTTGCTTATTTTAGATTAACTCAATGTCAAACGGTACCGTATGCTCTCTCTCTCAGCAACAATCTTGTCTCTTTCCTGAAAGGCCCAATCTCTGCGACACTTGGCCACCTCTGCCTCCTGCACGGCCTCCTTCAGCTCCTGAGACATGGCCTCACACTGCTTCCTCAACACATCAATCTCCTTATTGGCACGCTCCATGTCCAGCGTAGCAGAGTCTTGTTTCTGTAGCAAAAACATCCATGATGAATATGACTGCATGATAATTTCGTCCCCCAAATTAAGACATCTGTAAAGTCATATTAGTGAAATGAGTTATATAAGCTTTGAGCAGCAACTTCGAGCCTTACAGCTATTCTAGAGAAGCTAGAGACCTCTAGTGGACTTCAGCAGCACTGCTGCTTCAGCTCCAAGCTGACTAAATAAAGCAGCTTTGGGGGTTTTCTACTGGAATAATCCAATGGCTCACAGCTTATGAGATTTTGATGAGCTTTGTGGTTTGAAGTGTTTGTTTGTGTGTGAATACTGGTGTGAAAAATCAAGACAGACAGGAACAAAGGTGAGGATGTCCCTTAGACATTTCTGCTCGTAGAACAGCAGATAACTGCAGTGACAGCTGCTAAATCTCAGATAAAAACCTGAATCATAATGGTAAAATACAATATTCACACTTGTTTTTGAGTTACTCTGAATCGAATACATTATCTATTCAAATGTGTTTAAATAGTTAAGGGTGCTGATACTACCGTTCAAGAGTTTGGGATTGGCAACAATGCTTTTGAAAGAAGTCTCTTCTGCCTTTATTCAATCAAAAATACAGTACAGTAAAAAAAACAGTAAATTGTCAAATATTACTACAATTTAAAATAACTGTTTTCTATTATAATTTATTTTAAAATGTAATTTAATTTTACATTTGATCCTAAAGAAATAATTTTAATATTCTAACTTTGGCATTTAAGAAACATTTATTATAATTATTAATGCTGAAAACAGTTGTGCTGCTTAATATTTTTTGTGGAAACCATGATACCAAACTTTTGAATGGTAGTGTATCCTATTTATAGATTTCGACCATAGAATTGTTTCATAGAAGTAAACAAACACTTCATTACAAATGTTGAATCTGAAAAGTGAGAGAGAGAGAGAGAGAGAGAGAGAGAGAGAGAGAGAGAGAGAGAGAGAGAGAGAGAGAGAGAGAGAGAGATATTCATATTCACAAACATTCCGTCAATGTATGTCTAATGGATTTTTTTGCCCACTTTTCCCTGCTTTTTTTTCTTTTCTTTTTTTCACACCTCTCCTCAATAAGCCGGTCGATTTGACAGGTCATTCATAGGTGTATAACAAACGGTGCGGGATGAGTTAAAATAAATTACTTCACTACAAACATTTCCATTATTTATTTTACTTCCATTTATCATAGTTTGTTTGGGCCTGGAAAATTCCCTACATCTTCCAGGTTTTCAATAGAAGACTGGATGTAGCTTCAGAATATGAAATACATTTTTTAATAAATGTTATTAATGTGACCATATATTGTAAGCACATGTCTGGCCTGATAGTATTCCCGTAGTAACTGGTCTCTCTGGATGATGGCTTCTGTTCTCTCTTTCCTGGCCACATCTCTTTCCTCCCGCACGGTCTCGATGTCTTTACAGGCCTGACTCAGCTCTTTCTGGGCCTCCGCTTTGTCCTTCACTTCATGGCAGTATTTCTCCAGCAGCTCGTTTCTCTCACAGATGGCACGGTCTCGATCCACCAGCGATGAATTTAGCTCCTACAAAAAGACACCAATGTCAGCGACAGTTATACACTATTGATTTAAAGTGCTTTTTCAAAACGACATGTTATATTCACTGGCCTCCTAGCACAAACTTGGCAACAGAAAGGTGATTTACAGAACAGAGAGCATATTATAACAAGGCTCAGTCCAACTTAATCTTGAATACTGTATACAGGGATACAGTGACTGCTGAACGTAAAGATCAGGGGGGGAAAAATAGCTTTGTTTCCATCCACCTATTTGTGTGTGCATTTTGAGATATTGCATAAAAAAAAAACACAATGGAAAAGCCAAGATAAATAAATAAAAAAAATCATAAAAAAACAAACACGCTCAATGGAGGCGGATGATTTTTTTCTTTTTTTTTTTTGAAAAGAGGATGTGCATAAGCTATGAAACATTTAGCAAATAAATCCCTCAATGCGCATCTAATAATTAATGTGACTTTGCCTCAACAGTGGATGTGATTGAGATTGGTCTGCTGGTTAGTCCAGTTATCCATTGCACGGCTTCTCAAATGTTGGTTTGATCATTTTGAAATGCCTGAGCCAAAGTCTGTCATCAGAACGATTTGGGATAATGACCTCCCTGAAGCGTCTCAGACGATTGCATTCCCAAACATCAGGCATCCGACGCAAGATAACATGACAGTGTTTATTGCATTTCATCTGCAAGCTCTGAGAAGCAAGTCATTTATGATGTAGGAAAAAAGAGCCCACAGTGGCTACCCCGATTGCAGCAACTTCCATTTATATTACAGATACGTGGCACTAATTTCCAAGGAAGTGACAATTTTATTTTCTTGAACACATGGGATGGAACCGCTGCTTTATTCGCAAATGTTTCATGATTTTCTAATTTTGCACACAAGTTAAATTCGCAACTTTGAATGGAAACATAGCTAATATGTTGTTATTATGGAGGTGTTACCTGTCTGAGAGCTTCCAGCTCCTCACTGGCCACCACCCTCTCAGAGGAGGTGTTTTTGAGCCGGGCCTCTGCCGCTTCCAGCTCCGTCTGCAGCTTGTCCACCTCTTTAATGACCTGGTCCCTCTCGCTCATGATCAGTCTGTATTCATTGAACACAGAATCCCGCTCCTCCTTGTACTTCTCTCCATCCTTCACCGCCTTCAGCTGGAAGTTCTTGTAGCGCGTCACCTCCGACTGAAGTCTCTCCATCTCTCTCTGCAGCTCCTTGTTCTGTGCTGAGGCCTTATTCAGCTCCTGCTGCACGGAGTCAAATCTGATGGGGTTCAAATTAGACAAGTCAATTAATTAGGTATTTTGATTAATGAGTGATTTTATTATTATGATGCTTAAGTACCACTTTTATAAGCGCGGCATGTAAATTGATTAACTGAATTGAAAGATTGGTCATTGACCGATCAGAAGTCAGGACCATAATTATACGATTTATGTGAAGGATATAAACAATGTACGCATCCTGTAGAAAATGTATGACAATATACCAGACAACAACAACAATTTAAAAAAAGGGGGATTTAAATAGGCAAATGGTTAAGAGTCTATAATAGGATTGCAGTGATTATGTTTCTAGCATGTTATATGTTTGGCAACAGTTCTTCTAACCCTAAAATAGAAATAAATGTTGTGATGTTATTTTCATCAAGAGGAGCATCAAGTTTTGGTCAAGATCTTGTATTGGCAATGTGAGAGTCCAGCACTCTGTAAAGTCTCCTCCAACACATCCCAAAGACTTAGAATGAATTTAAGGGTTGGATTCAAGAGGTGCCAATTCGTGTGTGAAAAGGATTCTTCAAGCTCCCTCCAACCATTCTTTTACAGTTTGAGCCTGATGAATCTTGACATTGTCATCCTGGAATATGGCCATGATGTGTCTTCCTACATGGTTGTTTAAGGAATGAAAAGCTACACACTCCATCAATTACAGTTAGAAGAACTGTTGCCAAACATATAACATGCTAGAAACATAATACTCACTGCAATAATGATCCAATCATTGACTATTAAAGGTGGGGTATGGGATTTGCAAAACGGCCGGCAGAGTTTGAAAATACACAACTCAAATGGTCCTACCTTCTTTCCTCCAACGCTGGCCCTGATTCGTGCGAGGGGGAGGGGGGTATGGTACAACCGTTTGATTGACGGACTTTCTGTCCAATGATTCTAGGTGGTCTTGGAAATGATTGGCTGGAGTTTTTCGAGTCCTGCCCATTCCACAGATGATTAAATTGCTTAAAAGGTGCTCTAAGTGATGTCAGGCCAAAATATTTTTTGTCACATACAGCAAACATCTCCTCACTATCCGCTAGCTGCCTGTCCCCTGAACACACTGTAAAAAAACGTGGTCTCTGTAGACACCAAAGGCTCCACAAACGGCAACAAAAACAAACTGCGGTGACACGCTCCACGAAACATAACAAACAGTGTTCCAGCCAATCACTGGCAAGAAGTATTTGAGGGTGGGTCTGGGGGGTTAGTGCGCGTGCACATGAAGGGGGGGTGTGAAGGAGAGAGAAGCATCAAGAGGGAAGTTTGAATAATGGCCGACACACGACCAAAGAGACGACGTTCCGATGATCAACTTACAAAGAAGAGGGAAAAGGATAAAGAACGCGTGAAGTACCGAATTTACATCTGTAAAGCATTCGAAAGATGGCGAGAACTCCGCCGGCAGAAGGGCTTCCAGTCCGACATTCAGGTAGGAAGGGAAGAGGGGGAGGAGACGAGATGTGATGTGGAGGAGGGAGGGTCTAGCTAGCCTCCGTTTTGTTTGACAACAATTCGAATGTCAACAACAAGTTACGACTCCCGGCATCGCTTAGAGCACCTTTAATTTTCATTTCAGTGCTTCTAACTCAGTGGCTGTAAGTGGGTTATGAATAGGATTTCAAGTGATTTTGAAAAAATGGACAAAAAAGAGAATCACATACCCCACCTATAAGCATTTGCCTATTTAAATCCAAACAGTCACTTTCTGGGGGGCCGGGCAGTGTATATTATGTAATGCCTGTCATTCACAACTTCTACTCATCCCTCAATCCTTGTGTGAATTTATTAAGTATTTAGGCAACTCTGATTATGCTTTTAGCTGTTTAACATATTTTACCACAATTCAATACATTGAGCACTTTTTTGTCTCAAACTCAATACAATACAAAAAAATGCTGCAGATTGTGTTTTATGTGACTGCAGTGTCTGAAAAAGTTAGAAAGTTAGAAATATATTTTATGTTATGTAATGACTGGCAATAAAAACTTCTGCACTTCCCTAAATCCTTGTGTGGGAATTTGTTAAATAATCAGACAAAGCTTGGTTTAACATAATTTTACCATATTTCAACTCATTCTGCTATTCTTGCCTCAGACTCAGAGCAAAAAATGCTGCAGATTATGTTTGACATGACTGTAGTTAAAAAGTTAAATTTACTCGTAGAGTGTTACACAACACTTAAAAGTAGATATCGAAGGCGACTGATGCTGCTCGTACCGTCTCATAGATGAAGACCACTGCTGTTGGTACTGGATGGCTGTGTCGCGCTGTTTAAGCAGAGCGTCAGTTTGTTTTTGCAAGCGCCTGTTCTCCTCCTCCACCTGCTCCAGTCGACTCAGGTCAGTGTTGTGACTGGCCACCTTCTCACTGTATCTTTTGCTCAAGACGTCGTATTCCTTCTTCACCCCCTCCAGCTTGTCCATCGCTGTGTCGTAGAGCTTGTTCAAAACCTCTGATGACCCATTCTCCCTGATTACCTGCATTAAAAAAAAGGCTTTCATGAACCTGATTTACTGTGCGGTGTCAAAAAAACAACAACATAAAAATAAAAAAATTATAAAATGAAATAAAAAAATAAAGGTTTAGCCTTTTGACACTACTTATTTATACAAAAAAAGGAAAGGGTATGTGTTCTTGACTACATTGATCAGTCCAAAAGATATTGTATTGATATTGATAAGCAGGCATTATGCATTCATGTAAAATTGATGTGACATGTCTGAACATATTGCTAATTTTACAATGGTTTTGAATGTAGCTCGTCATATCACATTTCAGAGTCTGGACTATCAATGTTATAAATTTGCTTTTATCATCACTTGAATTAAACTTTTACAATGCAAACACCAGAGGGCGATCATGAGTCTATAAAACATCTACTGTACTGGCTTGCAAAATGCTGTCACTGCACTTATACACAAAAAGGCAACACTGCATTCAGTATTAAACAAACAGCATTAAGTTCACTTGTTCTGCAAAATGCTGACCTATTAGAACACTATATGTCCTAATGACATAATCGAAGGCAATTCCCTGTCCGGGCAATAAAGCTACACATCAGTAGGGCCTGACCTAGCCACGGTGGGATTGCATATGCCGAGTGATTGGCATCTTTATCTAACTCTCCTCTAGGCCATGTAATCAGTGCTTAGAGTATTGACTAACTGCAAAAGCCTCTGTCCTTGTCCATCAGTCAGGCAGCACTTGCCCTTCCAGGCTGACCTTTTCAAGCAGGCGGAGTGTGTTTAGTGCAGCCTGTGGGCGGCGTAAGCACTGCTGACGGGTCAAAACACGCTTTCAATCTGTACGCTACAGAATATATCCTTTGGCATGCCTGATGTAACCACTTTGTGACAATTAAGACCGCTCCAGACACACAAGCAGGAGATATCGTAATGCTCTAAACCTTTCTATTTGTGTTAGTGGGTTTAATCCGGAAAGAACGCCTGATAAATCAATCCGACAGGAAAAGGTTGATTCCTTCATGGCAGCAGCAGAGAGCAGACAGTGTGTTGACACGGTGGCATCTGATTGAATAATCTCCTGTCCCCTGGCTTCCGATTTATGTCAAGGTCAGATTTGGTTGCACTACCATGGGATGCCCAGCCTTCGGATTTACAATATAAACGCTGCAGTTAATGATGCAACAGACGCACTAATCCCACAACAGTCTGCGCTGCGGGGGAACGACAAATTCTGCAATTTAATTAACCGTCTCTGGAGTGCTCCGAAAAATTCAGGGATTGATTTTGGCAGACTAACGTCACTTTCTGGCTGACGGCAGTACCATTAGGCCTGTTTCACACTGCAAGCGTAAGACGCACATATGTATTTTGGTGGCCATATTAACAGGTTACATTCACACTGCGTGCATTAGCAGGACGCTGCTGCGAAGAAGCAGTTCTGAAAATAGAGTTTCAGCACTGAGCCCACGTTTGCCGCTTACAGCACGCTGAAGTAGCAGACAGCATTGAGAAAATTCACTGTAAAACTATTCTACCACTCAAAAGTTTGGGGTCAGTAAGATTTATTTATTATTTATAATAAATACTTTTATTCCTCAAGGACATTACATTTTTAACACAGAAAAGACAATTATAATCTTACAAAATATTTCTACTTCAAAATAAATGCTTAACCACTTTCTATTCATAGAAGAATCCTGAAAAATGAATCATGGTTTCCACAAAAATTAAGCAGCACTACTGTTTTTAATGCTAATAAGAAATGTTTCTTGAGCACCAAATCAGCATATTAAAATGATTTACGAAGGATCATGTGATCCTGAAGACTGGAGAAATGGCATCAGAACATTCAGGAACAAACACTGTCTGTGTCTATTCAGTCTACTCATCTGACTGAACCCAGACAATTTAATAAGTTAATAGCTACACTTTGGAATTAGGGTTTTATTCTAAAACTATAAAGTCTGTAATAATTCACAAAGGCACACATGATAACAATTTTACAATTTAAGCCATTATTGAAAGAAATACTCAATGTAGTAACCCAGATATCACTTGATTTTCTTTATGGAGCCACAGTAGAATGCAGTGTTGGAGGTAAGGCATTACAAGTATTAGATTAGATTACTTTTTTTCAAATAACTAGTAAAAGTAACGCATCACTTTTAAATTACAAAAAAGATTACTTTTTAGCTTTTTTTAATAAGTAGCATTTAGATGTTTTGTTTCCCCATTTATTGACTAACACATCTTCTGTCCCAATGTTAAGAGAAATAAAAAAAAATAAAAAAAATACTAGGTAAACATCACATTTGCATTTATTTATTTATTAAAAAAAGAACATATTGTTGAAGTAAAAAAAGTTGAACTATCGTCCCCTGCGTCCTATTCTATTTAAAGGTGAACTAAGTAACTTTTTTACCTTAACCGAACAGCTTTGGAGTCATTGTAATGTTTATATTACTGATTTCGTGTTGAATGGTGGTCGTCTCGCCCCCCCCTGTTGGCTGTGAGCGGAAAAAACGCACTTGCAACTTTGAGCCGGCGGGCCGCCGACCACAGCATCAGGAAGTGTAGCGTGATATCAGGTCTCGCGATGTAACGAATTGCTTTACGGCAAGAAAGATCTGCTAAAATGAGCATCAAACAGAAATAACCCGGCGCCGTATACATGTGGTGTTCGAGCCGCACATACAATACTGACTGCCGACAGTTCAACAGGACGCGCGCAGCTCTTAAAGGGGCCACACCTTATTTCCACTCGTTACAGCTTCAATCCTACTGAACAGGTACCGGTATACAGGGGGAGGGGATCAGGCCGTGAGTGCAGAGACATCTCTGCGTGAGTGCTATTTACGACAGTACAAGTACTTCACAGCGACTCTAGGGGTCACTGTTTGACAAAAACAGAAATCCTGCATAGTGCCGCTTTAATGGCAGCACAGCTGAAAGGTTTGTTTGAGCTGCGTAAAGTGGCTTTCCTTCAGCTTTTCATTTTACTTTCGGTGAGAAAGGGCCTTTACATTTGCCAAAACTTTTGTTTATACCTACCAAGCCCAGCCCAGGTGTGAAAAAGTAACGCAGAAGTAATTTACCGCATTACTTTCCATAAAAAGTAACCGAGTAACACAATAAGTTACTTTTTAAGGGAGTAACGCAACCTAAAAAAAATAATTAAAAGTAACTTTCCCCAACACAGGTCAGTGTGTTTCTGTTACAGCATTTCATTTACACACGTGTATGAAACACATCTTAGTTGTCCCTGGAGTGTGTGTAAAGTACTGACTACTGACCTGTTGTTGCTGTAGTCTCATGTCGGCCACCTCTCTCTGATCTTCAGAGTGAAGTCTCCTGAGCTCCTCGCAACTCTGTTTCAGATGGTTGTGTTCCCGAACCAGCTTTCCGTTCTCTCTTTTCATAACCTCCATCTCCTCCTTTAACTGAGACTGCTCGCTTAAGAGACGGCTGTGCTGTATGCTGATATACAAGCACAAAACAAACAAACAAACAAAACAAATGAGGTACGTTACATTTTCCAACTCCATTTACCTCATGAGAAACTGCATCACCCTTCAAGTTTGCAGTCTAGTTTGACTTTTTTCATTTTGTTTGTGCAGTCTAGGTAGTTACAACCAAAACTCTTGTAAAAACAATAAAAATGCACTGATCTAGAATAGTAACTCTACAGTATTAGTTACTAAACAGCGATTCGGTTCCAAAATCTAAAAAAGCCATCTATGTAGGCTTCATTTTAAGGCATCATAGGAGTGCTTTAAAATCATGCAACATGATGTTGCTGTTCTAAGATACCTTGTTTTGGACAAATTCTAACAAAGCATCACACGTACCCTTTAACTCCATCCAAGATGGCCAGCAAATAAAAAAAATTCATATATGAATATAATTCAACACAAATACAAACGATCCATTCTAAACTGAATTAAAATGAACTATTTTACACAATATTTGTGTGTTTTGTATTTTATGCTTTTTAGAGTACAAGTAAAATAAAACATTTAATAAAATGTCAGCCTCTTGATGCGGTACACTCTAAGGCCTTCCACACGGACACGGGTATTTTTATAACCGTGACATTTCTTACGCGGTTCGGCCCGCTCGTCCGCACGGAAACGCAGTATCAGGTCACCGAAACCGAACATTTTTGAAAACCCCTGCCAGGGTGAGTATTTTCTGAAACGCCGGTTCCAGTGTTGTCGTGTAGACAGTAAAACCGGAGTTTTTGCGCCGCTGACGGCTTCTGATTGGCCAACGTGGCTTTACGGTTAGGGTTATATCGCCGCCTGCTGGTGTTGCATGCTCTTGACAGCGCTTGATAGCGTGTGTTTGCGTTTTCATGTGGACAGAGTTTTTTTTTTAAACGCAGGAAGGAAAAACTCCGGTTATAAAAATACCCGTGTCCGTGTGGACAAGGCCTAAGAGACAAATTCTTAGATAGCATCACTCGTACCCATCACAGAGAGTGCAATAAACTCAAAACAAAATATTTTTTTCAGTCTTATGGCACAGTACACTGCATTTCTGCTCATGTAGAGCGTTCCAAATCGGTTCTATTTTAGTTTGAATGCTACCAGCAGTAGACAACAAGGAGGCTCAAACTGAATGAATGTTTCCGTTCTCAAGACATCAGTAATATGCAATCAGCATGACAGAGAATGGCTGTGTGTGTGTGTGTGTGTGTGTGTGTGCGTGTGCGTGTGCGTGTGCGTGTGCGTGTGTGTTGTAATCACACACTGTTGAGGGAATGGGGAATATGGGATTAATCCCTAGTCAACTCAATCTTCATCTCTATGTGCCCAGCAAAGATGGGGACAGGAGGGCATGTGTCCTTACATCATAATCAGATTACAGCCGCTGCACATCTGTGTATGGAGGGATGGTATTATGTTGGTGTGTGGATGACCGCACACTGGCAAACAAGGGTGAGTCAGAGACAACGGAGCAGAACAAACTTCCTTGTGTACACACTCACATATTGCCAATTGGTTTAGATAACGAGGCTACATTAAACCAATGTCATTTAAATTAATGATGACATATGACAGAAGTATTATAATATCCCGTGGCTGTGCTTTCTCCATAAGACTTGTTATAGATAAGACACTGACAGGATAGTTCACATAAAATGTTTAATTCTATCATAATTTACTTACTATCCAAACCCATCATAAATTTTGTTCTTCTGTTGAACACAAAAGAAAATATTTAAAATATATATTTCATGTTTTTTTTGTGTTTTGCCCTGTGTTGTTTTGGACCCCATTGACATGGCATAGACACAACCAGTTAAATATTCATCAAAAAAATATGTTATAATCTTCTGTAGGATGGCATGAGGGTGAATAAATGGTGACAAAATTTAAATTACAATAAAAACAAAATCTGAAAATTCCTTTTTGTTATTGTTTTTTTTATTTTTGAGGTTTGGAATGATATGTGGATGACTAAAAGGTAAATTTAGATTTTTGGGTGAGCTATTTATAAAGATATAAATAGAATATAAATTCTATGCATATAAATATAAAACTGCACCAAAATTGGGATTACGCACATCAATATTGCAACATGAATTGAGTTGCAGAACAAAGTGCTTTAAACATTTAATAAAGCCATAATTAACCTGAAGATGATGCAATCGCTAATTAAAACCTGTGCTGCACATGCAGCAGATGGCTCTTAGCCTCAACTCTCTGTGTTTAAGAGACATGTGGCGCCTGTACTCACTGGTAGTAGTCTGCTTCCTTCACGGCCTCCTCGCACCTCTTCAGAGTCTTGGTGTGCTGGTTCTGCAAGGACTGTAGGTCTGCCATGGCCTTCATGCACTGCGTTTTCAGACGCTCGTAGTCATGACCAGGTTTGGAATTTGGCCTTTTAGAGACAAGAGTAATACATCAGCACTGTGTCCCTCAGTCTGCAAGGGTGGCCTTTGTTAATTGGGATAACAGAGATACACTACTGGTCAAAAGGTTTGGAATAACTAGAATTTTTTTTAATGTTTTTGATAAGTCTCTTATGCTCACCAATGCAGTGTTTATTTGAAAAATAAAATACAGTAAAAACTGTTTAAAGGAGCCGTATGTAAGATTGTGGCCAAAACTGGTACTGCAATCACTTTCAAATGACTGACTCGAGGTTGCCAGATAGGCTGCAGGATCCGATTCCGACACGTTTGTATCTGCAGCTGTGGGAACTAGAGCAGAGCTGGCAACCCGGATGCTGCAACACTACAGACTTCGTGATTGGTAGATTGGTGGAGGGTGGCACTCAGACCAAAACACAACATGACAACGTCAACATCAGTTGAGGGCTGCAACTTCACTTTTTAAATGACAATATCCTGGCCAGACTACTGTTGTCAGTGATATAAGTATTTGAAATGAACATGATTTCTTAATGTCTAGTGACATATCAGGGAAAATGTATGATTAATTGAAATAAATTTCGTACATACAGCTCCTTTAATGAACAGCATTTATTTGAAATAGTAAATCTGGGCCTTAAATGTTACAAAAGATGTCTAACAGCTTGCGTCAGCACAAACCCTATTTTGGCGTAACAAAACTACCATCAGGATTTACTAAAGACACAGTGAAAAAAAAGCACTGAAAAGGCTTGGACACGGTTATTTTTGCAGCTGACCTTTTTGCATATGCATTTGCTCTCACGCTAATTTGCCTTGTTTAGTAAATCTAGATCTAATTGTCTTTACGGTCACTTTTGATCAATTTAATGCTTGCTCGCTGCTAATAATAATAATAATAATAATAAGTATTTTAAATCTTGCTAACCTTACTAACTTTTGCTTGGTAGTGTATCACGTTTTCAACATTGTTAATATGTATCTTCAGTACTAAATCAACATAGAATGATTTATGAAGGATCATGTGACACTGGAGAGTGGAGTAATGTGAACATTCAGCTTTGCACCCACACAGGTACAGTTGCACGCGTCTGGATCAATTGAAAATCACATTTGTTTCAAACAGAGATCACGTTAGATGTTCTGACAAAATATCAATTGCTGAAGTCTATTTAAAATGTTTAGTTGATCTGAATGAATTATTTTAAAACAGTTTGAATGATTCACATAAATACTTTACTTTTTTTCGGGATTCACATCAACTTTCGGCCGCCGAAAATTATCGTCCGAAAAAAAGGCATTTTCAGTTTTTGGCCGAAAGAGAAAAGCAGAAAATATGAGCTGAAAATATTAGCCCCGCCACTTAGTGTTCAGTGCTCAGTTTTCACTCTCGAGCAGCATTTTTTTTGTTTTTTTGTGAGCGGCTCCACTTCCAAAGTTGCGAGACTCTGCCCGAGCATGCAAGTCTGTACCGGCACCCAGTTTGCTCTGCTCAATGTTTCGCTCATACATCATGTCAGTGACGTCACCCGTAGGTTTCTAAAGAGCATTTTTGAAGCCCAAAGTGGACGGAGCTGGCCGTTGCCCTCTTGGCAGCGCATCACTCGCGGATAACCGAAAATAGGTAAAGAGGCGGGATTAGCTGAGGTGACGTGACGGCTAACAGACAGCAGACAGGCGGCTAGTAGTGACAGCAGCGGCAATCCATCTGTCACCCACTAAGCTATATAGAGCAAAAACACTTTATGTACCAGGCTGTAAAAAAAAAAATTCTGCTGTAAAGTTGAGCATATTAACATGGGGGGTCTATGGGATTGAATCTCTTTTGGAGTCTGTCTCTAACGACCAGTCGATTAATTGCAGTTTAAGTCACTTCTATGTTGGATTCAAGAGAGAACGGAAGCTTGCCGCTTGGTTTCACTTCGAGTGAGCGATCGCCACCTGGTGGTGTTACAACGCAAACAATACAATCGTTATATGAAGTGCTAAGTTATGTTCAAAAGGTGATTTTCTGTATTTTAATCATAACCGTAGACATCAGTGTGACTGTGTATATCCAAATTATAAACTTGTAATCCAGTGAGAAGACCGTTTGTGAAGCGGTTTAATACCTTTACATGACGCATGCTCTCTCTGGTCAGCGGCAGAGCTGACACAGATTTGAATGTTCCACTGTGATTTTCATAGGCTTTATTTACGTTCCAACATGTGGGTCGCTTTATTCTACATAAAGCTTGAATGGATGCAGCATTACGAAGGTGTCGGTATATAGTGCAAAACTACACTCATATCGGTTATACAGGAAGACAAAAAAGAACCAGTAAAACATTTAAGGTTCTGTTTTCAACCAAGGTTTGTACCTGCAGTCATCGAAGGTGGTGCCAGGGGAGGCGAGAGCCAAGCGCTTGCGAAGTTCATCCCGTTCCCTGGTGACCTGTCTCAGCTGGAACAGGATGGTGTCCAGGTTCTCGCTGGCCGGCCGGGTGTCACTGAGCGCAGGTGGAGGTGATGAGGCTTTGGTACCTGCAACAGTGAGCACGTCACCGGAGCACAGACAAGCTCACCCAGTACTAATGCGGGGCTACGGGCAACACAGAGTCCCCAAAAAAACTAAGACCATAATGGAGGAATCCAACTTGGAGTATGAATATTTTCTCTTTAAAACTGCAGTGTAGCAAAGACAGTCTCAAAAACAAGGTTTGAAACCGCTCGTCACAAACATGTAACCAATCCCGTTAACGTGCGAGGTGGGGCTTTTCCACAGAGCGCACAATAACACAATGGGAAAGGAAAAATCAGGTACATACAGCAATATAGCGGGTGAATTATGTATATTGTGATGTTATGATGAACTATATGCCTTTTTCCACTGACGTTCTGAGTTATTCAAAGCGTTTCTAAGGATACTAATGTTTAGAAGGCAGCTGTCCGACTCTGAGATGGAAAACAGGAACATGGTTTGTGTAACATTAATAACACATTATTAGCTGTTTGATAACAGTCAAGCCTAATCATATTGATTCCCGTTAGCCTGTGTGTCTGTCTGACGTTGTAGAGAGTGATACATAAAACGCACTACCATTCTGATACATCGACTTGTAGCGACCCTGTATAATTCACTCTTCCTCTTCTGAATCAGTTTCTGGTTCAAACCTACATGGCTGAATAAAAACAATATTTCCACTTGCCATTGTGTAGCGTTTACTACAGTTGACCAAGTGGATGTGCAGCTTTTTAGGTTTTATTTAAACAGCTTTTAACAGCATTATTGTAGTATTATTTATATACTATTGTAATATTTTTATTTTTATATTTTAAGGTTTCATTTTAAAATTCAGTTGACGTTTTTCTGTAATTTTGTTATGTTAGTCATTTTTATTAGTTTTTTTAATATTTAGCTTTATGGTTTAGGTTTAAGTTTAAGTTTAAGTTTTAAGCTTTATTTAAAGGAACGAAAACTATTTTAATAGTTAATAGTTTTAGTTAATAACAACAACAACACTGTTTTTAGAGCAGAACTACTATGACTAAAATAGAAAAAAATACAGGCTTAAAATGAAATCTGACCTTTAAAGCTTGGTTGTAAAAAAAAAAAATGCAGAGCAAAAAAAAAAGCTGCATAAATAAGCGTAAGCAAAAAAATGTGAACATGCTTGAGGTCACAATGGCTGACATTCTGAGCACTTTATGTAAATTATGATATTTCGGGATGAGCAGCAACTAAAATTCCACTATAATCTTTTGGTCTTGGACAATCTGCTGCAGATATTCAGATAATGAACTCCGCTTTATGTAGTAACAAAGAGGATAATCTACATTAAAGATAAAAGCAAAGCAGAGAACATAGTATTTGTCAAGATGTCATTTCATTGCCTTTCTAGGGATTTATTAGTGGAGGTTAACATGAGATATCTGGATAAACACCACAAAGCTTTTTTTCCACCAATTTTCAGGCCTAAAAATCATCATTTTAAAATTCCAGCTACTTCTGAAAGCTTGTGGGAATCATTAATATGGTATAATGGTTAAATAATGGTTAAATTCAGTGTAAATTTGTATATAGCAGCTGATTTTAAAACAGAAGTCCAATTTATACCAAGTTGAGAAAACATGCATGACACGATTTTAAAACAGAATAATGCATCTTTATAAATCTCTCTATACAAGTATAGTATTATGTAAAATCATATTTTGTAAAAAAAAAAAATAAAAAAAAACATGCAGCAATCGTTCATAGTTTAAGGTTGATTTTTTTTTTTTATTAAACATTTAAAAAATGAAGCATATGACGACTAACAAAGTTGATGTGAATTTCTGTGTCATTTATTCGCAACTGACTGTGAACAGGCCTTATGTTGACCTCGTCGTCTCAAACCCACATTGCTCCCCAGCAGACCCAAACAGGCAGAGGGCATTATGGGTATCTCTGACACGAGTCATTTGGATGACAGTCAGCCTCAGAGCACATTCTCCACTGACACCAAACCAGGAGAACAGAGCTCGGCCTTCAGATAGATCTGCCATGTCCTCCAACACGCAAAACACTGTTCGTCTGATTTGAGTGATTTTACAAATGCATCATACACACACACACACGCACACATCGAGCAAAGCACGGTGACAATGTGTGCAAGGTGTCAAGTGTGGGAGACGAAGCTCTGACATACCGACACTGCTGAGGGAACTGCTGCTCTCAGAGTCTGATGGCATTGTGGACAGGACGCTGTAGGTGGACCCTGCGGACGAGAGAAAACACCATTAATAACTCAATGCTCACTGTTACAGCGCTTTAATTAACGAAATGCTCAATGCTGGCAGAAAGACAGCACTTTAGTAAATACAGAATAATTAACAAAATTAGTCATTTGGAATGATTTTTATTATCAGTTTTCACACTTTAAACCGGTTCATTGATCTCAAGGTGACCAACACACAGCCTAACAGTTTTAGTCGACTTTGTTTTAGCCCAAAACAAAGAAGAAATTAAATATGCAAAAACAATCATCATTAATATAATTGTAACATATTTAGATGATATTATTATTGTTGTTATTTAACCCATAAACACAGTGTACTGCCGGCTCAGGTCGTTGAAAATGGCACATCATTATTTAACGCAGAATCTCACGATTTACAAAAGATCCCAAACCCAAATCAGCAGTTTCTTAGCATGAGAAAGTCCACATGTATTTTTTTTTTTTTTTTTTGGAGTTATACACAGAAACTCACGTCACTCAGGTACAAAAACAACTTAAAAAAAGCCTTCAAATCTTAAAAGGTTAAAAGTATTGTTATTAATATTATTTGTTATTACATAATCTAAATGTTATAAATATATTGTCATTTATTATTTTTATTTGTTATTAAAATATAATTATATTAAAATATTATAATTTATCTATTATTGTTATAAATATAATTATATAATAATAATCATATTTATAATATTATATATATACATTTATATTATTATAAATATATATAGTATCTATTAATTTTATTACATTTTTTTATAACTGTTTTTCTTCTAAAATAATTTTCAAAAAAAATAAAAAAATAAATCATTATGAAGCATAAATATTATTATTATCATCATTATAGTAAATCAGATATTCATAAATAAAATATCTATTATGAATGTTTTTGCTATGTAAAAGGGATGATTTTAGTGTAAAAAAAAAGCCATTTTAAAACCATTACAAAAACTGTTCTGTAAATAATGTCATTCTGCAAATCAAATGAATCAGACACTTAAAAATGATCAGTAGCCTATTGTTTGTAAACCACAATATCATTGTCTGACAAGAAACTTTGAGGCTTGAAATGATCATGCAAAACAAACAGAAAGACATTAAAAAACCCTGTACAACAAAACTCTTTACAACTACCGACCCTACGAAAACATGCGTATTCCAAAGTGTGTTGCTGCAAGAACACCTGAGCATGTAAGCAAATACAAACAATAATGAAATGGATAATTGAATCTTCCAGATTGTTTGCAGCTCCTCCACCGCAGGGCTCCTCCTCTCAATGAGCAGAGCGTCTGGTGACAAGGACACGGTTCATTATCACAGGCCTGACTCCACAGTCCACACACACACACACACACACTCTCTCACCCAAATCCAGCCAGGAGAAGATCACAGTCTCTCGGCTCTTCCTTCACTCTCTTATCACATCATCGAGACACAAGTTTTGCTTTTGAAGAGCGACTTCAATGCGTCCCGTAGCCTGAAATAACTTCAGGGTAGCAGTGATTTGAGAGCGAGTGCAAGTTGCAAGGTTTTTTTGGTGGGGTGAAAGGCAGATGGAATAAATAGATATTGTATAACGTCTAAAAGCAGACCGAGTCCTGCGAGTCCTGTACAGGAAGTCGGCTTCAGAAATAGAAACCCTGGTTTTAATACACTGCAAACAAAAGGTACTTTACAGAGAGAGGATGGATGGAGATACACTTACATGAACACATGGAGCTGCGCTAACTTCATGCATCAATGATTCAATGGCTGTAGAGAACAGACATCACTAAAAAGGCCTAAGGGAAAGTCTGGCACATAAACCGGCCTATTATCACTCAAAGCAAATTAGTAAGTGTCAAATTCTTTGATGGCTATAACAAGTTGTTGATTGTTGATTAGCTTATAATAAAATATTGTATTTTGTAGTGAATACTGCCATGCAATTTACCGCAGGTTGGAGGTTAGTTTGTCAATATTAAAAATATGTGTGGCGTTAGATTGAGAGGAAAGCAGCTTCAGAGGTGGAGCAAAGTTGTTACATTTGGATTAAATTATGCTTTTCAAGTCATGGGAACATGCAACAAGATACTAAAAACTGAATGTTAGACCATATAAATAGCACATAACATTTTGAAAATATACAAAATTTTATTCAGACTGTGAGGGGTGGTTTAAACCTTTCCTGATCCGTTCAATAGGACATGTGAACACTTGATCATATTAAAAACCCAAGTTTTGAGGTTCTGTGCATGTACAATGATGTATGACGCACAGAATGAGCTGTTGTTGATATAAAATATAGAATATAGTGTCATAAATGACTGTCGTGTCATTCTAAAATTCTCATTCCACTCTTCATCTGTAAAGTGCACCAGGACAATGTTGTCCCACCAGTCCTTGCAAGGACTCTCATCCACAGACCTTGTTTTTGGGCGTTTGCTGCATGATAAATTATCGTCCAGCAGCACAAATAAGCAGCACAAAGCCTTTGCTCGTCGTCCCCTACGTCTCCCTGAAATAGATGAATATTATTTTTCCAAAAACAAAATATTACATTTATCTCATCTAAAGGTTTGCGCTCATTGCATTTTTTACAATGGGGTGATATTGTTGTCAAGAATTTACACAACATAAGGAAGTTTGATTAAAAATTTTTATTAAATTGAAAAAAGTAGCACAAATAAATACAATAGAATAAAGATACAAATAAAGAGAAAAGTTTTTGATAGTATTCAGAAATACAGAAACTGAATAAAGTAAATCAAATGAAAAATTACACTGGGTATCAGGGTTTGAAATGAACACCCGCCAACTCGCCAAATGTGGGGAAAAAATCAACTGTGGCGGGCAACGCTGTCAAATCAGACAATTTGGCAGTTAGCTACTTATATTTACTCACTTTGCTGGGGAAGTTCGTGTTAGCCAAATCTGTGCAGATTTAGCGCAAATACTCGACTCTTGAGTCATCATGTTATATTAAATATCGTATTGCGCTTAATCAGCTCATGGCTAACTTGAACATGAATGGCGCACAACAAAAAAAAAATGGCGCGCTTGTTCATTTGCATTGAAGCAATAGCGAAGATTAAAAAGCATTTGGTTAAAGCTGCTGTCCGTAATTTTTTTTAAGTTCAAAATAATTATTTTTAAAAAACCATCTTCAGCCAGTGTTCAAATCTATCTGCTTGCCATAGCTAGATTCAAAACGGTTAGCTTGTAATAATGATTTTAATTCCAGTGGTACTGGTGGGTTTACGCGGGAAATTCGAGCATGTCTTTGCGTCATTACGTCACATCCGTACACATAAAGAAGGAGTTTCGGCTGCCGGCTATACTGCGCGTGAGATGATGTAGAGATGTATAGGTTTTTCTCGCAGCACTTTACATAATTAAACTTATGGCGGATCCGAAAAAGATCCAAACAACAATCATCAGAGTCAACTGGAGATTCACCAGTTATAAAACCCAAAAGACTTCGTACTTCGGATTTAAGGTGGCTAGAGAAAGAGAAAGAAATTAACCGTCTCATGCGAACACAAGGATAAACATCAGCGGGACTTTTGAAAGGTGCGTGAACTCCGTGTTTTGAAGAGTTCAAAACGGAAGAATAGACCACTTTTTTCTGCTTAACAAGTAAGACATTTCAATAGTTCAATCGTGTAACAGTACCACTGTTTTCTTAATTCACACAGTTATGGAGTTTCCTTTGTTGTGCCTTTCCCGTTTAGCTATTATGGAGAATATGAATTCTGAACTACACAGGTAACCATAAAACACATTAAATTTAACGTTAGTCACGCAATCCTGATGTTGTTAACATGAACAATTTGAGAACAAAGTAGGCTATAATTTGCACGGTTCCTGTAAATTGCGTTGATTAAATCTAACGATCGCTTGTCATGTCGAAAGCTTTTTCCCCCTTAGTTGATCAGAACAAAAATGGATGTTACTTACTTGTTCAGAAGATATTTTCCGGTGAAAATTCTTATGTCGGTCAAACTTTCAAAAAAGTGAATCTGTGATTCTGAAATGACAGTATCCACACAGCGCAGTGATTGACAGCAGCACTCGCCTCAAAACACTGTGTTCATCCGCGCTGTTTCATGCCGATTTACAACCCACGTAAAGATGATAATTCCGCAAATAACTGCAATTGCAGATTTCGAACAGAGATGGTGACAAAGAGGAAAAACTGCGGACTGTAGCTTTAACAGAAAATACATTATTTTCCTACATTCCAAAAATTCGCAATTCCGAAATTCCCCCCCAAAAAAACTTGTCAAACCAGAGTCTGGTATCCAGACGCTAATTTGCGTTGCTCTTGCTCGTTGGTCATTATGGAAATGATCCGGCTGTGTCTGTGTTCGTCGCACAGAACTTTACACTCCCATCGGGGCTCTGTTTTGGAATTGCACTTTCACGCTAATTTGCCCTGTTTAGGTAATCTGGCCCATACTCTTTATTCTTACATTATTCGAAACAAATTATTATAATTATTGGAAATAATTATAATAGTTTAAATCTGAGCAGACACATTTGGCAAAGTTCATGTTTGACAGATTTCAAAACAATAGCAGTAGCCCTTTCCCCGTCCTCATGCATTATGTAGGTCAGAGATGGCATGCTTTGCCCTGGGCATCCTTTGTGTTTGTTTGTTTCCCGCTCTGCACACACTTGATCCAACAGTTGTTTCAGGCAAGAAGACGATCAAACCCCCCCCAACAACCCCCCAGCAACCATCACAAATACGGCATGACATGCGCTGCTATGATAAATTCAGCTGAATTTTAAATCCTGCTATATGGCAAAAAAAGATCCACAGGCAGAGATTGAACATGCTCTGAGTGTCTTCCTGAAAAATGGACCAAAAGCTGAAGCTTAATAATGGATGAACGCAAGAGCATTCTTCCAAAAAAAAAACACATTTATGCTTTCGCTTTGACAGCCTAGCAGAATCTGTTTGTATGAGGTTGATCTTGAGTCACAAGATCTTAATACACCATGATGATAATCTATTCAAACATTGTCTCATAGGCTACATTTTACACAGCAGCAGAAAACGGTTGTCTTTTTTAGAGCGCCAAATATGGTTACGTTCATTTCATACACAGTTCAGTTATAAACCAAAGTGTATATGTATATATGTTGCATGTAATTATGTATAATTTAATGTTATTACTAAGTACAAGTAACATATGTAACAAGGACACTGTAACAAAGTGTTACCGTTATATAATATTTAATAAAATATTAAACAAAATAATTAATAAAGTGTGATAATTTTTTTATTTTAAAATATAATAGTGATATAATTGTGCTCTATTGAGTGTACACTCAATTACAGTACACTTAAATACAAAGCTAATATTTAAAATATATATAATCTGTAATATAAAATTTTCAACATTTAAACCTAAAATCAGCAAGCTTTTACTTTGGCGGGATGCCAAGAAGTAAGCATATGCACTGCCGGTTTTAGCACTCCTGAGTGAAGCGTGTCAATGAATGTCACAGCTTTGTGTTTTGCTCTGAAAACGGCAGATTTATTATGCATTCAGTTCAAATGGAAATCTGATACAGAATTACAGTTCGTCGATCTAAAACAGTGATTGGGCTTTAACAGCTGTCAACCATGAATACGCAAATATGAAGTCTGACTCTGAACTTATTAACCCAGTGCATTTTTTATTTTGGTCGAGTATGTGCAACACTTATGTGCACCCCTGTATAACATATATATGTATATATGCAAAGAATACAAAGAGCACATTCTAAGAACTGTTAAACTAGGTTTTTACACGATTGTTTATGTGTTATTGACCCACAAGGAGCGTTTAGAAATAATTTCTGAAGAAAATGTGCAAAAACTGACACCACTAGGGTGTTGTGGAAACAGCTACCTACCACTACAAAGCTGCATTAACTCAAGTCTGAGTGGTCTGTCCCGTTCATGATACTGGGCCGGCAAAGAGGGCGTCAGAATGAGCCTGATAAATGATTCTGTTTACCCACATTTCAGCGGTCTAAATCAGCAGACTTTGGCTGTGCTCCTGCTTCTGCTGCAGAAGCTGCTGCCGTTTGATGAAATCTGGAGTCGCCCCAGCACAAGCTGAAAGACAGAGAGCAATGTGCCCCAGGAAAGGAGAAGACATCACATCACACAGTCTTTGTTCAGTCACTTCTACATGACGCAAGGCTGTGGTACTGAGGGCAAGGTTCAGAGGAAGCAGCCAATCAAGGCTCAGTCCGTCATGTGACATGGCAGTGTATACAGTCGGTCTGCAAGTAATGTGCATTGAGGACTCTCACGTATCAGGTGATGTCACACACACACAGATAAAGGGACATTCCCACTTTTGACAAGACTGGAAAAATCTGAGGGAAACAGAGCGGTAACCCAACGCTCATTCAGTACAATGACTGAATAACCCCGAGACATCTCATGAACACAAAGCACTGAAACGGAGGAACCAAAAATCTCATTTTACCACTACAAGTGCTGCATCTGATATTACTTGGCATTTGGTGGGGCTTTTTATCCAAAGCACACTACCAGCAGGAAAAGAGCCCCTGGAGTAAGTTTAGCTCTCGTCTCAATGGCAGCACAGTAATAGAGCAAGATTGTGATCTCAGTAACTCTAGTTCTCGGTCACGCCTACTAGAAGCACCAGTCTCAGTGTAACGTTAAGAATCTGGGCTGCCAACAACATTACGCATCTCATCACTTCACATGTCACTCTCCAACCACAGGCAACCTTTGTGGGTTGTGGCCAAATTCGGCTTCTCTCGGCACATCTTACAGAGATTTGTCATCTGATGGCCAAGCAAACTTTAGAGCAATTTATTTGGGCCTAAATGTAACACTTTTCCCTTAACAGAATCATCTGTGGGAAATAAAGTTATACGCACAACAGTTCAAAGGTTTGGGGTGGGTACAATTTTCAAATGTTTTTGAAAAAGTCTCTCTGTTTAAGGCTACATTTATTTAAACTAGAGGAAAATGTAATAGTGAATTTTTTATTTGAATATATTTTAAAATGTAATTTATTCCTGTGAGGACAAAGCTGAATTTTCAGCATCATTACTTAAAGTCTTCAGAAATCATTCTAAAATGTTTCTTGAGCACCAAATCAGCATTTCTTATCAATGCTGAAAACAGTTGTGCTGCTTAAAGGGATAGTTCCCCCAATATTGAAAATTCTGTCATCATTTACTCACCTTCATGACGTACCAAAGCAGCAAGACTTTCGATCATCATCGGAACACATGAAGATCTTTTTGACGAAATCTGAGAGCTTTCTGTCCATCCGTCAACAGCTACGTTCATAAAGAGATCGTAAAACTAATCCATATTAATGGAGCGGTTTGTTCCAAATTTTCAGAAGAGATTGCTTTATATGAGGAATAGATTTAATTTAGGCTTTTATTCACATAGAAACATTGACCAAGCCGCTCAATTCATTTCGATTAGTTTTACAATCTCTTAATGAACTTCCTGAGGCTTCAAAGTGGTAGTTGAATAGCTGCCAATGGACGAACAGAAAGCTCCCGGATTTCATTAAAGAAAAATAAACTGACCCCAAACTTTTGAAAGAAAAGTGTATAATTTACCTGTTTATGGATTTTCTGAAGGACTAGTCAACTAGTTAATATTAAGGATCATTAGGTTAAATTAGGGTCTAAGTAATCTGTATGTGCATTATACATTTAAATTTATATAGCACACTGAATCAAAGAACATCTATCCAAGATCATTGGTTGGATTCCCAGAGAATGCAAGTCCTGATGAAATGTATTGTATATGAATGCAATAATAGTGTCTAGCAATAAATAACTACAAATATAAGCTAAATATCTAAATGTATCTTTTTTAACTACACAGTCCAGAAACATGCAGATTATAACAAGCTTGCTCACAGCAGGTGATCTAAAGTCATAGAAAATTCATTATTGAAGATGATGAATGTGTTACAAAAGCATTGCTCTGATGACTGTAGCGGCAGAACTTAGAAACACACCTTATGTGTGAGAGAGAGATGAAGATTACTGTGCTGACAGAACACTAAAATCCTCTCAGACAGCCATCAGAGAAAAGTAGCAAAAACATAAAAAAACAAACTAAAATTAGAAAAGAAAACCAATTGAAGAAAAAGTCAAAAAAGTCCTTGAAAATCCACATCTGATTGTGTTGCAGTGACAGGTACATAATGCAGGCTTACTCTAATATAGCATCTCCCAACGGGACACATGGCCTGTTTTCCGATACCCACTGTAGTGCTTCCTAGAAGAAGCTCCATGTGCCAGTCTGATCACTGCCGCTCAAGACTGACCGACATCAAGACTCATGCCATCTCTAGTCCTCCTGGGGAGATTGTACGTACAAGCCTGGAAGTTGCAATTACGATGTGATGTGCATACAAGTGATTTTAATCAGAAGATTTTTTTTCCATTCTTTTTCCATTTACTGATACAAAGAAAACCTGTGAAAACCTTATGCAACAAAATATACGCATTATGCGTGTAAATTATGTTGCTTGTATTCTATTTTTCTTGTGCCGCCACACAGAGAATGACTGGAAAGGAATCGGTCACAAAATCCTTATAAAACCTAAATTGAGACACACTGTAAAAAAATTCTTGTCAAATTAACAGTAACTTACTGGCAACAATTATCCAGTAGTTGCTGGATTCTTACTGTATTTCATAGGTTATACAGTAAGAAACTGTTGAGAAAAACAGTATAATCCTGTGAAAACAACAGAAATCATTTACAGTGCAGCAGTACACAAAATATGCACAACCCTAATTTCCAGACAAAACTGTCAACTTTAAATGCATTAGAATGTAAACCATCGTTCAAAAGTTTGGAGTCAGTAAGATGTTTTGTTTGAAAGAAATTAATACTTTGATTCAGCAAGGACAAATTAGGCTACATTCATCAAAAATGGCAGTAAAGGCATTTATATTGGTATAAAAGATTGCAGTTTCAAATAAATGCTGTTCTTTTGAACTTTCTATTTATCAAAGATTACTGAAAAAAAGTATAATGGTTTCTGCAAAAACATTAAGCAGCACAACTGTTTTCAACGTTGATAATAATAAGAAATGTTTCTTGAGCAGCAAATCAGCATATTAGAATGATTTCTGATGAGACACTGAAGACTGGAATAATGATGCTGAAAATTCACAGGAATATTTTACATTTTAAATTGTATTCAAATAGAAAAGAGTTATTTTACCTTGCAATCATTTATTGCAATATTACTGTTTTTACTGTATTTCTGATCAAATAAATGCAGCGTAAGGCAAGCATAAGAGACTTCTGTCAAAAACATTGAAAAAGACTTGAAGGCAAGATTAGACCATCATATCTCTGTATATTTCCATTACCTCACAACTATCATCTAGACCGTGGCACTTCTGCAGTTCCTCTGCAGTTAAGCAACTTGGGAACACTTGAAAATGGTAATGAGGTCTTTCTCGATAGCTCTGCCTCTCATGGAAAACTTGAAGCTCTGAGTGAAACTAGGAGGCTAGTGTCCATTTAAAGCCACAGAGACTAGCACACATCTATGGTGCTGACAGTATCATTTTGTCTCCTTTAATTCCAGCGTTAGCAATCATTCATGCGTTCTGTTGCCATTAAACGATCAGGCGCTGCTAGTGAGTGTTCACACCACAAATTGAGCTGAGATCAATAGGCTACTGTTTGAGCCAATGTGAAAATGTGTGTGAGAGCATCATCAGGAGGGATATTGGATTTATCAAATAGCTTTGTGCCACGGTTAGTGATGACATGTTAAGCTGAAGACAGACAGATAGAAAGAAATCTGTTTAGATCCAAAAATAAATGTGAGCTGCAATATTGACTAAAAGCAGTGCAGTCTCAAATGTGTTCAGTCTAGTGAGGTGGATAAAAGCTGAAGCTGACATGCTGAATATAAAAGACAGAGGCTATACTGTCCTCGAGTGTGACGTTAAGAGGCAGGGATCCTAAAAAAACTCCTTAGATCTGAAGTGATGGCCTTGAATCAGAGTGGCATCAGTATTAATATTTCATGGCATGAGCTGTGCTTCCCAAAGTCATGAGTAGTGCGCGTCTTCAGACTACACTCAAAACTTCATTCACAAAACCACTTCTGTGAGGGTTCTTTTACACTTTGTTCGATCGTCTGGTCCGAACCAAATGCTCTAAAGCACACAGTCAACAATAGCACCATCAATAGCAGTTCACTTCCGCGATTTAGTAGCCTACCACTGTGTTTATATTAGTATGAATGTGTTCATAATTGTGTTAAATGGTGTTCAGCCGTACACCGATTACATCATCACTTGCCCACTGCAGCATCATCGTTTTGATTTTTTTATAGTAATAAAAATCATTTAATTCAGTTTGAGAACAGACACTACAATTAAAAACTATACATTTTGTTATAATGTCCTAATGAAGATAGGCTAATGATCAAATTAATCAACACCTACTTTTACATCATTGCCTCTTTAGCCCTGCCCAGAATTAAACGTAGAATTAAACATGAATTCATTCATAATTCCTTATGAACTATCACTGTGGTAACTTATTTGCCACAACCAAGACTTACAAAGCATAGGCCTATGTAATAAGCATAAATGTTTCACATGGTTGGCACATTTTTTGACTAAATTTTCAAAACAATTCCATACGTCTAATGGCAGGGACGTTGAAAAATATTTTAATCTGAAAAACTGTTTCCCAATCATAGCAATAGGCGTTTATTTCCAAATTTTTAATGCCCGTCAAAACAGATGGTTTGAAAGAGAAGGTCAAAAACAGGATAGAAAATAGCCTAGAACTTCTCTATTAGAATGTTTTTTGATAACATTATAAGTGGAGCTCAGTTCACGACCCATTTAAGAACTCTTTTGAAACACTGTCACTCTGTAACTTTCCCTGTCCCCTGCACTGATCAACTAGGATCCAAGCGGACAGCCCCCATGGTCAGTAAACAGTGCAAGCTGCTGACGGTGCAGTTTGGGGCAGTTCATTTAAAACAAAAGGCCTGTTGTTTCTGTACTGGCCCTACATTTGACTGCATGAGGGAGTTGTCCGCTAGCCCGCTGTGGACAAGCCCTTACCCAAGTGAAACAACTGCACTGCTGCTCATTTGAAATGGACGGCACCATAAAGCTGCAGTGTCTTAGGGGGCCTATAGGTCACAGCAATAACTTCAGATCGGAAACTATGACATCAAAAATCTCTGGAATTATGCAAGTCAAACTAAATGATCAGCGATGCGTTTACAGTAATCAATGCGTTTCGGCTCATGGAAATGTGCAAGTCTGCACTAAGGCTATTCGAATATCATCTACAGCACATAAATCTCACTCTCCCAGTCCTGTTAGAGAGATTGATCGGCAACATTGATGTTTTGTCTCCCTGTGTTGGTTGATTTATGAGGCTGCGTACAGGAGAGTCCTTCCATGGAGAGACATGCTGTTTGCAGTTCCTTTAGCCTGCGTGCTGAACAGTTGGTGCTGCCGCTACAATACTATCCTCTGAACTGATCCAGCCCCTCCTCCAAGACTCTGAGCCCATCTGTGTGTGTGTGTGTGTGTGGAGAGGAAGACCTGGCAATGAAAAGAGATGAAGCCCAACAGCGGCAGCTTGGGAGACTGACTTCAGAGCAGGTTGATATCAGCACAACTCATCACACATGCATACGGCAGAGTCATTTCAGGCTGTTTGGAGCCTGCAGGGGGACAAGGCTCATCTTTAGCTCTTACTGACACGGATAAACGTAATAATCACAAGAACTGAATCACTGCACTAAAGAAAATTATGCTTTCGCAATACCTTTCAGCTCAAATCAGCATAAGCCCCACAGGATACAGAGCATCTTCAGAGGAAGGAAACTAATCTGAAGATGAATAACCACAACTGGAAATAGGAAATATATACAGCTCCATGCTTATGGATTTCTTATACACGTGTGTGTGTGTGTGGGTGTGTGTGGTTGGTGTACACAAAAGCACAGAGTCAGGTGGGACTGTGCCAGTATGCACAAAGGGTGTGTGTGTGTGTGTGTGTGTGTGTGTGTGTGTGTGTGTGTGTGTGTGTGTGTGTGTGTGTGTGTGTGTGTGTGTGTGTGTGTGTGTTAAACAGAGTAATGCTCCACAGCAGAGGCTCTCAACGAGTGGGTCGCAGATCTGTTGTGAAAAGGTCGTGGGCAATATGCAGAATGCAGATAATAAAATATAATTAATTAACCATAATATTTCTAATATATTAGAAGGGAGAAAAGTAAAATTTAGCTGTTAATGTCATACGGTTGTGCATTCAGTTAATTTGCGTTTTACACAAATTCCTGTCTGTGTCACCTGATAGAAGTCAAATTAAACAGATTCAATTGTTAAAAAAATTTTTTTTAAATTTAAACTATGATAAAATTAAGTGGATTTACATTACATTTAATCATTTCGAAGACGGTTTTATCCAAAACGACTTACAAATGAAGAGAGCAATAGAAGAATAGAATTTTTATTTTCATTTTTTATTAATGGTGATACATTAGAAAAGAACAGATAGGCTAGTACCTATACACGAGTGTTAGAGATGACAGCAATATGTAAAAATAGAAGAAATAAGAATGCACAATTAAATATCTAACATCAAGTATTTGATCAAATACAGGAAAAACAGTAATATTGTGCAATAATATAAATTAAAATAACCTGTGTTTTTGAATATATTTTTAAATGTCATTTATTTCTGTGATGGAAAAGCTGAATTTTTCAGCGTCATTACTCCAGTCTCCAGGCACAAGATCCTTCAAAAATCAATCTGATATGCTGCTTTGCTGCACAAGAAACAATTCATATCATTTTCAATGTTGAAAACGGTTATTATTTCTGAAGAATCCATGGATTTTAGTTTACTCTGAAATCTTTTGGAAATTAAAATTTTCTGAAATTGAAATCTTTTGGAACTAGCCATTGTCACTTCTGATAAATTGAATGCATTCTTGCTTAATAAAATAGAACTTAATTTATTTAGAAAAATAAATCTAGTGCATCCCTAAAGGCAACAAGGACAGGTTGTGTGACATCATGCTCTCATCCTCAAATCAATGAACAAAACTACACAAAATACTAGAAAACACTCAGACTCAAGTCTACATTTAATATACAGGTTCACATGCAACGTCAATAAACATGGTTAATTTCAGTGTTCAATGACCAGTCAAAGCATGAAATCCTCAAAATTCAATTAGTAATAGTATGTGAAGCACTCAACAGTACGGTTACTCAGAAGGAAAAATGACCTGTATGGTGATTTTAACCTCCACACAGTTAGTGGGATGTTCTATCCAAAAGACCCCATATTGTGGAGATTAGGGTGGTCACGGTAGGTAGACGGTACCAAAATTTCAGCTGTCGGTACAAACGGCAGTAAAATTTCACGGTTCTCTGTACCAATTTCGGTTCAGTACCAGAGCAAGAACTGGTTAATAAAGTACTTTAAAAAATGTTGTCCCGTTTTGTCTCATCGCAGTTTCTGATTCAATAAGCTAATGCATTTAAATATGGTTGTCAATCCAGAAACTTACGCAGCATGAAAAACTACATTTATATTCCGATTGTGAATGGGTAATAAACAGAAAGCAATAGAAGAACAAATATGATTGTGATTGGCTACTGCTCAAGGCTTGTAAAAACACTGTATAGAAACATTCGACTCCGAGAGCGCTCAAACAAACACGAACTAAAGTGTTTAAAAGCAGAGTCTATCAGTGAGTACCAAATATAATCCGGTAAAAGAACTGCTGGTATGGTACCGTCAACTTTTATAGTACCGACTTGGTACTGGTACATTTGAAAACCTTAGTGGAGGTTCATGACCCCACACTCATCCTCAAGGACACGATGTACCAATAAATATGTCAGTAAGCTCACATATCTTCAACTGTATCATTTCAAAATCAATCAAATACAATCATTTCAAACCATTTTTAAGACTCCATCCATTTTTACAGGTCTACGAACACAGCACATGTATGTTCAAATCGATTTGCCATGGTTTCCTGCCAAGTGTGTTTCCATGGAAACAAGTCAGCCCATAGCCTATTCCATAGACGTGCGTCAGGGAAGCATTCGGTTTGAAAAAAAATTCAAATGGAAATGATATGACCCATGTCATGAGCAGTGAAACAGAAGCACATATCCATGGGGTAATCCAGGGGAAAAATCTTTATTTCAGTTACCCATGATGCCTCTCTCTGATCACTGGTAATAGCTTGAAGACGTAGAGCATTGACTGAGAAACCCTAGTGTGATCTTTGCATTCAAGGTCAATCGATATGACTTTCATCCTCATCATCTGTAACACCACACTTCTGCAGAAGATCCCTGTTCCACCCTGGTGGTCTGCTGCCTTCATCTGGTCAATCCCAACAGTTTATCATTGACCCAACACTAAAACCATCATGCAACACCTTTATGTCATAAAACAATTGCACCATTGCTCTGAAACATCCGCTGCAAAATACTGAATTCAAGATGTGACCTCTTCAGATACAACAGAAAGAACAACACATTTATCCAAATGCAAAGATGCATCTTAAAATTAAAGGTTCCAAATGAAGGTCTTCAAAACAATCCCACCATTTCCATTTTGGTTTCACCAAAAAAAACCTTCAGTAAGTAGTTCTTAAAAGAACCCTATTATTCTTAGTGTTAAGAACTTTTTAATTATGAAGAGCCTGGAAGGTTCAGGGAACCATAAATGCCAAACAAAAACATGAATGTGGCATGCAAATGAACACAGAAATTAGTTGAATCCATTTATGTCTATTCAAAAAGAAAAAAAAAAAGAAAATCTCATGCTCATCTAAAATAAGTCAAACATCAGTTTTACACGTGTGCTCTGATCCACATCATGAATCAAGCATGACATGTTCACCTCCCAAACTGCTGTCTTGCCAGTGTGACATTGACTGGTCAATTCCAGTGCTTTACTATTGATCCAAAGATAAAAATAACTGAAACCATCCTGCAACCTCATTTCATCATGACAACTCATCACGTTGACATCCAGGTCACAATAAATCAAAAACCCGACTTCATCATCTATGCAGAGAAGACATGTCGTTACACGCGAACTCAAATACTACAGCCATCATTTCACTCACTAATGTCTACAGAAAATAGCCTATTCCAATTGCATTTACAACACAACTTCTGCTAGGACTTTCACATCCACCTAGAAGAAACTAAGAACACCAGACATAGGCTATGTGTTGCAACTTGCTTGATTCATGATGTGCATCAGATCAGAATCACACTTTGAGTGTCCACCTCCCAATCTGCTTCCAGCCAGAGTGCAATTCCAGAACATACTATTGGACCAAAGCTTAAAAAGAACTGAAACCAAACCATTGTGCAACACCATTTCATTCTTGCTTTAAACATCTACTGCACAATAACGAAGACCATGACCTCATCATCTATGCAATGCAAAGATATACGTTGCATGCAAAAACAGATTCTACAGGAACCAGACAACACAGTGTCTATTGAAAATACTCCAATTGGATGTACAACTCACTGACAACTTCTGCTAAGACTTTCACGTCCATCTAGAAGTAAGTCAGACCACCAAACATCAGTGATGTGAATGTGATGCACATCACGAATCAAGCTCGCCAGTCTGCAGTGCATCTTACCGGAGTGCTCAGCTGGTCCTCCACCGTTGGCGAAGAGGGCAGAGTACAGGTGAGGGTATGTCTTCTCCAGGGCCACACAGAGCTCCAGGAAATGGTCGCTCTGCTTGTTCATGAGCATCTTCAGGAGCTGCTCCACTTTCTCGGCGCTGGAGGAGCAGTTTTGGTCCAGCTCGAAGGTTTCCTGTTCGCTGAGGCTTCCCGATTTACTCAGCAACTCTATCAGCCGGTCCGCATCCGTGATGGACTCCAGTAAGTTCTGGTGGTACTGATGGAGTAACTCTTTGTGCTTGGGCTCCATTGCAGTTCCTGCAGTTCTCTAGCTAACTAGCTAGCTCCGTGCTATCGCCGTAGACCCAATTCCCCTCACACAAACCCGATGAATGCAGCAGCAACTTCCTCCTATCCGCTCACTTGTAGGATTTGAGCCACGGCGCCATGAGATGTGATGGCTTAATCAAGCGGGGTTTCATTACAAACAGCAGAAAGGCACAGAAGCCATGTTTGTTGCCTGAGGCTGTTAACTGCATTAAACAGCGAGACATTTCTCCCTGATCACTTACGCGAGGCAACTTCGTCTCTTTTTCCCTGCGCTTCCGTGGAGAGCATGTTCATCCGCGTTTATAGTTTCTTCTTGTGCATTTATTTGGCGCTGTGCGGACTCAAGTGTGAGCAAAAGTAGCGCAACTCTTCTAGCGTTCCCTACTCACACTGTACGCTCCGCCATGTCTCGGTATCTCAGCAGCTGCTGCCTGCTGTCAATCAAATTCCCGTGTAATGTCCATATTTGGTAATGTAGGCGGGGATTTGTCCCAGACACACCTGGTTTTCTCCAATGGGCGTGCACTACTGTTCAAAATTTCGGGCAAAAAGGGCTACACAGTTATGAAGATAATGCATCATGACATAACAAGTGCATGGAGATTTTACGCTGGAACATGTGCTGTACAACGCAGCCTGTTTGCATATGATTTTTATTACATGTGACTGTGCTACTTATTGATTGTATAGTCACAATATTTAAATACATAAATAATAAAACAATGCAACTGTGTGCTAGCCCCCCACTGGTGCTCATTGGATAGCCTACATCATGAGAGGTAAATACCACATGAAACAACAAACATATTCCAAGGCACTCACGTGGTTAAGCATAAAAAGATTTAATGAACATTAAAACAACACAAATATGTTTTAATTACTTAACCCAGACCAGTTAATTAAATGTTTTTTTAACCACGTGGGTGCCTGGGGATATTTTGTTGTTTTATTTAATTTATATAAATAAATACATTTAAAAATGTGAATTTGGTGTTTTGGAAAATGGTTGCAGATCATAAAAGGTGTTCATGCCTCAAAGCAATATGAATAGCACTGTAACAATACCATAAATGTAGTCATTGCAATAGTAAGAAAACTATAAGCAAATTATCTGTCATTTCAGGACATTCTGAAAACAAGACAAAAATACAGTAAATTATAAATTTTCTGATATTTATATTTCATGAACAAACCCCAAACTCCACGTTCTTGATTTTTTTCCCTCAGTTCTGGTGGACAGCATGTGAAAAATGATTTCTGTAGTTTATCTTCTATACTGTCACTGTTTATTTAATATCAGCTGAGAAGCATTACATTTCTGATTAATGGCTTTGTGGAACATCCATCCATTCTTGAAGCTCAAAGTTCACATTACCGTGCTGAAAGCCAGCCACAGTGGGAGCTGAAAGAGTGTTTACACATCTTCATTAGATGACTTACATCATTAGCAGCAGCTCAGACCGCTTTATGGATGAAGAACTAAGGTTACGTGGAGTTCACATGGCTATAAGAGCTGCAGCTGTTTTTTTTTTTTTGCAGCTGGGGGGGGGGGGGTGTTGCATAATGAAAAGAAGATTAGTAAGTATCCGGTCAATTATCAGTTAGCTTATACCTCAAACATGCAACGAGAGATAAATGTGGGATTAAAACGGATTGAGTCATTTTATTGGACTACCAAGATAACAAGAAAAGGATGTTTGTCTGACACATACACGATGAACTAATGAACTATCAGTACTCACGGCACCTCTATGTCCTACTTGAGCAATTGATTTTATTTCTGCAAAGGTTATGCAAGACCAAACTGAGTGTGCAGTAACGTTTGGAGAAATCTGTAATCTTTTAAAGTCGGCACGAAATGGAAGTTGCAATAGTCTTTTCTTCTTTATTGTGACGTATATCCATGTGGAAAAAAGGACGGGACTTGATTTTGTACATGGGGAATTGATTGGATGAGTGTCAGGTTGTCCCGCCCTTGAGCCAGTAAACACGTCATCAGAGAAGAGATGTCATTGCACGAGGGGGGGATATATATATATATTCTGCAATCATACACTATGGGAGGAGTGAAAAGCACCTTTTTATTTTAAGGAAACTTTTTTCCTAACTGTTTTTTTTTTTATGAGGGCACATGATTTTTTTTTTGCCTATAGCCTAATAAATGCTGCAACATTAAAAACAACAATAACAATTGTCCGTTTTGATTTTATGGTGATACATGCAGCTGACAGAACTATTAGGACTAAGAACCACAGCAAAGCAGGGTATGTTACTCATCTGAGAAACCTTGTGACACTGCAAATTGGTTGTTCTAAATGAAGCTATTTACACATCACTCCCACGTGAAGTAGAAATGAGTGTTGTCAAGGATCTGACGACACTATAATCAACAACAGCCAATTAGAGAACACATGTCTGGATACACACACTTCTCCAGAACCGGGAATTATGTTTGTTAAATGTTAAAAGATTGATACAGAACATCAGCTCTTTGTTTGCATTCTGAACAATTAAAGAAAAACTCATAGAGACCGACACATAAAACAGTTGTTGTGATAGATTGATGTTGTAAAGACTGAAATTACTATGATGGAGTTATTTATAGTTAATTCTATCCAGGCTTGTGAGTATTTCCTGTAAATAGCATGCAGAGGGAAAACAATAAGAGAGAAAACTCAAAAGAGATCGAGAGAGAGAGAGATTAATGCGTATGAACAGATGTTTGGTTTTATCTTATCTTTTAGTGGTTAGATATAAGTTGATTGCTCTTAGTAAAGCCTCGTTTTCTGGTATTTGTAAACCCTGAATAATTAGGACAAAGGTTTTTAATTTTGAATGGATTTTCAATTAATTTATAACCCAAATGCTGCAAGACTGCAGTTTTAGGCAAGTTCTAAAAATAAATGAATAAAATAAAGTAATAATTTTTTGTTTACAAAAAGGGATACAAGTGAAAGAAATCACACGATTATTTTCATGTCTTTAATAATACCATGCATAATGTATTTTTTCCATCTTCATCGTTGTATTTGAAATGGACAGGGCAAGTCTGCCCTCTACTGGTGTAAATAAGAATATAACTCCTATATAACTCCTATAAATATAGGTCTAATGTGAATGGCAGCTTTGACTGTCACTGTCTCACCGTCGCAATGTATTCTCAAATATTTAATTATTTATATCCATCCATCCAAGATATTTGCTTTCAAACCTTCAGATTTATGAGCAAAAACTATTAATCAATGGAAATGGACGTATACAATACATAATAAGAGTCCACTTTGCACTTTCCACAAAATCGTTCAGGAATTGGGAATGATTTAAAAATGTCCCCGCCATCTTGCGTTCTCGGTGAACTTGTCTAACTAAATAACGCTCATGTAACTTGCCGTCCTCAGCAGTTTGCCCTTGATATGAAGAAATGAACAGGCTGTTGGACGGCATTAGATTTGAGCTGATTTGGAAGCAGTGACACTTCAGACTCGGGAGGGGGTAGTGAGCTACAAATTATGCATACATCCTATGATTCACGCAGTTAGCTAACCTCCTTAGCTATTAAAATCTTTGTTAAACGCGGTTAATTACAAGTGACATAAAAAGCAACAGGATACATGAAATATTCAGCCTTCTTGGCTACTTTTTTTTTTCTTCATTAAAGGGATAGTTCACCCCAAAATGAAAATTCTGTCATAATTTACTCACCCTCAAGTTGTTACAAACCTGTATGAATTTCTTTCTTCTGCTGAACACAAAAGAATATATTTTGAAGACTATGGAGATGATGGACCCCATGGATAACAACAACAAAAAACCTATGGAAGTCAATGGGGGCCATCTACTGTTTGGTTACCAACATTCTTCGAAATATATTCTCGTGTTCAACAGAAGAAAGAAATTCATACAGGTTTGGAACAACTTGATGGAGAGTAAATGATGACAGAATTTCTCTCTCACACACACACATTATGTGTGTGTCTAATTATGATTGCGATCACTTTTGCCTAGGTAATGTCACTTTAGATATGAATTTTCCTATCTTAATTCTGTTTATTGTAATGGCTGTCATGCCTCATCTAGTAGGATTCATTATATGAATGCGTATATTAATATTTATCAGGGTGTTTTGAGGTCACAGTTGAATTAGCTTCAGAAGTCAGCACTGATAGTACCAATGGGGCTGTTGAAGAAATACCAAGTCAATTTGAGTTGAAAGCTTGAGTTATAATCTCTTTCAGGCAGGATTTACTTAGCATTTCATATGTGTTTTGGCTATGTACAGAGTAAGCAATTGAGAAACACAAAGACAGCACCATCATTACAGATTTAATTTATGCATATGATGCAGTAAATATATATTTCTTTACTATAAAATGCTCATATAATTATGCTGAACATGATGACGAAAACTAACATTTATGGCACATTTTCCCCAGTATTATGTATTACTTAAAATACATAAATGTGTAAAAAACTAAATTTTGGCATTCAGATGTGTGTACAATACTTAATCCAGAATGTTCTTGCGATCAACTTTCAAATGAAGCATATGCATCCAAAACACATGCACTCTTTCTGATATAAACAATAATTCACTAAGCCACTGCTTTCAGCATAGAGAGCACATAACGATATATAGTTTGCTACTTTTACAAATAAAGACATAGCACGAAAACAGCATGAAATGTAATGTGCAGCATATACTGTATGCACACAAGTGTTGCATTGAGTACAGTAAAACATGCAAGTATGTAATAGAGTGCAAAATAGAGTAAGGCGAAAGATGCGTATAAAATGTGGCGTGGCTTCATGTCCTCTGAGTGTCGCTGATCATCTGTAGCCTCTAATCGCTTCCACCACAGAGCTTCAGCAGTAGTTTCTTATAATCCCCTGAAGTGTCTCCCTATAAATGCACATTAGTTTGATTACAAATATTATTATGGATCTGTCATTTTCATTTCTCAAAAAATGTAAAGCATAGTTTGAGGGGTGGGTAAACAGGCACTCACAGATATGGCCGTGTATAGAGATTTCCCATAAATCTTTGCGTATTCCTGACGAATGTCCAGCATGTCCACCTCAGAGCGGGACACCATGATGCGAATCAAAGTGCGATCCTTGGTTCCTGCTCCCTGTGCAACCAAAATAGCAACTTTTAGGCCACTTCGACCTTTCATCAAATCAGAATTCATGTACAGCCTAGTTATAAGCAGTGTTCCCCCACAAATTATTTCAGCATTGAGCAAAGCTTAAAATATTACTGTTGTTATAATTACATTATAATATAAAATGTTTGCAGTCCAATTAAAATATTATCAGGTCACACACACACACACACACACACACACACACACACACACACACACACACACACACACACACACACACACACACACACACACACACTTTCCAAGCTTGGAAATGAGTTGAAAGTTGAGAACATTGTCCAATTAAGAATGGGCTATTGTTTTTATATTAAAACTGACATAAAATTTTTTTTTATTAAATATAAAATAATCATCAAATAAATGCATAAATATATTTTTTTATAAATATAAAAGTATAAAAATGCAAATCTCAATGCAAATCAAACCAGCTATTAGGCTAACTGAAATAAAACCATGCAGATCTCTAGGTATGGTGAAGGTTGTGAGATGATGTGGGTCTATTTTAATTCCAAAGGCCAAGGGAACTTTATCAGGATGCATAGTATCCTGGATCCATGAAATAACTGGGCTTTAAAAATAAAAATCTGCCTGCCTCTAAGGGTATTTAACATAGGGGTGTCCTGACTTATGCACCCTGTATTTTAAGGAAGAACATTTATTTATTTATGATACATTATTCATTCACAAAGAAAATTGGTGTCCTTAAAGGTTGGATATTTCCTCATTTTCTTAATTAAGGCATTAAGATCAATTTCCAAAAGATGATTTTTTATTCCTCTTTTAGGCAACTTTAGCATGGGTGTCCAAACTTATTCACATCACTGTATATACACACACATATATACACATATACACTCACCGGCCACTTTATTAGGTACACCTGTCCAACTGCTCGTTAACACTTAATTTCTAAGCAGCCAATCACATGGCGGCAACTCAGTGCATTTAGGCATGTAGACATGGTCAAGACAATCTCCTGCAGTTCAAACCGAGCATCAGTATGGGGAAGAAAGGTGATTTGAGTGACTTTGAACGTGGCATGATTGTTGGTGCCAGAAGGGCTGGTCTGAGTATTTCAGAAACTGCTAATCTACTGGGATTTTCACGCACAACCATCTCTAGGGTTTACAGAGAATGGTCCGAAAAAGAAAAAACATCCAGTGAGCGGCAGTTCTGTGGGCGGAAATGCCTTGTTGATGCCAGAGGTCAGAGGAGAATGGCCAGACTGGTTCGAGCTGATAGAAGGGCAACAGTGACTCAAATAACCACCCGTTACAACCAAGGTGGGCAGAAGAGCATCTCTGAACGCACAGTACGTCGAACTTTGAGGCAGATGGGCTACAGCAGCAGAAGACCACACCGGGTGCCACTCCTTTCAGCTAAGAACAGGAAACTGAGGCTACAATTTGCACAAGCTCATCGAAATTGGACAATAGAAGATTGGAAAAACGTTGCCTGGTCTGATGAGTGTCGATTTCTGCTGCGACATTCGGATGGTAGGGTCAGAATTTGGCGTCTACAACATGAAAGCATGGATCCATCCTGCCTTGTATCAACGGTTCAGGCTGGTGGTGGTGGTGTCATGGTGTGGGGAATATTTTCTTGGCACTCTTTGGGCCCCTTGGTACCAATTGAGCATCGTTGCAACGCCACAGCCTACCTGAGTATTGTTGCTGACCATGTCCATCCCTTTATGACCACAATGTACCCAACTTCTGATGGCTACTTTCAGCAGGATAATGCGCCATGTCATAAAGCTGGAATCATCTCAGACTGGTTTCTTGAACATGACAATGAGTTCGCTGTACTCAAATGGCCTCCACAGTCACCAGATCTCAATCCAATAGAGCATCTTTGGGATGTGGTGGAACGGGAGATTCGCATCATGGATGTGCAGCCGACAAATCTGCGGCAACTGTGTGATGCCATCATGTCAATATGGACCAAACTCCCTGAGGAATGCTTCCAGCACCTTGTTGAATCTATGCCACGAAGAATTGAGGCAGTTCTGAAGGCAAAAGGGGGTCCAACCCGTTACTAGCATGGGGTACCTAATAAAGTGGCCGGTGAGTGTATATATATATATACACACACACACACAATTTTATATTATAATTGTATAGTTTTTATTTGTTTAATTTAAAAATAAAAAGAATGTATTCTAATTTTTTTTTAAAAATCTTTAAATAAATAAATCATCCTATAAATACATTAATATTAAAAATATTTTTTCAACTATAAACAAAAGATTCTTCTGGCATACGAACTAGGGGCACTCTGTGTACTTTAACTCCTTCCACACCAGTGTTTTTTTTGTGTTTTTTTTTTTAAGTTGCCAGCTACTGCCAGCATTTTTTATAATTTTCCCAAAATTTTCATGGCCCCCAGATTATTTTGTTATATGAATATCTGAACATGCAATATATAAAAAGAAAGAACAGAGCATCTGCTTCACTTAAATGTGGGTAAAAGCAACATTTTAAACAAAAAGCTGAGAAAATCCTGTTTTTGTCAAAGACTACAATGTGCAAAACCAATGCTTTTATCTCATGTTTCTGCTTCTTTTTTTGCCTGTTTTGATCCAGAGATTTTGTATCAGAAGATGTGTTATAGCGCCCCCTACCATTTAACAGTGAAAACACTGATTGCAACAGCTTGAAAATTCTATAAATGGCAGGGAAAGAGTTAACACAGTTTGACTTCAAACAAAATGACTTCTAAACTATGGCTTTGTTGTAATTATTCATGATTAGTCTTCCCTTTTACAGTAACACAAGACAATACAGCTAAACCACACAGAGAAGAATGAGTCTCACCTTCATGGCCTTGAAGAGTCTCTCAGCAAAGTAGGCCGGTGTGTTCTTGATGCATTTCACTGCATACAGAACAACAGATTTAGACTCACCATATGCAAATCACCCTGCAGTTAATAATACATGTACAACACAGCAAGCAAGAGAGTCTTGAAACTTAAATGGAAAGATAAAAACAAAATGATGAGACCAGGCATTCATCTGAAAGTGAAAGTCATTTAAAAGAGAAAACCTGACCGTTCAGAACAGCAAACTGAAAAGACACACTAAACACACCTCCTTATGAACATGTCACAGACTGAAAGGAAGTCATGCATTATGACACAGCAAGCACATATGTCAGCTACTTTATGTGTTATGACACACTTATGGTTTATGAATCACGTTGTGTGATTAAAAACATATTACCACATATTTACCCTATAACAGCTTTACTCTTAACTGGGCCAGCAGGATGGAGAGCAAGTTAAAAAATACAATTATGAGGATTTAATGAGAAGATTTCCTCAAACGATTATAGATGTCAGATCAGAAAGCTCACCGACAGCCAGCATGCCACTCTCCAGGTCTCCAGACATCTCCCTATCAATACTCTTCTCAATGTCTCTGCCACACATGTGCTGGTACTCATTAAACACTGTCAACAGAAACACACATCATGCCTTCTTAATACAATTCATATTTCTGCAAACACAGAGATCACAAACAAACGGTTGTTAATGAGCATGGGAGAGTACAGTAATGAACTTTAAAAACACAATCAATACTTTTAATTATAAAGCAACACCAACATATTGTTCAATAAACTGTCCCCTCTGGATGAATGGAATACTAGCTTACTATTTAATAAATATTGTGCAATATACACTGTTGTTTAAAAATTTGGGATCAGTATGTTTTTGTTTTGTTTTGAAAATAATTGGTACTTTTATTCCGATAAAAGTATCTTTACTGAATAACGGCATTTATAATGTTACAAATTATTTCTAACGGTCTAATCCTGAAATAAAAAGTTTAAACTGTTTAAAAAAAACAACACAAAAACATCGATAAGAAATGTTTCTAGAGCACCAAATCATATTAGAATGATTTCTGGAGGTTCATGTGATATTGATGGTGAAAATTCAGTTTTGCCAACACAGAAATAAATTACTTTTTAAAAATGTATCAAAAAAGAAAACAGTTTCTTTGAATTGTAAGATTTTTTGACTGTACTTTAGATCAAATAAATGCAGCCTTAGTGAGACTTCGTTCAAAAACAAAATGTCAAAAATGATCTGTTAATTAGATAAATGTATGTCCAGTATTGCACATCTTATGTAACTAGGCAATAGACAACTATCGACTGTCCTATGGAAAAAACAGGGAATGGCATAGTAAAGCGTATTCAAGTGTTTCTGCTGGAAAACATGTCCAGTCATGAGTCATAATTCTCATAATGACAACTACAGCATTGACAAGAGTTGCTTGACTGCAAGGCCTGATCCAAAACTGAAACTGTGGCTGCCCATGTGGCAGAATTTGAAAGTTCTTCACACTTTTAAGGCCCAGATATAGATCAAGCAAAATTGAAGAACTAATGTTCTTAAGCTGGATTTGAGCTAAAGCAGCAGCAATGTATAATACATCATTATCACTTCTGATTCAATATGTTACAGTACAGTAATCTTGACAAACAGGTTTGAAGATTTTGGTCTTGCCCTATTCAAGTAGAGATGAGCAGGGAAAGAAAGCAATCACAGAGTGAACAGCCCTACCTAAAAATGACTTTAACTTGATAAAAGAACAGTGCTATTCCAGTCAAAGGGTCATGACGTACCTGCTCTGAGGTGAGCTTTGTTCCGAGCACACAGGATGGCATTGAACTTAGACTCATCTGTGCCGAGTTTATTTTCCCCTGCTTGATACAGGGTCTGCAGCAGAACACAAATAAAGTATAGTAGGCACCCTTCAAAGACTGAGAAATGCAAATTAAAATATTTCAATAATTACCTGAGCATCCTGTTTGGCTAATGATATGTCCACATTCTCACTCTCATCACGATTACCCTTTAAGATAATAACAGGAAGAAACACTGATTTGACATCTGTATAACTCAAAATATGAAGTTTTCATTATTAAATTCATGAGCACTAACTTGGAAGGGTTAAATGCAGAGGACTAATTCTGAGTATGGGTTACCATACTTGGCCTTCACATGTCACTTTCACTTTTATAAAACAAAAGCACAGCATCTGTGTACCTGGGCAAGAGAGACTAGAAGTCTGCGGAAGTGTCCAGATGTGTCACTACTTATGGCATCCTCCAGTGTTTTCTTATTCTCTAAAACAGGAACATTGAGTGTTATCTATCACAACTCACCACGCTTCACTGTCAGGCTTTAAATTAAAATGTGGATGACATGTACCATATCCTTGATTGGGAAGTAATCAAATCTGTAATTGCAGAGGGAAGGAATTAAGTGATCTGAGTCAAGTACGTACCAGCTTTGAAGAGTTGATTGATTTCTCGGATCTCTGCATTAGAGCGAGAGGCCAAGATTTCAATCAGACAGGCTTCATCTGTCCCTGCTCCCTGTGAAACAATCAGCAGATTACTTTTGTATTAATGGCATATCAAAACATCTTTTTTAATCCGCGTTCCTTTAAGGCCCAGAGAACAGTGTTACATATTAACCTATGGTTCAATGGCTAAATGATTATGATTTTTATGCTCACCAAGGCTGCATTTACATGTATGAACAAAAACAGTAATATTGTGAAATATTATTACAACGTAAAATAACTGTTTTCTATTTTAATATATTACAAAGTGTAATTTATTCCTGAGATGGTAAAGCTGAATTTTCAGCATCATTACTGCAGTCTTCAGAGTCACAGGATCCTTCAGAAATCATTATTTTTTCCTGAATTCTGTTAATAAAGTACTTTCACAAACCTTGATTGCCTCTTTGAGCTCACTTGCATCCAACTGAGCTGGAGTCTTCAACATGGCCAGCACCACTCTCTCAAAGTTCCCTGAAAGCTCAGACTTCAGGTCCTTGACCAAGTCCTGTAAACAATGGGTTACATGAATGGACGATGTTGCTTATCTTAAAGACCACATAACAAAATATGGGCTTTAATGTTTGTTTGTTAGCCATTTAGTTTTTTTCTGCACTGAGGCTTTGATGATATATGCTAGTGTTGACAAAATGATCTTAGCATCTTTATCTTTTAGTCTCAAAAATACTGATGTCTCATCTTGTACTCAGGAGCGTTTATAAATATTTATCCAATCAAATGCTCTCTAGAATGAGAAAAGTCCCTCCCACTAATACCACCTGCCTCTTATTATATAATAGCAAGTGGCAACTCATGATTCACAGCTGTTAAGAAATATGACTAGCTGTTTAAAATAAACCCATGTGAAATCAATCAAAGCTCTAGAGGGACTGCCTCTCCATCTGCTGAACAGCAAATATCTAAAAATCTCCAATGCTCTACATTACCTTTCCATAGGCAGTCTTGTATGACACCAAGAGAGGTACACGCTGCTTGATGGAGCGACTTCCAAGCAAATTAATGATGGCTTGTTCATCAGTGCCTGTTGAAACATGTGCTTGTGTATTAGCAGCATATAATAAACAGATGAGTCATTTTCAGGGAAAGCTCCTATTGTATTCCATGTCATTCTAAAATAAAGCTCTCAGTATTTGAACATCTGCCATCTGTATCACAAAGCAGGCAAACTTAACAAGATTAATAATAGATAGACTTAAAAAAAAGAAGAAGAACAGAACACCTTTTACCCCCGAGGGAAACTAAGTGATGCTTCCCAAGAAATAGAGTAAAGGCCTCGATTATTCTTCAAGTGAAATCAAAGAAAACCATTTAAAACAAAATCAGGCCAAAATAAACTTTGTTGAAACAAGAAAGTACGCTCCGCCTGGTAAACATTGGTCTATTGGTTTATTACTCTATTACATAATAGGTAGGTTTGGTCTGCAGCTCCGCCTTCTTTGACTTGGAAATCTTCCTAATTTCTTCCGTTCAGTCGAAGTCAGACACAAGCAAAAACATGAACGTACTGGAGAGCTACTTTATAGTAGAAACTGAAGTTGTAAAGCGACACTGCCACTATTTTTTTCATGTTTAATACTGTATAGCTGCTTGCTTTAAAGAAATCCATTGTATAAAATGCTATAGAAATAAACACTGTGACTTCATTTAACACTGTGACAGCATGTTTGCTAACAGTACGCCACTCAGGTATTTCAAACTTTTTCATCCGGAAGCGAAAAGCAAGAACTTCGCGAGAGTATACCAAGGCCTTAAGTGGAAAATGAACATGAAAAATAACCCACCGAAGCCCTTCATGGCCTTCCTGAGGACTTCCGCGTCTTTTAGCGGATCAGCTCCAGGGAAGTCTTGGATGGTCCCTCTGAATCCACGCTACAAATAAAAGAAATAAAACAACAGGGAAGTTAGGACAGAAATATATAATGCAATAAATTCCACACAAAAAAAAAAAAATATATATATATATATATATATATATATATATATATATATATATATATTTAATTGAGTTAATTTACTGTACATTGATAGCTGGAACAGCAGGTGCACCTCCTCCATAACCTCCACCATATGCGGGCATGGACGGGTTGGGTGAGGGTGCTTTAGGATAGCTAGGCACGGAAGGATTGGGTGCTGGGGCATTTGGGTAGCCCGGCATCTGTTGACCAGGGGCTGGCCCACCAGGGTATCCCATTCCTGGACCTTGGGGCATACCTCCTCCTGGCTGAGGGTACAGGCCATAGGGCTGGTTAGGGGATGGGGCTGGTGGGCCCCCAGGTTGGGGGGCAGGATAGCCACCAGGCACTTGAGAGAACATGGATGGATTTGGGCTAAATCCACTATTGGCAGAGAACTGATTTGCCTGTGATGGAAACATTTGAGGGGGGCGCAAAAAGCAAAAAGCAAGCATGACAGTTAGGACAGTAGAGCAGAAGTTTCAGCAAATTAAACATATACAGCCTTGAAATGACAATACTGACGGACAAAGAGATGATTAAGGCCAGGACAGGGAGATAAGGAGGATGTTGAACAAGTGTGCATTCATGGAAAGGTTTGTTTACATAGGGTGGCTTTGCACTGAAACGTTTCTGTTGACTTAAGCCACTTGCATCATATTGCACATGGTTTAACTTGTCACAGGGACACTGTTTTGTAACATTTAAATGATGGAAGAACTTCCACATTCACAAATGTTCCCTTGGTGTGACCCTAAATGCAGAAGAACTGCAGAGCAGTAATAAAACCAGTTACTTTAGTCTAGCTAAAGCACCACACTACAAAAATATTTCTATCAAAAGCAGTGGTTAACCAATGTGTGTATCTAGAAATCTAGAAAACAAGGTAGCCGATTGCCAGAAAATGTGTGTTTCTTCAACTTTTACATCCCAGAGGTTGAACTACACCCAAGGGTAGCATACATTTTAAATTATGATAATTCCTTTTTGTGATATGTACTTGTATCAATTTATAAACCTTCCCCTGTTAAAAAGAAGTGTGCTTAATTGTATTAAAGGGCACCTATTATGGATTTTTGAAAATTACCTTTCATGTAGTGTGTAACATAGATCTAAGTGAACAAAAACATCCTGCAAAGTTTTAAATATGAAAGTTCACCGTATACAAAGTTATTGTCTCTCAAAAGTAAGAGTCGACTCTGAGTCGCTGATATGAATCGATAGACGACCGATGCTTTTTCTCTGTCTAGATGACGTCAACTTGACAATTTATTTGAATAAGATACGCCCACTTATTACGCTCGTAGACGCCAGGGAAAACTTGAAAACATCATGTCGATGAGACGCTGTGTTCTGAAGTGCGACGCAAAAGGGAACTTTTTTCATCTGCCCAGGGACGAGCATTTGAAGACTAAGTGGCTACAGTTCATACAACTGTACCACAGAAGTATACGTTAGCCCGGACCTTGTGCTTTGTTCGCATCATTTTGAAGATGATTGCTTCACAAACATAAATGCTGTAAAATGTGGATTCGCGATCCGGCTGATATTGAAGGAGGGTTCAGTACCTAGTTTATTTGGACCAGCTTCCTCCTCCGAATCACAACCTGTAAGTATTATTAATATTAATAATTGTTTCTTATATGTTTTATGTAGCATGCTCAATAATTATTTTGTGTGTTGTGTACGCACAGCGCAGCTTCTATAGTCCTCAATGTCAATTGTATTGAAATATGAAGTGTTTGTCATTGTTATTGGAGTTGTCAAAGAATAGAGCAATTCCTCGTAGTATTGCGTTATCAATATTTTTATGCGTTGGGCTAACGCAAACAAAGACTGAATGTGCTTTTACCACTGAACTTTGGGCTATGGTCGCTAACATAACTCAACTTAAATTCCTTCTCTTATTTTGAATTTTTTACTACAAAGCGGTGCACTATAATCATTATTATAACACAAATTGATAAAAGCATTGTACACTGTACTCCGTGTTAACCAACTGACTGGGTCATCTGACCAATCACCGCAGATTAGCGTCACGCAAAGGCGGGGTTTGGAAAAATGAGTCGTTGAACGATTCATATGGGAGTCACTGAGCAAATCAGGTAAAAATAAAATGCATATTATAAAACAACAAAAGTGTTTTTTGTCATTGGATGCTTGTAAAACTGTTGTTGTGGACTCCCTAAACAATATTAGGAACATTTTAAATGCCATAATAGGTGCCCTTTAAATATGCACTTGTAGTGTACTTTAAATGTTAAAAAGTATATATATTTTTTAAAACTGTCCTTGCAGATAAAATAATAGTAATTAAATAAAAGGCCACTAAAATGTACTTAAAAAGAGGACACATTCTAAACACAAGTACACATTTACAAAGTGCACTTTGTAGTCATATCAAATTAAAAGCTTAACTTTAAAGTACATATTAAATCACTGTTTTAATAATCTCGTCACTCTATACAAATGTACACTTTTTCCTGTTGTGTTGACTAACATACATGTAAAGTACTTGATTATCATTTTACTGTAGTGTGTTGTTCGATGTTGCATTTAAAGTTAATGTTTTAAATATACTAAATTGCACCTGCATCATTACAAATGTGTAATTACAAATTGAGTTAAATACATACAATTTTCAATAGAAATTATATTAAAGTATATTGTAGTAGCCTGGGGAAACCCAGACGAACTTCCGACAAATTTAGCCCATTCAAGCCCATTTCCAATCTTTCCAAATCGAGGCACCAATCACAAACGTTGAGGCAGGCTTTACACGATGACGATCCCTCTGATTGGTTTTAGGTCTGCCCAATTGCAGCGCCCAGGGACATATGAGCAACCATAGATATCTATATAAAGGCTAGATGTCTTACGGCGGAGTCTCTATCGTCATCACCGGCGGCCATCTTGTCACAGGCAGGGTTTAATGTAAGGTATCTGCACAAACACAAATACTCTTATCTCGCTGAAATCTGGACGGATTTACAAACGGTTTGGTTTCTTACTAACGTTATTAACGTGGCTATAATACTAGCATATAATGGGTGTTTACATAATTAATACATAATTATCCATTAGTGTGCAGTGTCATAACTACATCTCTGACGTTTATAACGAACCAACCCGTTTGAAAATCGGTAGAAAATTGAGCAAGTTATGGTTATTTAAAAATTACATGCACCATAAACACAATGTTACGAGTGGGTGAGCAGCCTGTGACAAGATGGCCGCTAGGGTGCTGACGTCGACTACCATTGGCCAGCAGCGCGGACGAGACATCTAGCCTTTATATAGATATCTATGTGAGCAAAGTCCTTTGGAAATGGGCTGTGAATGAAGCTTCCCCTGACCCACTCTCAGTTACTGAGAAGGGTCTGGTGTCAACCAGGCTAATATTTTAGTTTACCATAAAGGTAGTCAGTATATTCAGCAGTGCAATAAATAAATACTCAATTCTAAAGTTTGGGTTAGGACTTCCTGACTTCAATTCTAAAATTGTTTATTTTATTTATTTATTTATTTATTTATTTATTTATTTATTTATTTATTTGCATTTATCAAAAATACAGTAAAAACTGTAATATTGTGAAATATAATTCCAATTTAAATTAATATTTTCTATTTGAATATATTTTGAAATGTGATTTATTCCTGTGATCAAAGCTGAATTTAATATAAATTTAAACAATAATGTATTTTCATTTAGTTGCAATTAACATGAAAATAAGTGCCCCAAAACATTATATTCAGTTTGCACTTAAGTATATTCTTTTTAAGTATATTATTTCTGCAATAAGTACTCTTTTTTAAAAGTATGCATAGTGTACTTCCTTTTCACAAGGGTTAAACACATTCAAGTAACCCTCCCCACCAGAGAGAGAAAATCGAACAATTTCCATTCTTAATGATATTACTTAATTACATGGCTCTTTGTTCTGACTCGTGCTTTGAGGTTTTGTCTTGGAATCTTAAGTAATTAGACAATGTCTATGCTTTTGTGTACATCACAGTTTTGGGTGAAGTATTACCCTTGCTGCAATAGTTAAATGGATCCACACTTTTTCACATTTCCTCAGTTGAGTAAATTTGATTATGGAGCAAACTGTAAAGAAGCTTGTGCATCAGTAAATTGAATAGGGTCAAATTTGTTGGTCAAAGCACATTTGGATGACAGATAAATTATAAAAGATCAATGTCATGGTCACAAGAGCAGTTTTGTAAAAAGCTGATAAAGAAAGGATTTGATGCAATTTCAACCAAGGCTGTGGATTTCATGCTGACTGGAATCAAATTACCTGCATCTGTTGAGAATGGAGACCAATGTCATTTCTGAGTATGTATTACATCATCGTTTCATTGTAGAACTTACCATTCCTTGGATATTTGATGCATTGAATCCGGCAGTCGGCAGATTATCCAGGCCAATAGGAGCACCCCAACCTCCTGCAAATGCATGCATTTAAACCAAGCAAGAACATACATTTTCTTTCCAACTGATGTCTCAGATCTTTCTTACTTTTCAAAGCACTCCTCCAATCCTCCAATCACCTGACTCCATTCTGCTATATAATGTCTCTTATACATTCCAGCCTATTTTTCAAAATCCCAAAAATTCATGTCATGCATCTCACTTATTGACTATCCTGTCTCACATGTCAGATTACAGAAATAAAATGGCCTGTGAAAAACACCTCATGCTGACTTCAAAATACAGTGTGTATAGGGGAAATACTGATACATTGTGTATCACATGTCAGGCTAATAATAATCTAGACATCAACTTTTGATGATTATTCTGTGCAGTACACTGAGGGCCCCGCATCTTGTAACTATATCTTTTTTTCAAAAATCCTTTTTAGTTCTGAACCTGTTTAGATGTGATATGACAAAACAGAAACACTGATGAATCCTGAACAGCGGGTTTTGTTATGGTAATAAGAAGTGTCAGGTAACACTGCACTGACGCATAATTAATCTATTTCTGCTAGGTGTTTCTACATCTACTTTTAAATATAAAATGTAACTCTCATATCTTGTATATTTGGTTAGTTGACATGGAATAATGACATGGAATAATTAATTGAGTAAATTACTATATGGATTACTTTTAAAATTAATTTGCCAAACCACAACACCATCAAGTGAAGGCAAAAATAAATAAATAAATAGACTACAATTCAAAAGTTTGGTGTCAGTTAGACTTTTTTTAGGAAGCCTCTTATGCTCACCAAGGGTGCATTTATTTGATCAAAATTAGAGTAAATTGTGAAATATAATTCCAATTTAAATGAATATTTTCTATTTGAATATATTTTGAAATGTGATTTATTCCTGTGATCAAAGCTGAATTTTCAGCATCATTACTCCAGTCTACAGTGTCACACGATCCTTCAGAAATCATTGTGATATGCTGATTGGTGCTCAAGAAGCAATTTGTATTATCCATGTTGAAAACAGTTCAAAAGAACAGCATTTATTTGAAATAGAAATCTTTTGTAACATTACAAAAGTGTTTACTGTTACTTTTGATCAATTCAATGCATCCTTGCTGAATTAAAATATTTAATTAAAAAAGTCTTACTGATACCAATACCGGTATATATATATATATATATATATATATATATAGAAGTAGGGGTGTCACGATCGAAATAAAGACACAATCTCGATCATCGAATTAAAAAATGGAATCGTCGATGCTGCCACGCCCCCATGTCACGTCAGTGCGTGTACCATATTCTTCCACTCTTTAAATTAAAACTTTAAATTGACAAAAACAGCAGACTCAGACCAGTATAAATCTTTATACAATAAATCTAGCATGTCACAAAAAACTTGATTCTCCACCTCCACGAATGAGACGAGTGTCGTTCATTTCCGCACCGAGTCTATTTTTGCTGCACGCGCTGAGTTAAAGTGACAGCGCACAGTTCGTGGTCAAAATGAACATGACATGAAAATGTTGTAATTTCATCATAAATGCATTTAATTAAATTCTACATTAAATACGAATATTTTTCACAGTCATGTTTGTACTTTAAGACCGAGGTAAAACAAGGAAAACATAGATGTATCAGTTAAACCGTGTTTGTTTTGTTGTGAACTTGAATGTCATCTTCTGTGAATAAGACTGCAGTTACAAAAGAGAAACTAGATGGCAGGTTATTTTGCTTAAGTTTCTAATTGACTGAATATATAAGTTATTGTAACATTATTTTGTTAATAAATGTTTTAAATTTGACAATGTAGTGTGGTACATTGCGAACAAAGGTCATATATTATATTACATAAAAGTCTAGTCTAAAAATGGCATAGCAAACTGTGCTTAAAAAAAATAAGCAGTTATGTTCTCTCATGTGTCTAGGAGTTAAGCACCACAGCGAGACCATGATAGACATGAGCAGAGGCTAAAGTACACACTGACAGCCACTGTCAGTTTCTGTATGAGAAAGTGTCATGGCATCGTGTTGACGCTTAGAACTACTACTGCAACTGATGGAGATACACCAGATATTGGCTACCCTGTCTGAACAGATCAGATTTAATCTGACAGTGCAAAAGATCAGATCTGAAAATAAAATCAGATTTGTGAGCAGTGCAGAACAAAGCCTTAGAGTTCAGAATATTCCGATAAATAAAATACTACTGGTAAACAAAATATAGGAAGGTCAAAATTGCTAGCATGTATACACACCAAACAAAGCTTATTTTGGTATGGAAAAATAGCTAAACCAACCATATTCTGGAAAATTAGTGAGACACTACTAGCCAACAAGTCAAGGGTTTCCTCCCAAAAGAACATGTTGTGAAACATTCAAATGCATTCATTCAATAATATAATCCATGTAGCCTCTGGCACAAAAACCACCCACAGATCTCTGGGTCTCTCAAAAGAAGAGCCTCTAAAAAAATGCACATCAGTACAAGACAATACTAGAAGCCAGCTAGCATTTTTGACAAACTATCAATATATATTTATACATTTTGGCTCCACCTAAAAATTCCACATTACAATGTCAACATCACTGTTCAATGAAAGCACCACTAAACAAAGTTGGTTTGTCCTACGCTTTATGACTAAAGTGTCTAAAGTGACTTTATGACTAAAGTGTCCATAAAAACTTCATAATTCAACATTTCAAACAAACCACATTGAGTATGATGCAAGGAAATGCATTGTGCACATATGGAAATCATCTATTCAGATAACTTCCAAATAAGTGCAGTTTCCTGGTTTTACTTTGGCTCACCTGAGGATGGAGGAGCAAACTGCCCTGGCTGGCCGGGATAGGCACCTGGCTGTCCGGGATAGGCACCTGGCTGTGACGGGTAAGCACCAGGTTGGGGAGGGTATCCACCCGCCTGCGGGGGGTACATCCCAGGTTGAGGCGGGTAGCCCCCTGCAGCAGGAGGGTACGCCCCTGGTTGAGGTGGGTAACCACCGGCCTGAGGAGGATAGCCCGTCTGGGGAGGATAGCCTGGATAGCTCATTGTCATGCCTGAAATTGAAAAAAGGGTTTCAATTTAGGTTTATTTTACCTAAATTGCGTGAAAATTAAATCTTCATAAACTTGGATTGGAGATTGCTAATTGCTTAAAAAATGCATCAGAGGCTTCATGCATCATTCCAAAAGTCAATGGGTAAATGCCTGAAATAAGCAGTTAGCACCAGCATGTTTCATTCGATGGCATGAAATATGTAATACCTCATTCTTGATTTTTTAAGCTTCTTGAAATAGGGGTTGCTAATACGTGGCTAAAGGGGACTACAGATGCTGAACATTTTCGGCAATAATGAAAAATCTTTCATTATTTAGGATACTCACCCTCATGTCGTTCCAAACCCATAAGACTTTAGTTCATCTTCAGAACATGAAGATCTTTTTGATCAAATCTGAGAGCTTTCTGTCCCTCCGTTGACAGCTACGCAACTACCATTTTGACACTTTCATTTTTAAATGTGAATAAAAGCCAAAATTCAATCTGTTCATCATATAAAGCAATCAAATCTCTTCTGAAAATTTGGACTAAACCGCTCAATTCATATGGATTAGTTTGACAATCTCTATATTAACTTTACACAGCTGTCAACGGTTAGACAGAAAGCTCTCAGATTTCATCAAAAAGATCTTCATTAGAGAGAGAGAGAAAATCTTACGGGTTTGGAACGACATGAGGGTGAGCAACTGATGACAGAATACACAATTTTGGGTGAACTCTCCCTTTAAACATCACGCTGAAAACTAGTATATTCCCTAATTTGTTTTTACAGCTTGTTGAGTTTATACTCATGCTCTTGCAAGCTGTTTTAACTACATTTTTCAAACTTGTAGATTTTAAATCAAGGCTTAGTGGTGCTGATGTGGAAGTTGTGCAACCGTGGCGTAGTTTGTTTATTGTATTTAGGTTTCAACATTCATAAAAGGTTGTTAAGTTTATCTTGATACACAAAAAGTGTAAGAATCATAAACTAGGCCTATTGTTGGTCATAGAGCTTATTTTCTGCAACAATGCAACAGTCAATGGGAAAATTCTTTAGGTAGGCCTTTTTATCTGGGAAAATAGTGATATCAAAATACGTCATCACTGCAGAGCTCCATTTAGTGGGATACATAAGCTTCAACCATTGGGTCCCATTATCCAAACATTACTGCATCTGGTCCTGTGTTGTTTGACTGACGGTGTCAATGATCCCTCAAAGAGCACAGACTGCTGTACATCTTAATCTGTAAATCATGATCTGCTTTAAATGCTTACTGATGGATAAAAAGCTTTTGATAAATCATATTGTCCAATTTAAATCAAAATCACCCCAGAATTGTGTGAATGGCCAGATTACTGATATTGCTGGTGTTGATTCAGGTTTAATAAAGTAGGTCATTGGCTCATTTTTTTAAAATAGTTTTGCAAGCATGTTCTATTATAGAAAAACATCACTCATTTCCGTTTAGTTCAGTTTGATGGCAATAATCAAAACTGACACCTTCTGCTGTTTAACACCTGACTTGAGATGTTAAGCTTGAGATGTTGGTCTGCAAAACAGAGCAACATTTCCTTTAAGTGCGCCAACAACTAGCATGAAAATTACAACATGTGTCAAAAAAAAGAAAGAAGAAGAAACGATTTATTTAGCTAAAGTTTGTTTCACTTTTTTTAATACATAAACTTTTTTATTTATTTGTATAAAAAAACTCTTTTTTTTCTTCTGACATGACTGCTTAGACTTCTCAGCATTTCCTTTGAAATGCACCAAAACATAAACTCTAAGTGGAAAATAGTGGCTATGCTCTCAAAATCAAGCCCTCAATATGTATTTTATAACATTAACAGCAGTCAGTGCGTCTCAACGAGAAGTTCCCGTGTTACATACCATGGAAACACGTTACATAAACTACAGCTGAAGCTCTGCCCTGTTGCTATAGAAAACTACAGTCATGTTCAGGAAGTAAAACTCCCATTCATATTTTCCACAGGGAAATTTTTTTTAGTGATAACGTATTAACCTTTCAACACTGACATATCAAGAGCTCTGAGGTTGTTAAATGATGGTACAGTGCATGCTTCTGTATAAGCCACAAGTCAGTGTTTTTAAACGCAAATTTAAAAACATTTAATTTTTTTAAATAATCTAAAATAATACACCACCTATAATACTGAGGACAGCTCCACCAATCAGAAATCATCGCTGTTAACATGAAAAGAAAGATTATTGCAGTGACAGCCCACCCCAAAAATAAAGAGGTCAATCTCCTGATTGAAATACAGTTTGTACGGTTTTTGTGAGAGTAGAGAGATCGATTCAATTCTGCCATCCGCAGTGCATACAATGGGAGTGAACAGGGCTAATAAGATCTTTTAGTGTGTATTGCTTTTTTCCACTCTGATTGGTGTCATTTTCTGAGCAGCATCATGGGTAATGTGGTTTTCACCAGGAATTCCACTTTTAAACAGGATTATTTTAAAAACTAAGCTGAAATAATGCGAGCTGATGTCTTCAGCAGAGGCAAATTCCATTGATTAAAAACCTTGTAGCTGAGACAAGTTTCTAAGGTAACATCCAAAATCAATTTCCCTATGAAGTAAGTTTTTACGCCCGGAACCCAACTGTTGAATTCTATAGACCTAAATCTGGTTAGACACCATATTGAATTTAACACTGATGTTAAAAAGGCTGGAAGGGATAGACTTACAATCTTCACGATAGAACAAACTGTAGAAAGATCCTAGATTAAGCTATTTCCTGGAGTTTTTGTCCACTGAAGTTTTCTTCTGAAGGTTTTTTCGTCGGCTGGACAATGTCGGTAAGGTATGTTGTTAAACAACAGGATGTACTGAATACACTGTACGTCTATCCTTCACAGCCTGGTTTTCATTCCTATCAAAAAATAAATATGGCACTACCCTGACTAAGGTCTATATAAGCGGTGTTATGCTCTTTTGCCTATGCTAAATAACTAGCCTAACTATTGAGGCAGTGAAGAAAGGCAATGCTGTCTGCAGCAGATAAAATACAGTACACGTACAGTGCATGGCTCACAAATTATACGGATAACATAATAGGAGCAGATAAGATATGAAAAATGGACTTTTATAATATTGCTCATTGACCCTTGGCAAATTGCCTTAGACTTAGAGAGATGTCCATACTTTGTAAACTTACAATTAGGCCAGTATAATATTTAGCCTATGTTCATGCTCTATTTGTGGTCATGGAAACTAATACTGATGTATTTGAAAGTTATACACTTTTCATACAGTCGTATCACCTATACTCAGTGGGGGAACTCTTTGTCATTGCACCTCAACACCTGCCATAAAACACATTCGAAGTTGTGTAGAAGGAAGGGACAAACAGACTTTTAGAGATGAACCCTGCTGATAAAAAGCACCACACCTCAACATATGATGCAATCCACACGGTTAAGATTTTCAAACTTACGACCACAATGGGCCTCATTTGTCAATCTTACATAGAAACGAGTGCAGAAATCATCTTTTGACACATTATGTCATCTTATGAAACATTCGTATGCCAACAATCCCATTGTTGTTATTAAATGTGATGTGACAGCTGAAAACAATTCCCGGCTAAATGTATTATGCTGAATGCAAGTTCACCCAAACTCGAAAACTTGCGTACACAAGTTGAAACCTGACGTAAGATTTGATCGTAGCCAGCAATCACGTACATATCTATAAATGCCAAGTTTTGAGACGACCGAACGTTCGTTCATATGTTCGTTTCATAAATGAGCGGCATTATGTTGAGGCCTTTACAATCACACATTGTCTAGGGCAGAAAAAAAGGCTTTTGTTTGGCCTAATTTTTAAGAATTTTAATGCCATGCTTTAGAATGTCAAAACACCACTATCACAATACCAACTCTTTTTGACTGTAAGAGTTTTACTTTCTCTACAGCAGGGGTTTTCAACCGGTCAAGATTCCACCAATTATTTTTGTGAAATAATGAAAATATATTACATCAAATTAAAACAAAAAACTACAAGTAAATGACTCAGTGCATTTGATTAATTTAATGACTCTGCAAAGTAAACATCATAAAGTATGTAAATAAATGAATATGGTACTATTTACTTTTTAAAACGCAAGCTTAAAATGCAACACTCAAGGCTCTTATAGCATCTATGTTTCCACAAAGTACCGTTAACATCCATGGAACATTTCCATGCCAAAAAAGGTTATTTATAGTAGAACAATGTTGTTTAGATTATTGAAATGTTCTTAAAACTAAGAAACATTTATTATTAATTGTTAATTGATAGATTTTAATCTCTCTCTCTCTCTATCTCTCTCGTAATAAAAGATAGATTTATATGAAAAAAATAATAGATTTTAATATATATATTACAATCTATCAATCTACCTAATAATAAAATAACAGCTTATAGCCTACTTCACAATACACCAACAAGTGGTAATAAAATATCTTGAAAACATTACAACATATTTATAAAGAATTCCTGCGAGAGCCCAACACAGTAACAATATGAGCAATAAACATTTGAACACTATTATGTGCCCTAATTGTTTAAAGACGTTATAACGTTATTTCCATTGAGGCCTAATATCGCAACTGTAGGCTATTTAAGACAAAATGTTCTGTCACATTAAAACATGTTTTCGCTCCATACAACATAACACTACAGAATTTACTGGCTTTTGCGGGAGAATCTTAAATTAACGTTAGCTGGAACCTAAAATATGCGAAGCGAAGATAAAATACATGAGACTATTAATACTCTCAACATTATGGGCGGATCTCTGAAAATGTTTGCTGGAAGAAGGCTTACAAGACGCTTTAAATAACGCAGTGGTATGCAGGAATTACAGAACAGAAACCGCATAAACGTTTACATAACAGCTCACTCAATATCGTTATAACTATTTTAATAGTATAAACGTTAAACAGACTACATTATGGTGTAAAATAGTATATGTTACTTACAGTTTAAACAGAAGGCCGTCACTTCCTAGGTAGGCTACAGAGTACCTCTGTGCTCGTGCGTGAGACACGCAACGTAATATTTAATGAGGTGGGTGGGACTCATACTTTCCATGACTGTATCACACCAAACAATCTTTAACTAAATACAAAACATATGACTCTTTAGTTCACCATGACGTTGTTTGGTAATAAAGGAATGACTATTGTAATCTTTCCATAAGCCTGTCAAATATGGCATGCATAACCTATTGCGGAATACACAGTTTAAAAGAGTAGTTGGATAAAATGCGTTGTAATCACTTTAAGATCTGCGTTCATAGTATAGCCCTTAGGATTCCTGTAGGTTGTGTTTTTTGTGTTTTTTTTTTTGTAATTTTTAAATATTAATATGTGACAAAGACTGAGTAATAAGATGTCACACAACAAGACGGAGTGGGTCTAAATCTGGAAGTCTGCCCAAGCAGGATCACGCCCTAAAGTCAGCCACGCCTACGTGTGTGCGTATGACGTCCATGTCCGTGTGTGTTTACCCTATGGTGTTTACAGTAGGCTAATTAGGAAAAAGCTCTTCTTTTCCTTGATTCTTCCAAATCCTTTCAGTTAAAATATATAATATATTACTATAAAGGTACAACTAATACTCCAATGAATTACATCACACATTTTTTTATTTAGCTTGGAATGTTTTTTATTCATAAGCAAAAATCAGATTAACTCGCAACCTACTTTTTCACATTTCTTAATTGAAATTGACGCATTTCTTAAATCTTTTGGGTTAATCATAAACAAGAAAAGTGACAGATTTTCTTACATTTTATAATAATGTTATCATAATGTTTTTAAGAAAATTTACATTTATGTCATTGTTGTCTTAGATTAATTTCTTGTCATCTCTTGTCACTGATCTGTACAGGTTACTGATAACAATAACAACTTTTGCAAATAGTTTTCAACCATCCTAAGATAAAAAACAAAACTTTTTGGTTTCTCATGATGAAGAGAACAATAGCCTACAGTCTCTGTTGTCATCTAAGGATGGGCACCTGAACTGATCACAGAGTATGGAGTCCCTTACTTTGACCTTATTGAACCATTTAGCAACAGAAGTAAATAAACCCAGTTATTAGAGGCTTAGAACTCAATATGAGTCCAGTTTTTTTTTTTTTTTTTTACTATGTGCCATTCACTCCTAGAGTATATGACTGATTAAACTCAGATTACTCAGATTAAACATGCTTTCACAACTTTAAACTTCCTACTGTACAACCTATTGCGTTGTTACTGTATTTGCATGTAAATTGCTTCAGTAAGAAAATGCCTACTTAGACCATAAATGTGAAGTAATTAATCACTGAACAATTAGACAGACCACATCCATTGCAGGCCTATTCTATGCAATCTGTTATGTGTTAATATGCAATCATTGCACCATCCTCTGCAGGGAGATTGCATAATTATATTGAGGACATGTTCTGTAAAAGGAAATGTGTAATTTATCAAACTACAGTAGTAATCACACACACACACACACACACACATATTTATATATATATATATATGATATTATAACTGTGATATAATAGATTATATACATATATATTTCATATAGCTGCAGCTGAACATGTCACAAAAATGTGATTTATTTATTATATTAAATATGCTAAATGTATAAAGTCTGTTATAGTATATAGTAAATACAAATGCAAATGCACCACATAAAATGCATTAAAATTTATTTAAAATGCAGCTCTTATTACAGTTTAAAAATCACATTAAAGTTTCTCAGTAGACTCTGATATCCATGGAATAACATGGTCCCCTATGGATAAGATGGAGACAGCAGTGGAGTTCCTTGCTGATTGGTGAGCCAAGTAAACACCAAAAGTCACCTTAGAACAAGAGCAGAGGAGAAAAGAGAAGTAATGTGATTTTCATATATTACACATGTCATTTCTTGTATAAGCAATCAAAGGCAGTAAATAAGAATGAGAAGTTTTTTTTTTTTTTTACAGACTTTTCCACTTCTGCATTCAGAAAGCGCCCTAAGGGGTTCCTGGGTCCTAGTGGCTGATTTTTGATCAACTCCAATCATCTGACAACGGCCACATCTCCCCATCACCTTAAACGAAGCATAAAGAAGAGACCTAAACATCTGTTTGACTTCTTGCCAAATGTATCCATTACATATTTTTACCAACCTGAAACTGGGTGCCTCCTACTGTCAAGTGAGACCAGTCGTCCTCTGCAAACGGCTCCTGTCCTGAGATGACCAGATTCGCCCTGAAACGCTGAATGAGCTGCTCCATGTCGCTCCATTTGCCTTCATTCTCACTATCGTCCCTTTAACATGCCAAAGATAACAAAAACATCCTGAAATAATGAAGAAATTTACTTCATATATGCAGAGTACTACTGGCTGACGATTTAAATAGACAGACAATTTAAAAGTCATCTATTAGCCATATAATAGACAATAACATTTGGGAAGCCTCAAATGTTATACTAAAATACTGTATAGGTCATTTGTAGCTGTTGTAAGTGAACTGAGCATTACTATACCTGTTGGCAATGTGCTCTTGTAGAAAAGACACACTGGCTTTGTTAATAAGCAGAAACTGTGCCTCATTCACCAGAGAAAGAGCAGTGGGACAACAGGCTGGATAGGGAGACATCAGGAAAAAAAGTTAAACAATAGAGTAACTACAGAGTACAGAGATAATAATAGTTTTCATAGACTTAGTAACAATAGCTTGGAAAATCTGAGCAGAGTTTGAGACATTGTTGAGGTCTCTTCTGAAACATAATTTCTAGGTTCTTATCTCTGAAGAAAAATCAGAAAAGCAAGTCTCAATTTCTCTATTTAATCTAACAATCAAGATCATATTTGTGATTTTTTTTCTTCTGCTTTCTAATGGGAAGAAATGTAAAAGAAAAAACTATAAATTGCTTTCTGACATTTAAAAATATAAAATTTGATTTAATTCTATTAAAAAGGTAATAGATCTAAAATTGAATGACTTTTACTTTAACACTGTCTTTCATAATATACTGAATCTAATGCCGGGAACACACTACACAATTTTTACGACACGAAAGTCATTGAATCTCTGTTCTTCTCACACTACACGACTGTGCTGTTGTGTGCACATTGCACGGCGGATCGGCAACGGGTTCACACATTACATTACTCAAACAGTCTTTGTAGCGCAGACACACTGGTTTAACCTTCATCAATGCCACTAACACTTAGTTTACCTATACACGTGTACACAGACACATATACACATACACACATGCATACAACACACATACTCAGATAAAGCTGTAACACCTGGGCTTAATGCAATAATGGACTGTGAGATCTGTGAGACTGCCAGGATAATTATTAATAAAGATAATATTACTTTGAAGGATTCAATTTAAACTACAATATTAAGGATTTCAGGATTTTATAGCATTCCAAAAAACAAATCCAAATGCAAATGTTGTATTTTACATTTCCCTCGTCCAAATTTCATATCACGCAGGAATTCCGGTCTCTGCCTTATAAGACGACAAGGCTTTCCCAGAAACTCAGTAAGCCAGGCTGAAACTTCCTCCCCACAATCCACTGTCTGAACCCTACACCAAAGACAGATTCATATAAAGCTACAACAAGATTCATAATAAGCTGCAGTATTAAGCTACAAGCTATAAAAAATATGAAACAGTTTATTCATTTTAAGCTCAACAAATGGCTAAATGCATACTGTAATGATATAAAATAATAGGGCTCAATTACATTTTTTGGTGGGCTTGTGTTTAATCTTCATACCTGTCACCGCAAACTTTGCTTTG